>CM046657.1:217423190-217510690 GCA_025594165.1 Tamias sibiricus | reverse complement strand
CCTGTTGGTTGGTTACCCTTCTGACAAAAGAGAACATAAAAATATGAAATTTCACAGGAACTTGAGTGTTCTGGGATGGACAAGGAAATGTAAAGGTCGGCAGGGGGAATCAAGCTCTCTGTCATCTACTGCATCTGGAGGGCATGCAGTGCCCTAGGGGCCTGTGGGTTGCGGGGGTCCCAGGACTCAATCAGCAAGGGGTGCTTCACTGCCAGGTAGAGCCAGCTACATCCAAACTGCATCCCGGGCTCAGGAAACTTCTTTCTGTTTTTGTTTTTTTGTTTTTTTGTTTGTTTGTTTGGTTTTGGGGTTTTTTTGTGTGTGGTTACCAGGGATTGAACTCAGGGGCACTCGACCACTGGGCCACAGCCCCAGCCCTTTTTTGTATTTTATTAGAGACAGGGTCTCACTGAGTTGCTAAGTGCCTCGCCATTGCTGAGGCTGGCTTTGAACTCGCGATCCTCCTGCCTCAGCCTCCCAAAGTGCTGGGATGACAGGCGTGCACCACCGCGCCCGGCTTGTTTGTTTTTTGTGGGTTTTTTTTCCCCCCTTTTCTTCTTCTACTTCTGGAGTGACAGTAGCAGCAATAATAAAGATAGCTACAGTTTACTGAGCCCCTTTCCTGGGCTATGCATGCTGCTAAGACTTGACAAGACATAACTCACTTCACATTCATGAGACCATTCTGAAAATTTTGTTGTTGTTGTTGTTTGCTACCAGGGATTGAACCCACAAGGGCTTTATCACTGAGCCACATTTCCAGCCCTTTTTTAAATTGTGAGACAGGGTCTCCCTAAGTTGCTGAGACTGGCTTTGAACTTGAGATCCTCCTGCCTCAGCCTCACTGGGATTACACTCCACTCCACTGTAAGACCATTCTTCCCATCCCACTTTAGAGTTAAGGAAATTGAGGTCAGACATTCAGGGAACTATGGCAAGGTCACTGATCACTTGGTTGGCAGAGCCAGGATTGGAACCCAGCAGTGCCAGTCTCAAGTGTGAACCTTTCTAAGGTGCAGCAAGACTGGCACGCTTGGGAGGATATGAGGGCTGGTGTCTGTGCTCTAAGCCTGTCACCAAGGTCTGACACCTGGGATTTCCCAGGACTCTGAAGGCGCCTGCTCAGAAGTCCCAGGAACTCAGGACCCACAGGGGACAGAGGTAGGAAGGAGGATGGAAAGGGCTGAACCAACCTGCTGGTGTCCCTCAGCCCAAGACTGCCTGCCGTTGGGGCCGGGGTGGGGGGAGTCATTCAGGCAGTTGTTTTCATGTCACCAAAGGTACTGGAGCCAGGCACAGTGGCACACGCCTGTAATCCCAGTGGCTCAGGAGGCTTAGGTAAGAGGATCATGAGTTCAAAGCCATCCTCAGCAACTTAGCAAGGCCCTGTCTCTAAATAAAATATTAAAAAGGGCTGAGGATTTGGCTCAGTGGTTAAGTGTCCCTGGGTTCAATCTCTCATACCAAAAAAAAAAAAAAAAAGAGTTACCAGAAAGGAAATAGCAATAGCTGGAGCTGGGGTATTGAAAAACAGGAAGGAAGGAGTGTACCAAGCAGGCCAACGCTGGGGCAATTGGCATAAACCAACTGGCAAATGTTTTGTTTTTCCTTTTAAATGCAGTCATCGTTACTTAGTGACACTTCAGTCCCTGAGAGACAACATATCCTGTGGTGGTCCCATACTAGCTGGTGACATATCAAAGTGTGATGACTGTCCTTTGTCACATTTAACAATAGTTTACCATTTTTGTATGTTTGTTTAATGCTTATAAATGTTTTATTTACCTATGATTTTTCTTTTCTTTTGTCCAGTGTTGGGGTGGAATCCAGGCCCTTGAACCTGCTCTACCACTGAGCTGCACCCCAGGCCCGTGATTTTCTTTTTTTTCTTTTTTTGGTACCAGGGATTGAACTCAGGGGCACTCGACCACTGGGCCACATCCCCAGCCCTTTTTTGTATTTTATTAGAAGCAGGGTCTCACTGAGTTGCTAAGTGCCTCGCCATGGCTGAGGCTGGCTTTGAACTCGCGATCCTCCTGCCTCAGCCTCCCAAAGTGCTGGGATTACAGGTGTGTGGCCCCCCAGCCCCCGGCCCGTGATTTTCTTTTTAAAACCACGTTATGGCTAAAC
This sequence comes from Tamias sibiricus, assembly GCA_025594165.1. Classification (NCBI taxonomy): domain Eukaryota; kingdom Metazoa; phylum Chordata; class Mammalia; order Rodentia; family Sciuridae; genus Tamias; species Tamias sibiricus. Next base: position 217,508,560 of record CM046657.1, on the reverse strand, counting down.
ATGGGTTTCCCTTCATCAATTCCATGTGGAGTATGGAAAGCCCGTCACTGGCCAGCTTCAGTTCCACTGTGTCCTCTTCTCTTCCCTCCGCTCTCATCCTTCTCCCACAGCCCTGGTCACACACTGGCCCTCCCTTCTCCATCCTCCTCCTCCTCTTCCCACTTGGCACCTGAGCTCCTGGGTGCCTCCGCAGGAAGCCTCCCTGACCGCCCAGGACAGATTTTGCAGCCACAGGCCAGCTCCCCTCTGGGCACTCCCAGCTTTGTCGATGGTGGCCACCTCTTTACATACCAGTCCCCTGTAAGGCCAGGGTTCACCCAAACCATGACTGAGTCGTTCATGTTTTTAAATTCCCAGCACCTAGCGTACAATCTAAGAGGGTGTTTAATGAGACACTACCGGATACAAGAAATAAAAAGTGGTGGGGGAGAGGGCAAGCCCAAGCCCACCGGGAGGGAGGGAGTGCCCTGGCCCCAGGAAAGCCGGAAGCCTCCGTTCCCTGGGTGCTGTGAGGCTCCATGGGCGGCTTCCCCTCTCCAGAGTCACAGTCCCCACGAATCCCACTTTCAGGTGAGACACAAACACGCAGACTCCATCAGGTCCGTGCAGGGAGGTGGCGGCAGAACTCGGAGAGAAGCGGGGACTGGGGCTGGGGCTCAGCGGTAGAGCGCTGGTCTCGCACGTGTGAGGCCCTGGGTTCGATCCTCAGCACCACATAAATAAAATAAAGGCATTGTGTCCACCCACAACTAAAAAAAAAACTAAAAAAACAAAAAAACTTGGAGAGCAGGAAGGGCTGGGGGAGAGAGTGCGGCCACTGAGGTCTCCCACCGGCTGCTGCGCTCTGTCCACGGCAGAGTCCTGCCACGGCTCTGTGAGCCAGAGTCTGTTACCACCCCATTTTACAGATCAGTAAGCCAAGGCTCGGGGCCTTTACCCACCACGCCCTGGCTGCCGAAGGCTGTGCTAAATCTGTGTGGTAAGGAGGGTCTTTCCAGATATCTAGGCCCCGGAAAGTTCTGGTAAATCCGACTGTGGGGAGAGAAGCAGAGAACCACATGGCACTGTGAGCAGAAAGACACAGCCAACCTTTAAAGTGCTGCAGGGCACACGGCCCAGGGGCGTCCCGGCAGCCTCTCTGCCACGGCCCCTTTGGCACCGGATCCAAGCCCCTGGGCCCCGTGGAGCAGGAGTGCTGAGCACAGTCCTGCGTCCCGCTTGCCGACACCACGAAGAATGGCGGCCCAGCCAGCTCACCTCAGGCTCCACAGGGCCTGCCAGGCCACCCCCAGAAGCAGGCCCTGGGTCTCTGCCCAGGACTTGTCCCCAGCACGGAGCCCTGGTTCAGAATTCAAGATTCCAGCCGGGCACGGTGGCGCGCGCCTGTAATCCCAGCACTTGGGAGGCTGAGACGGGAGGATCGTGGGTTCAAAGCCAGCCTCAGCAATGGCGAGGCACTTAGCAACTCAGTGAGACCCTGTCTCCAATAAAATACAAAAATAAATAAATAAATAAAAGTCCGGGGATGCGCCCAGTGGTCTAATGCCCCTGAGTTCAATCCCTGGCACCAAAAAAAAAAAAAAAAAAAAAAAGAAAAAGAAAAAAGAAAAGAATTCAAGATTCCAAGTCAAAAGGCCCCAAGTTGAATTCTGTCTCTGTCGTCATCATCTTCTGTGTGTCTTCAGACAAGTGACTGTAGTTGTCCGAGCCTCTGAGCTTCGAGGAAGAGCTGTACTGAGAGCATGGAATGAGACGGTGTGCCCTGGCTGTTGGCAGGGAGGGCCTCAGTCCTTCTGAGACACATCGGAGTTTCCTGTCGGTCATCAACTGCTGCGTAACAAACAGCCCCAGCGGTGGGGGGCTTGACACCAGGGCCCTTTGTTATTTCCCATGATGGGGCAGGTCTGCTGTCCCCAGGTGTTGCCTGGGGACACTCACGCAGCTGCAGTCAACCTCTTCTTCTAGAGCCCTCATCCTCCAGGATCCGCCACGTGGCCTCTGCCTCCGGGAATATCATCTGGGCCGCCTCACAGCTCGGCAGCTGGGGCCAGGAACCACGGAAGCCGAAGCCTCCCGCACGCACAGAGTAAGTCACGGGGCGGGCTCAGGAGCAGCCTCTGGGGCAGAGCGGAGATCTGCCGGGCGGCTACTCGGAGATGATCCTCCACGTTGTCAGGATGCCTTGCCTTCCTCACAGCCTCCGCCCCTTCTGCCTGCTGCAGATACTTCATCCAACTGCAGGGATGTTTTCGAGAACTGGCAAGAGGAGGCCTACAAGACCACCACCCGGAAGCTCCCTCGCTAAGGGCATTAGATACAACAAGAACAACAATACGAGCCGGGCGCGGTGGCGCACGCCTGTAATCCCAGCACCTGGGAGGCTGAGGCAGGAGGATCGCGAGTTCAAAGCCAGCCTCAGCAATGGCGAGGCACTTAGCAACTCAGTGAGACCCTGTCTCTAATAAAGTACAAAAAAGGGCTGGGGATGTGGCCCAGTGGTCAAGTGCCCCTGAGTTCAATCCCAGGTACCAAAAAAAAAAAGAACAACAATACGGACTGCGAATTGGAGAGCCTCTGCTGTGGGCCGGGCCTCACGCTGGCTCTCACCTGCAGCTCCCTCTGGAACTACAGGAGGACACGGGGATGGCCTGGGGTCATCCTGTGCTCTGGAAGCCATGGGCGGGCCGCTGTCCACGGTGCAGCTGTGCCCATGGCCAGTGCCAGGCCCAGTTTCCAGTTCAGAAAGTGGAATCATCTTAACTCAAGGGGGGAAGGATACTAGTGCAGACAGAAACGGATTGCAGCCAGGGAGACAGAAGGCACCGGGGCAGGTGCCTTTGCCATCAGGCCTTGAAAGGAAAGCGGAGTTTAATCAGAGGAGACTGGTGAAGAGGTTCCAGAAGCACACAGGTCTGGAGAGGAGGCTCTGGGTCCTGGATGGGGACAGCGACTGGATGGTGGCTGCTGGAAATGTGGCCCCAACCTAGGGAATGTGCCTTCCAGTGGGAGGGAGCCTGGAGCTAGAAACACACAGTAGGTCTCGCTGGCAACAGGGAGCCCTGCGCAGCCTGAGCCCTCGCCTGCCCCACGGCTGCGCTGGAGTCTTTGGAACGGGTGGGCCCAGGCTGTCTGCAAAGGCTCCTCGGAGGGGCTCAGTGACGCAGGGGGGCCAAGGCAGGGAGCAAGACACTGGGGGAGAAGGAGAAGGCGGAAGAGCAGGGCTGGGAAACAGAAAAAGGAGAGTCAGACCTAAACCTTGGGAACCTGGCTGAGAAAGAGCAGCGAGGAATCACGGAGGGGCTGGGGTTGGGGAAGGAAAAGAAATGAAAGGAGAGCCCGGCGCGGTGGCGCACGCCTGTCATCCCAGCACTTTGGGAGGCTGAGGCAGGAGGATCGCGAGTTCAAAGCCAGCCTCAGCAATGGCGAGGCACTTAGCAACTCAGTGAGACCCTGTCTCTAATAAAATACAAAAAAGGGCTGGGATATGATGTGGCCCAGTGGTCGAGTGCCCCTGAGTTCAATCCCTGCTACCAAAAAAAAAAAAAAGAAAAGAAAAGAAAAGAAATGAAAGGAGGTGGCTCTCTGCAGAGATTCCCCCAAAACGGAACAAGGATAGCGAGAACCAGGAAGGTCCTCCTTACTCCCTTTCGGAGCCCACAGCAGAATTTTCAAATCCTGGTCCTCCTGCAGCCTGAGTCACATTGGAGTCTTGCTCAACACGGAGCCCAGGAAACCTCATGTTGAGGTGGGCTGGTAGGGTACAGCTAGGATGCAGGAGTACCTAGCCACCAGGTCATGCCCTCTGCTGCCAGCATCTCAGAAGGATAAGCCTTAGAGAAATAATGGGTCTCAAAACCTAACTTGATATCAAGAAATTGAGATGACAACCCACAGAATGATCCATCAACTATGTATTTGGTATGGTTTAGGATCCAGAATATATAAAGAACTCTTACAAGTCAACAACAAAAAAGACAGACAATCTTATGGAAAAATGGGCAAAGTTCTTGAATAGAGGGGTTGGGGTTGTGGCTCAGCGGTAGAGAGCGCTCGCCTAGCACGTGCGCGGCCTGGGTTCGACCCTCAGCACCACATAAAAATAAAGGCATTGTGAGCCAGCCTCAGCAATGGCGAGGCACTTAGCAACTCAGTGAGACCCTGTCTCTAAATAAAATACAAAAAAAAAAAGGGCTGGGGATGTGACCCAGTGGATGAGTGCCCCTGAGTTCAATCCCCGGTACCACAAAAAAAAAAAAAGGCATTGTGTACAATGAAAACAAATAAATAAATATTTTAAAAAAGAAGTTCTTGAATAGACATTTCTCCAAAGAAGATATGCAAATGGTTGATAAGCTCATCAAAAGATGCTCAACATCATTGACCAACAGGGAAATGCAAATCAAAACCACAACAAGAGTCGGGCACAGTGGCACACTCCTGCAATCCCAGCAACTTGGGAGGTTGGGGCAGGAGGATTGCAAGTTTGAGGCCAGCCTCAGCAATTTAGTGAGGCTCTGTCTCAAAAAAAAACAAGGCTGAGGATATAGCTCAGTGGTTAAGTGTCTGGGTTCAATCCCCAGTACTGAAAACAAACAAACAAACAAAAAACTCACAATGAGATACGACTTTATAGCCACTAGGATGGCTACAATTTAAGCAATGGGTGGCGCACGCCTGTCATCCCAGCACTTTGGGAGGCTGAGGCAGGAGGATCGCGAGTTCAAAGCCAGCCTCAGCAATGGCGAGGCACTTAGCAACTCAGTGAGACCCTGTCTCTAATAAAATACAAAAAAGGGCTGGGATATGATGTGGCCCAGTGGTCGAGTGCCCCTGAGTTCAATCCCTGCTACCAAAAAAAAAAAAAAAGAAAAGAAAAAGAAAAGAAATGAAAGGAGGTGGCTCTCTGCAGAGATTCCCCCAAAACGGAACAAGGATAGCGAGAACCAGGAAGGTCCTCCTTACTCCCTTTCGGAGCCCACAGCAGAATTTTCAAATCCTGGTCCTCCTGCAGCCTGAGTCACATTGGAGTCTTGCTCAACACGGAGCCCAGGAAACCTCATGTTGAGGTGGGCTGGTAGGGTACAGCTAGGATGCAGGAGTACCTAGCCACCAGGTCATGCCCTCTGCTGCCAGCATCTCAGAAGGATAAGCCTTAGAGAAATAATGGGTCTCAAAACCTAACTTGATATCAAGAAATTGAGATGACAACCCACAGAATGATCCATCAACTATGTATTTGGTATGGTTTAGGATCCAGAATATATAAAGAACTCTTACAAGTCAACAACAAAAAAGACAGACAATCTTATGGAAAAAAAATGGGCAAAGTTCTTGAATAGAGGGGTTGGGGTTGTGGCTCAGCGGTAGAGCGCTCGCCTAGCACGTGCGCGGCCTGGGTTCGACCCTCAGCACCACATAAAAATAAAGGCATTGTGAGCCAGCCTCAGCAATGGCGAGGCACTTAGCAACTCAGTGAGACCCTGTCTCTAAATAAAATACAAAAAAAAAAAAAAAAGGCTGGGGATGTGACCCAGTGGATGAGTGCCCCTGAGTTCAATCCCCGGTACCACAAAAAAAAAAAAGGCATTGTGTACAATGAAAACAAATAAATAAATATTTTAAAAAAGAAGTTCTTGAATAGACATTTCTCCAAAGAAGATATGCAAATGGTTGATAAGCTCATCAAAAGATGCTCAACATCATTGACCAACAGGGAAATGCAAATCAAAACCACAACAAGAGTCGGGCACAGTGGCACACTCCTGCAATCCCAGCAACTTGGGAGGTTGGGGCAGGAGGATTGCAAGTTTGAGGCCAGCCTCAGCAATTTAGTGAGGCTCTGTCTCAAAAAAAAACAAGGCTGAGGATATAGCTCAGTGGTTAAGTGTCTGGGTTCAATCCCCAGTACTGAAAACAAACAAACAAACAAAAAACTCACAATGAGATACGACTTTATAGCCACTAGGATGGCTACAATTTAAGCAATGGCAATTAACAAGTACTGCCAAGAATATGGAGATACTAGAATACTCATACATCATTACTGGGGGTATAGAATGGTGCAGCTGCTGTGGAAAACAGTTTCACAGTTTTACAAAAAGTTAAACAGGCTGGATGTGGTGGCGCACGCCTATAATCCCAGAAGCTCCGGAGGCCGAGACAGGAGGATCTCAAGTTCATAGCCAGCCTCAGCAAAAGTGAGGCACTTAGCAACTCAGTGAGACCCTGTCTCTAAATAAAATACAAAAAAGGGCTGGGGATATGGCTGAGTGGGCAAGTGCCTCTGAGTTCAATCTCTGGTAACTGCCCCCCATAAAAAAAAAAGTTAAACAGAATTATCATATGACCCAGCAGTCCCCCCGCTAAATATATGCCCCAAAGAATAGAAGGGAGATGTTCAAACACTTGCCAACATATGTCCCTAGCAGCATTATTATCAATAGAAGGCAAAAAAACAATGCACATGTACATCAACTGATGAATGAATGGGTCAACAGCTGTGGTCCATCCATCCTGAAATATCACTCAGCCATTAAGAGGAACAGAGTACGGATCCATGCTACGACTCGGACGAACCTTGAAAACATGATTCTAAAGGGGAGAAGCCAGACACAGAAAGCCACTTAGTGTATCATTCTATTTATGTGAAATGTCCAGAGCAGACAGATCCATAGAGACAGAAAGCAGATTAGTGGTTGCCAGGGATTGGGTGGATTGGGGATAGGGACTGGCTGCCTAATTGGTGTGGTGTTTCCCTCCGGTTGATGAAACAATTTTTTATCACTGCTCGACATGACCAGCCATTTTTACTTTTTATTTTGAGACAGATTCTTGCTAAGTCACATAGGCAGGGCTCAAGTTGCAATGTTGAAACTTACCAGGTCTTGAACTTGTGATCCTCCTGCCTTGGCCTCCAGAGCCACTGGGATTCTAAGTGTGTACCACTGCACCTGGCTCCAAGTCACCTGGCTCCAAGTCATCATTTTTCTCAGCTGAGAAAATTGTCATTACTTTAGCTTTTTGTGAATCTCTTTAATGTCTAGCTTAGTAGGAAACAGCTGGGTTCTCCTAACTACTTCTGAATTTAATTTGTTGTAAGATGTTGTCTTATTTGAAGTATTTAAAAAATATATACAGGGGCTGGGGTTGTGGCTCAGCGGTGGAGCACTCGCCTAGCATGTGTGCGGCCGGGGTTCGAGCCTCAGCACCACGTACAAATAAACGCATCGTGTACAACTAAAGGAGATAAATAAATATTAAAAAAAAAAAAAAATATATATATATATATATACAGCCTCAAGCTGGGCGCAGTGGAGCATACCTGTAATCCCAGAGGCTCGGGAGGCTGAGACAGTAGAATTGTGAGGCCAGGCGCGGTGGCGCACGCCTGTAATCCCAGCACTTGGGAGGCTGAGGCAGGAGGATCGCGAGTTCAAAGCCAGCCTCAAGCAATCTCAAGGCACTTAGCAACTCAGTGAGACCCTGTCTCTAATAAAATACAAAAAAAAAAAAAAAAAGTGGCTGGGATGTGGCCCAGTGGTCGAGTGCCCCTGAGTTTAATCCCCAGTACCAAAAAAAAAAAAAAAAAAAAAAAAAAGGAGAATTGTGAGTTCAAAGCCAACCTCAGCAATGGCAAGGTGCTAAGCAACTCAATGAGAAGCTGTCTCTAAATAAAATACAAAATAGGACTGGGGGTGTGGTTAGTGACTGAGTGCCCCTGAATTCAATCCCTGGTACCCCCCTCCAAAAAAAAATAATAATATAGCCTCATGCAAATAGGCTGTTGAAAAAGGGAGGAAGATGCAAATAGCCTCTTCAGATAATTATAGATATTTTTTTTTTTGACATGGCACCAAAACTTGAGAAGTTTTAGTTTCTTAGTTGCAGTGTTGAAACTGACACCATAGTGAACTTTTCTTACTCTCGGATTTTTGTTGTTGTTGTTGTTGTTGTTTGTTTCCTGGTACTGGGCATTGAACCAGAGGTGCTTTACCACTGAATTACATCCCCAACCCTTTTTATTTTCTATTTTGAAACAGGGTCTCACTAAGTTGCTTAGGACCTCCCTAAGTTGCTGAGACTGGCCTCAAACTTTCGATCCTCCTACCTCAGCCTCTGGAGTTGCTGGGATTATAGGTGAGCGCCACCACGTCCAGCTTCATATATTTTAAATCCTGTCTAGATTACCTGTAATAGCTGATACAATGTAAATAGTTGTTACATATGATTTAAGAGAAAAAAGATTGAACAAATTCTGTGCAGATTCCATTTCCCCCCCCCTATTTTCGGTCCTCAGTTGGCTGTTCTAGATGCAGAAGCTGAAGACACAGAAGCCAGCCATACTACTTTATGTAGAAGTGCCTTTTATCCATGCTCCATTTTGTCACACAAAATAAAAAGGTGTGCCATTGAGGTTGATATTTAACACAATTATTTTTACTGCCTTATCAAGGACATTCCTAAGTCACATTGGCTTTCATTTATCTTGCAAGTGCTTTGTAACAAAGAATCTAATGGCTACTAGCACAGTTCAATGCTACTGCCTTCACTCCGGTGAGGGTGCCGGCTGTTTTACTCATGATGGCTTTTGCAACACAGTGACAAATCATTTAATTTAAAATTTAAATCGAAGCCGGGCGCGGTGGCGCACGCCTGTAATCCCAGCACGTTGGGAGGCTGAGGCAGGAGGATCGCGAGTTCAAAGCCAGCCTCAGCAATGGTGAGGCACTTAGCAACTCAGTGAGACCCTGTCTCTAATAAAAATACAAAAGAGGGCTGGGGATGTGGTCCAGTGGGCGAGTGACCCTGAGTTCAATCCCTGGTACCAAAAAAAAAAAAAAAAAAAAAAATTTAAATCGAAAAACAGAGCAGAGAAAGCCAGCTTGCCTAGAGGTATTTACTGAGCACGTGGCTCATAGTAGGTGTTCAATAAACATTTTGTTAATTTTTTTTGGGGGGGGCGCTTGTGATGCTGGGGATGGAACCAGGGCCCCCAGCATGCGAGGCAGGTGCTCTACCATGGAGTCCCACTCCCCAGCCCTGGAGTGCCCCCTCCGCGTACCACGCATGTGCGCGCCAGGCATGGTGCCAAGCGCTCCACACATTGTCTCCTTGAACAATGAACATCCCTGGTTCACAAGTGAGTGTGTCAGGCTCAGAGAGCCCAGGTGACGAGCCCAGGCAGCTGGTGACAACTGAAACCAAGAGAAGCCTGAACAGACACGATACAATTAACTTGCGGCACTTGCTTTTAGTTATGGCTGTTAGTTAACTTTTTTTTTTTTTAATATTTATTTATTTGCCTTAGTTGTACACAATGTGTTTTTTTTATTTGTACATGGTGCTGATGATCGAACCCGGGCCACGCACGTGCTAGGCGAGCACTCTACCGCTGAGCCACAACCCCAGCAGCTCGTGTTAGTTGACTTTTAAAATCACTAATTTAGCCGGGCGCGGTGGCGCACGCCTGTAATCCCAGCACTTTGGGAGGCTGAGGCAGGAGGATCGCGAGTTCAAAGCCAGCCTCAGCAATGGCGAGGCACTTAGCAACTCAGTGAGACCCTGTCTCTAATAAAAACACAAAAAAGGGCTGGGGATGTGGCCCAGTGGTCAAGTGCCCCTGAGTTCAATCCCTGGTACCACAAAAAAAAAAAAAAAAAAAAAAAAAATCACTAATTTGGGGGGCTGGGGATGTGGCTCAGCAGTAGAGCGCTCGCCTAGTACGTGCGCGGCCCGGGTTTGATCCTCAGCACCACATAAAAATAAATGCATTGTGTACAACTAAAAGCAAATAAATAAATATTTTTTAAAAAAATCACTAATTTGGGGGACTGGCATGGTGGTGTGCACCTGGGGTCCCAGCTGCTCAGGAGGCTGAGGCAGGAGGATCATTTGAGCGCCCCCAGGGCAATACAGCAAAAGCCTGTCTCCTCCATCACCATCACCACCATCATCATCACTGATCCTGGAGGTCACACATCTGGGTGGTGCTACGAGTCTCCCACCAGCTTGGCTGTAGGCAACACCGCTGGTGTGGGGTCAGGATGAGAGTCACCTGGGTTAAAGTTTTAGGGACTTGAAGTCTGCTTTTTTGAAACTGCTGGCTCTGTGTTTGGGCCTTTGCTGGTGTCCTCTAGTGGGTAATTTCTTTGACATCAAGGAGATGAAAATTGTGCCCTCAGATCACGCTAAGCTATGAGGATGGATCACACCCGCGTGACCTCACTTCCCACCTTCCCCACACCTGAGACCCCCCCACCCTTCTCCTCTGTTCCCCGCCCACTCAATACTGGGATTGAACCCAGGGCTGCTCTACCACTGAGCTACATCCCCAGCCCTTTCCTTTCTCATTTTGAGACAGGTCCTGCTAAGTTGCTGAGGCTAGCTCCAAATTTATGATCCTTCCCGCTCAGCCTCCAGAGTGCACACTGCTTCTTTATTTTATTTTATTTTATTTATTTATTTTTTTGTGGTACCAGGGATTGAACTCAGGGGCACTCGATCACTGGGTCACATCCCCAGCCCTTTTTTGTATTTTTATTTAGAGACAGGGTCTCACTGAGTTGCTAAGTGCCTCGCCATTGCTGAGGCTGGCTTTGAACTTGCAATCCTCCTGCCTCAGCCTCCCAAAGTGCTGGGATTACAGACGTGACCGGCTTGCTTCTTTATTTTTTATACTGAGGATTGAACCCAGGGGCACTTTACCACTGAGCTGATTTTTTTTTTTTAATTGTTTAGAGAGGGTCTCACTGAGTTGCTTAGGGTTTTGCTAAATTGCTGAGGCTGGCCTTGAACTTGTGATCCTCCTGCCTCGGCCTCCCAGGTTGCTGGGATTACAGGGGTGCACCACCGCATCCAGCTAACAATAACTTTTATTTTTTCTTTCTTTCTGGTGCTGGGAATAGAACTCAAAGCCTCATGCATGCCAGACAGGCACCCTACCACCGAACCACATCCCCAGCCCTGCACCCTTCTTCTTTAGCCCATAAATATTCTATTTTTTTATTTATTTTTTTGGTACCAGGGATTGAACTCAGGGGCACTAGACCACTGGGCCACATCCCCAGCCCTTTTTTATATTTTATTAGAGACAGGGTCTCACTGAGTTGCTAAGTGCCTCGCCATTGCTGAGGCTGGCTTTGAACTTGCGATCCTCCTGCCTCAGCCTCCCAAGTGCTGGGATTACAGGTGTGCGCCACCGCGCCCGGCTAAAGCTTGTGCTCTTAACCACTGTTCCAAACACTGAATATGTTTGGTAGAAAAATATCTTTTTTTTTTTTTTTTTTTTTTTTTTTTTTTTAAGGATAAGATCAAGATAAATAGAGGAAAATAATTAAATGAAAATTTGAGGACATTTGGTAAAGTTCAAATAACTCAGCTGCCTCTGAGACTCCCTGGCCACCAAATGGGATTTAGACATGCAGTGGCCCATTCACCTGGGCCAGGTAGGGTAGTGGCTAATGGCAGGACAGGGCTAAGATGCTGGACAGGGACGGCTAACGGGCTGCTGCTGCTGGGCCGGAGGCGGCTGCGGTCCCAGTAGAGGCCAGGCACAGGCAGTAACCAAAGGGGGTTGACACGCCCGTGGGCCCAGGTGTGCAAACTGAAGTGCATCAGAAATAACGAGGCAACTGGGCTTTCCTGGGCGGCGGGCCCACAGGTCAGGGGCCATGCCTGCAGAAGCCCCTCCAGGGCTGTGAGCGGCGGCTTTTCCCAGGTGCTCAGCCCCAGCCCTGAGAGGGCGAGCTGGGTCGCCCCTGTGGCCCATCCCACTGGTTTCTTCTTTCTTTTCTTTAAACATTTATTTATTTGCTTTAGTAGTACACAATGCGTTTCTTCTTACGTGGTGCTGAGGACGGAACCGGGCCGCGCACGTGCTAGGCCAGCGCTCTACCGCTGAGCCCCAACCCCAGCCCACCCCACTGTTTTCAAAGGAGGAATTAACCACCGAGATAGCAGCTACCAGCGTTGCCAGGCCTTCATTAATTAGAATGTGATCCGAGCCTCACCTCTCTCCTCTTCCCCTCTCAGACTCGCGGCTTTAGCTCACCTCCAGACCTGCTGAACCCTGGGCCTAGAATAAATCATGCCCGTCCCCCACCCCCGCCCCCCTTTGCATGGGCGAATCCTATTCAACCCTCAGATGTCATGCTCCTTGAAGAACCCTTCTCTGCGGGTACCCACTGCACACTGCCATTATAACAGTCTTCTTTCCTCCCTCCCTTGCTTAACACGGGGAGCAGGGACACTGTGGCTTACAGGACAGGCACCACGCTCACAGGGCCATCAGCCAGGGCTTACAAAAGAAGTGCACCTTGCTTGTCTTACCTGCCCATTAGACTCAGGAGGTCCCCTGCACAGAGGGGGTGTCGGCCTGGTCACACCACTCCTGGCATAGAGGGAGGCTGCGCAAGTCTTCACTCTTACCAAAGAGTAAATGAATGAACAAGCAAACCCATGGGAAAACGAATGGTGGGTGGGGTGGGAACGCAATGAACTAAAGAACAACCTTTGCACCCTGCTCCTGGACACGCAGCCCTCTCTTCATCCCCAGACAATCGTCTGAGTGAGGCACTGGGCACTGTGGATGTGCATGACAGAGCTGGGGTACGGGGGCATAACAGAAATAGGTATCAGCTGGGCGCTGTGGTGCACGCCTGTAATCCCAGCACTTGGGAGGCTGAGGCAGGAGGATTGCAAGTTCAAAGCCAGCCTCAGCCATGGCGAGGCACTTAGCAACTCAGTGAGACCCTGTCTCTAATAAAAAAAAGAAAAGAAAAAAAAAAAGGCTGGGGATGTTGCCCAGTGGTCATGGCCCAGTGGCTGAGTGCCCCTGAGTTCAATCCCCAGTACCAAAAATAAAAGAAAGAAAGAAATAGATCAAAGAGGGACTTACAATCTGGTTGAGGAGTGCTGTGCAGACATTTCCAATGCCACCACAAAACAACACACTCTCAAAGAGTCCAATTGTGGAGGGATAAAAAATAGTACAGTAATAATAGAAATGGTTATGTATTAGGTTAGCTAATGGCTGTGAAAAAACCGCAGCATTTCAGTGGTGCGTCATGGTGGAAGTGTATGCTTTTATTTCTCTCTCATACAGCACTCCCACATGGGTTTTCCTGGTTGAGCAGCTCTCTCTCTCTCTCTCTCTTTTTTTTAATATTTATTTATTTGCTTTAGTCGTACACAATGCGTTTATTTGTACGTGGTGCTGAGGGTCTAACCTGGGCCGCGCACGCGCTAGGCAAGCGCTCTACTGCTGAGCCCCAGCCCCAGCCCCTTGAGCAGCTCTCTTCCAAGTGGTGCTGAAAAAGGTTCTGGAACCTTCTTCTCATTCCACTATCAGTTCCAGCTGTGCAGACCAAGAAACAGGAAGGCAGGCCAAGATGGGTGTCCATTACTTCTGTGCACAATCACCTGTTGGAATAAGTCCTGCAGCCCCACTTACCTGCTTACAAGGCTGGGAATTGTCACCTGGAGGTGTGTGCTAGAGGGATAGGATATGGGGACTGCCACATCGTTTCTCAAGGGCTTATTATGGTCAGACGTCATTCTAAACGCTTGCATACAAACTCAGGTTCTCACAAAAACCCAAAGAGAAAGCTGCCGGTTGCCGGTAACAAGTTCTGCTCCCCCAAATGTTGAAGTTTGAACATTAGAGAAGCACGCCGAGGCAAGCATATAAAACAGGGTTTATTTAAAAGGGGTAACATCGATTTTTCCTGGGAGGGAGAAAGGGGCCATTGCTGGTATCCTGGTATCCCAAGAAGTGAGGCAGGTCTGCCTTTTTTATATGTCCTAGGCTTTTTTTGTTCTCCTGCTCCCTTCCCCTGATCTCTTTCCTTCCTGTTTACATGACCAGGCCCAGGAATGCTTGGTGGGATGGCCAAAAGGTGAGAAGCCCTTGAGCTGAAGGGGAACCGGCAGGATGCAGGATGCAGCAACTCAGGACCCAAGAATTAACAACTTTATAGCTCCCTGTAGGGAGGGGCAGTTCCTGGGACAGGTTACCTTGGCAACAGGTTGGGGCAGGGGCAGGTTTTTCAGAGGGTGGAGGAAGGGAATTAACATTTCAATCCCTCAGGGGACACTCGGGGACTCACTCAAAATTGGCTTTCTTGGGGCTGGGGTTGTGGCTCAGCGGTAGAGTTCTCGCTGCCTGCTCACCTAGCATGTGTGCCGCCAGGGTTTGATCCTCAGCACCACGTGAAAAAATAAAGGCATTGTGTACAACTAAAGCAAATAAATAAACATTTAAAAAAATTGGCTTTCTTGATCTGACCTGACTGGATTTACCAACCTATACTGACTGCCTGTCAGATTCTGGCTTCAGAAGTCCCGTGGAGAGGTTGCAGGGCTAGTTTGAGCTTGCCCAACACTTATGCTTGGAGAGCCAGGCAGCGCATCTCCAGGGGTCACCCGCACAATTGCCGGAGCCTGCCTCTCTGTGACGGTAAAGGGAAAGTCTCCCAGGTGAGGTTCTGGGACCCTGGGGAGGAGCAAGCTGGTCCACTGGGATGAGAGCGGGAAAACAGGATTCTTCTATTTATGTTTATCTATAATTAAAAAAAAAGAAAAAGAAATCAGAGTGATGCTAAACTTTACTAAAACTTATCATACCGATTGACCCTGGTCCTCACTCAGCTGGGGTTCAATCTCTGCAATCCGCGTTAGAAAAATTTAATATCGCTGATTTTTTTCTTAGAATACAGATAAGCAAATAGAAAGTGCCGGCTGCAGTGCTCGGATAAGTGGCCCAGTGCAGCGTGTTTTAACTAAGCAAGCGCTCGCAGCGTGCACGAGTGGTTCCAAAGGCTGACGCCAATAACGAAGGATTCGGTACCCAGTACAGGCACCGCCTGAACGCCCCGCCTCTTCACGCTGGCCCCGCCTCTTCACGCTGGCCCAGAACCACTACGCGCAGCGCGGAGGGCGGGGCCGTGTGGCCACACCCCTTCCCCTTCCCCGCCTTCCTATTTCCTTCCGGGGGCGTCTTTAGCTGCTTCACCTTGTGATTGGGCGAGTCTCCTGTAGTAGAAAGGACTCGATTGGATGAAGTTTTCGGCTCTCCTACGATAGCCTGGTCCGATTGGCCGAGGTGCCGCGGGCCACGTTTGACGTCAGCCAGGCTGCGACGGAGGCGCCTCGGTCCGAGAGAGGGGTTGGCGTTCTAGCGCCTGGTGTCCGGTGGCCTTTGGGGGTGCCTGGCCTTAGGGCCGTAGGGCTAAGTGAAGGGCCTGGTAAAGCAGCGTGGTGGCCCGCGGCGTGCCGGCCGCGACGCTGTGGGGGCTCTGGCGGGGGACGTTGAGGGGCAGCAGACGCGGTGTCTGTTCACAGGATATTGCAAGGTCCCAGCTTGCGGCCGAGTGCGGGATCCCGGCTGGGAGACTTGCGCAAGCACATGTGGACAGTTGGTCGGCTGCAGCTAGAGTCTGGCCGAGGAGGTTTTTGAGCAAGAGAGCCGAAAGAAACAGATTAAAAAAAAAAAAAAAAAAAAAAGCTAGTTGCTGGCAGCGAGCCCATTTGGCATGCAAACTCATCTTGAGAACTAAGTGGGACAGTTGAAGACATTTGGTCAAAGAAGAAGGATCCGGGGATCCGGGAGAAATGTGGCCAGCCGAAATCGGTGCAGATCAGGTCTGAAGCTTTAGGACCTGTGAGCAAATCAACCCTGCCTCAGACATAACTCCTTGTAGAAAGGAGAAAAAACATCTGTAGAAATAAGCTTGTTTTGCGAAGATAGTCATGAAATTGTTAAAGCTGTTAAATAAAAGACTTATATGAAATCCTGCAGGACAAAAGTTAAGACGTTTATCTGGATTAAGATTTGTTGTCTGGCCTAGGGGTGTAGCTCAGTGGTAGAGCACCCATGCACAGGTCCCTGTGAAATCCCTAGGCCTAGAAGAGATACCCTTTCTGAGAGAGTGAGTCACACTGCATTTGCCAGTGTGATAAAGAGGCTGTGGCAAAAATGGCAGTAGCCTGGGAATAGAGCAAAAATTCCGTGTTCTCAAAGATAAAGTCACTGAAGAGGATAATGGCAGATCTTGTGATTGACTTTCCCATCCGGTGTAAAATCCGTGCAAACAGTACACCCTGTTTCTTGAACAAGAGTAACACCATCAGAGGTACATATTGGTACTAAAAGATGGTCGGTAAGTCAGTCACCTTCATGATAGTGTCTCCAAGGACCCATGGAAACAGGCTAATGCATATAAAAGTGTACCATAAGCCAGGCGTGGTGACCCACACCTGTAATCCCAGTAGCTGGGGATGCTGAGACAGCAGGATGGAGAGTTCTAAGCCAGCCTCAGCAAAAGCGAGGCGCTAAGAAACTCAGTGAGACCCTGTCTCTAAATGAAATACAAAATAGGGCTGGGGATGTGGCTCAGTTGTTGAGTGGCCCTGAGTTCAAATCCCCAGTATCCCACTCCTGGCAAGTGGTGGAGTGCCTGTCTAGTACGTGCCAGCCTTTGTTTTCATCCCAGTACTGCAAAAATAAAGTGTAGGGGAGGATGCCATAGAGCCAGGCTGGGTGATGTACACTTGTAATCACAGCTACTCTGGAGGCTGAAGTAGAATTGTGAGTTCAAGATGAGCTTGGGAAACAGTGAGACCGTCTCAAAACAACAACAACAAAATCCTCAGAACAGCATTCTGTTTTCAAGTGGTTCTGAAAATACTTTCAAATCAGGTCATTAAGAGCATTCTAGAGCATTAAAATTATCTAGGGAGATAAAAATACATGGAGCTGCCAGGCACAGTGGTGCACTCCTGTAATCCCACTGACTTGGGAAGATGTGGCAGGAGGATCACAAATTCAAAGCCAGCCTCAGCAATTTATTGAGGCCCTCAATTTAGCAAGACCTGGTGTCAAAAAGGGTTGGGGGATGTAGCTCAGTGGTTAGCTGCCCCTGTGTTCAATCCCCTGTACTAATATATGCACATATACACACATATTTCATCAACATAGGACCAACCAAAAATGACCTCAATTTTGTATGTGACATAACCAAATATGATTTTTAAAAAATATTTAGTTGTGTTTTATATATATATATGTATACACATACATATATGTGTATATTATATATATATATATATATATACACATACATACATACATACATGTTGAAACAGATAATAATAACTAATAGAACTCTAACATCCAACACACACTCAGTTTGCATCTGGCACTGTGCAATTACCTTGCAGGTATTTGTTCCTTAAGTCCTTGAACAGCTTACTGAAGCAGATACTTTAGAAATGAGGAAACTGATTGCTGGAGAAGTAACCAACTTGCCCAGCTAGTAACTGACCAAGCCAGTGTTGAACTGAGGCAGCTGACCACAGAGCCTCTGCTTTCTCATGGTGCAGCACTGTCTCCGCAGTATGGTGCAGGACTTACTCTGGGACTGAGGGCATATTACACTATGGCCTTCCCCTACCCCCATACTGGGGAATGAACCCAGGGGCGCTCCACCACTGAACTATGCCCCAGCCCTTTTTTGTTTTTTTAATATTTATTTATTTGCTTTAGTTGTACACAATGCCTTCATTTCTACGTGGTGCTGAGGATCGAACCTGGGCCGCGCACGTACTAGGCGAGTGCTCCACCGCTGAGCCACAACCCCAGCCCTGCTCCAGCCCTTTTTATTTTTTATATTTGAGACAGGACCTCACTAAGTTGCTCAGGCAGGCCCTGAACTTGTGATCCTCCTGCCTCAGCCTCCTGAGTAGCTGGGATTATGGGCATGGGCCACCATGTCTGGCTCTGTGGCCTGTTTATATATAATTTTAGGGTAAATACCAATATTTGCCTTATCAGATAATGAATGTAGAACATTACCAGTTATGAGCTTTAAAAATTTTTTAACAGTATATTTATTTTTATGTAGTGCTGAGGATCAAACTCTGTGCCTCACACGTGCAAGGAAAGTGCTCTACCACTTAGTTACAGCCCTAGCCCCAAATATGAGTTTTTAATACCATGAACAATATCCAACTATCCAATATCATTTAACTGGACGTGAGTGACAAAACAATCTGTGAATACAATAGGCTTTTTCAGAACAGTATCTTAAGAGTAATAACTGATTTTTTCCATATATTTGTTTTCCAGATTACCAAAAAAAAAAAAAAAAAAAAAAGCTTCAAGTTCTGATGTTTTCCATGTGTTTGTCTTCTTTTGTGTTTTGATTTTTTTTTTTTTTTTTTGGATGCTGGGGATTGAGCTGAGTATATGCTCTACTACTGAGCTATCCCCTCCCAGACACAAGGTTTTTGTATTTTTTAAATTTTTTTTTTTTTTTTTATTTTTTATTTTTTGTGGTTACCGGGGATTGAACTCAGGGGCACTCGACCACTGGGTCACATCCCCAGCCCTTTTTGTATTTTATTTAGAGACAGGGTCTCACTGAGTTGCTAAGTGCCTCGCCATTGCTGAGGCTGGCTTTGAACTTGTGATCCTCCTGCCTCAGCCTCCCAAAGTGCTGGGATTACAGGCGTGCGCCACCGCGCCCAGCTGTTTATTTATCTTTATGTGATGCGGACGATTGAACCTAGGCCTCACATGAGCTAGGCAAGCACTCTACCACTGAGCTACAATCCCAGCCCAAGTTTTTGTGTTTTAAATAACAATCTTCATTTAAAAATAAACCTCTTTGTCCTTTTAAATACAGGATCTTGAACATCTGTGTGTCTTGAACATCTGCTACTCTTTTTTGATAATTTAGGATTATTGTTAATATTTATTATCTGTCTTATTCCATTTGGGTTGATATAACTACCACAAAATGGGTGGCTTATTTATAATGGCTTATTTCTCACAGTTCCGGAGTCTGGAAACTCCACGATCAAGGTGCCATCAGATCTTGCAGCCTTGGCCAAGCTAGCATATAAGTACAGTTCCATTCAACAACAACTACTACTTCTTCTTCCTCCTCCTCCTCCTCCTTCTTTTTTTTTTTTTTTTTTATTTATTTGCTTTAGTTGTACACAATGCGTTTTATTCAATGCGTGTTATTTGTATGTGGTGCTGAGGATCGAACCCGGGTCGCCCACGTGCTAGGTGAGCGCTCTACTGCTGAGCCACAATCCCAGCCCTTCTTTCTTCTTCTTTCTTCTCTTTTCTGTGCTGGGGATGGAACCCAGGGCCTTTTGTGAGTGCTAGGCAAGCAGTCTACCACTGAGCCACATCCCCAACCCCGCAGCCAACATCTTGATCACAGTCTCTTGAGAGCTCTTGAGCCCAACGCATCCATGTCTGAATTCCTGACCCTTAGAAACTGGGATAATAAATTTTATTTTTGTCATTGTCTATTATTATTTTGTGGCACTGGAGATTGAACCCAGGGGTACTTTACAACTGAGCTATATCCCCTGCTGGTTTTTATTTATTTATTTGGTACTGGGACTTGAACCCAGGGGCGCCTAACCACTGACGCACATCTGCAGTCCTTTTTATTTTGAGACAGGGTCTTGCTAAGTTGCTTAGGGCCTTGCTAACATGCTGAGGCTGGCCTTGAACTTGCCATCCTCCTGCCTCATCCTCCTGAGTCACTAATATTACAGACATGTGACCCACTTCTGGCAAGTTTATTATTGTTTTAAGAAGCTCATTTTGGAGATAATTTGTTATGCAGCAGTGGATGCCTAACACAGTTGGTAAAGAGAAATATAGCAGACTTTTGTATATTTACCGTAGATCTTATAACTTGTGAAAGTCACTTATTGGTTCTAGTAAAGTCTGTGAAATTCTTTGGTATTTTCTGTGTAGACAGTCATGTGGTCTGCCATGAGAGCTTTTATTTTTTCTGTTCCAACCTGTAGATCTTATTTATTTGTTTACCTTATTGATTTGAGAAGAGCAGATATCCTTGCCTGTTTTTTGAGCTTAGGGAAAAAAGTGTCCAATGATGTTAGCTGTAGAATTTTTATAGGTGCCCTTTAGAGGTTGAAGTTGTTCCCTTCTAATCCTAGTTTATTGAGAATGTTTTTTGTTTTGTTTTAAAAATCATGAATGGATGTTGAATCTTGCCACATGAAAAGGCAAATCACAGATTGGGAGAGAATATTTGTAAAACATAACCAACAAAGAAACTGTACCAAAAAATATTGCTGGTTATGGTGGTGCACGCCTGTAGTCCCAGTTACTGGGGAGGCTAAGGCAGGAGGATGGCAAGTTTTAGGCCAGTCTCAGCAATCTAGTGGGGCCCTAAGCAATTTAGCAAGACACTGTCTCAAAATTATAAATAAAATAAAATGGGGGCTAAGGCTGTGGCTCAGTGATAGCGCACTTGCCTGGCATGTGTGAGGCACCGGGTTTGATTCTCAGCACCACATATAAATAAATAAAAAATAAAAATAAATAAAATGCGCTGGGGATGTAGCTCATTGTCAGAGGGCCCTGGATTCAATCCCCAGAACAGCAAAAAAGGGCAGGGGGAGATGTTCTATATCAGTAGTCACTAGGGAAAATGCAAATTGAAGCCACAATAAGTTACTGTTTCACATTCAGTAAAATGGCTAAAAATTTTAAAAATTGGCCATTCCACATATGCAGCGCACCTGGAACTCTCATATGCTGCTGGGGGCAATATAAGCAGCATAAACACTTTGGAAATTAGTTTAGCAGTTTGTAAAATGTGAAACATATACCTACCATAATGGCCCAACTCTACTCCTAGAGCAATCAAAGCGTGTCCACAAAAAATTCTTGTACACACATATTTATAGCAGATGTGACCGGAAACACAATGCCCATCCCCAAGTCAGCCATGTCCCAATCCCCAGAACCTGTGGATGTGTCACCTTGATGGGGCAAGGGGATTTTACAGGTGAGATTGATGAATCTTGCCATGGGGCGAGTACTTGGATTACCCCAGGGAGCCGGATGGAGAGGCAAGAGTCCTTTCAAGGGGGAGGCCCGAGGGGGAGACGAGGGAAGCAGAGGTTTCAGCAATGCTCTGTGAGGACGGAGGAGGAACCTCGTGCTAAGGACAAGTTGGTGCGTGTGACAGTGCTTCTGAATCTCAAAATGAGCAGGATGAACGAAAGAAGCCAGACAAAGATTCAGCTTACAGAAAATTCTAGAAATTGGAAAACTACAGTGGCAGGTCAGTGGCCACCTGGGGTGGGGAAAGATGGATTATGAAGGGGTAGGGAAGCTCGTGAGGGAAATACTGGTGTGGCCATGGTTTCACGGGGGCGATGTGTGTCTGCACACATCAGATCACACACTTTAAACAGGGGCAGTTCCTGTCTATTAGTTACACCTGGGGAACCTTTAGATGAATAATGAGGCCATTGTGGAGAAGAAAGTGAATGGAAGCAAGCAGGGCCAACAATACAGGCAGCGAGAGAAGGTCAGAACTGCTCCTCTCCCAGTCCCCGACCAGACTTCATCCAACAGACTATTTGAAACGGAGACCGGTGCCAGTCTCTTTAAATGAGGAACCTTGCCCTGGCAGACCGGCCTTGAGATATCAAGTTATAGCAGTGTAAGTACTAGAAAATGTGAAAACCAAGTGTCCAGACAAACCTCTTGGGCTCTTCCAGTGGTGTTTAAAGTTATGTTCAGCCCCAGTAGTTTCCAAAGTTTCCTGTAACTTAATGACAAAAACTTATATGCCAGTAGGTATTATTTGTCCTTCCTGCTATGATAAAAAAAAAATACAGTAAAAACTATAACAGAAAATTTAAGAAGCTGGCAGGGAAATAAAATGTACCTCTTCATCAGCAAATGTCATTTGAAGCCTGGCAGACAGCAGAGCTGGAAGAACAGGTGTTTGGATAGCACCCAGGGCATGGCGTGGACGGGTCTTACAGATGGCTTTAGCATGTCTGTGTTTGTGGCAGCAAGACCAAAGCACTGCTTCTTAATTTTCGTGAGTCTCTGAAGCAAAAATCAACCAGAGACGAGATAGCCCAGCAAGAAGTGTCTTACTTAATAAAAACAATGAATCATGAAAGAAAAAAAAAAGTATAACTACAAGCAACTTGCAGAAAATTCTAGAAATAATTTAAGTAGTCCCTCCTTATCCATGGTTTTGCTTTCTGAAGTTTCAGTTGACTGCAGTCAAATGCAACCTGAAAATATTAAATGGAAAATTCCAGAAATGAACACTTTGTAAGTTTTAATTATGACTGCATATTGTTACAATTGTTCCATTTTATAAATGTCATCATTAGTCACTTACTGTGCCTAATTCATAATTAAACTTTATCCTAGGTCCATATGTACAGGACAATAGGTACATATGTGTGGGGGAAAACAGTGTCTGCAGGGTCCAGTACTATCCGCCGTTTCAGGCCTGCAGATGTCTTGGAACACATTCCCTGCAGATCAGGGGACAGCTGCGTGGAAGGAGCGGCTGCTTTGGGTGGGAGTGAAACAACGATCTGGGGATGTGGTTACTGAGGGAGCAGCACAAGCAAAACACTGCCTGTGTCGCTCCTAGGGAAGAAATGGAGGACCACAGAGCCCACTCTCAATACGTCAGTGCTTTTTTGGATGGGGGACTGGGGATTGAACCCCAGGGTGCTCTCCCACTGAGTACACCTCCTGTCCTTTTCATTTTTATTTCCAAGACAGGGTCTTGCTGAGTTGATCAGGCCAGACTTGCACTTGTGATCCTCCTGCCTCGGCCTCCTGAGTTCTTTCAATGCTCATTGACCAGGAGAGGCATGGGCGTGAAAATTCATGTACCAGGAAATTTAGGCACTGGTTATTTCAAGGAGTCTAACTAAACACAACTTTGCATTTTTTCTTTTACAATAACTCCCGTGCTGCAAATTTACTGGCGTTTCCTGTGTTGACAAGTAGCTCCCAGTAGCATGCTATCAAACAGACATTTCATAAAAAGTATGTAAATAAATACAATCATGTAAACAAATAAACACATCAATACACTATCTGAACTTAAAGCAAAAGGGCTATTTTAGCAAAGAATGATACAAAACTACCTTTTTTTTTTTTTTTTTTTTTTTTTTTTTTTTTTTTAAATATTTATTTATTTACTTCAGTTGTACACAATGCAATGCATTTATGTTTACGTGGTGCTGAGGATCGAACCCGGGTCGCGCATGTGCTAGGCGAGCGCTCTGCCGCTGAGCCACAACCCCAGCCCCACAAAACTACCTTTTGACAGAATTTTTTTGCTAGCAAGAGGGCAGTGGTGTTTGAATATTTTCAGTGTTGTATGATGAGGTCATGTATAAAGTCTTACAAATGAAAACTTGAATGGCTTTGAAATTTCTAACCTGTTTAAAAATCTTCTAGACAAAGAATTTAAGTGGATTTTGGCCCATTTGTTGATAACACAAGAATGTGACTTTTTTTTTTTTTTTTTTTTTTGTACCAGGGATTGAACCCAGGGGCACTGAACCATTGAGCCTTTATTTATTTATTTATCCTCAGCCCTTATTTATTTATTTTGAGACAGGGTCTCACTAAGTTGCTTAGGGCTTCCTAAGTTGCAGAGGTTGGCCTGGAACTTGAGATCCCTTGTCTCAGCCTCCTGAGTTGCTGGGATAACAGGTGTGTGTCACCATGCCCGGCTAGAATGTGACATTTTTTTTTTTTTTTTTAATTATGAACAACCAGTCAACATCATGAGGGTGAACTTCTGGTCTAAACGAGTCATTAAATATTAGCATTGGCTAACTTTACAAAGAGAGAGGCCACTAGAGATCATGTGCATCCTGACAGGCTAACATGCCTCCCTTACACACCGGCACATGTGTGCACACGATCAAAGCCAATCTCACCCAAGCCTTTACACTGACTCTAAACTTGTGGGGAAAAGAGAGGACAAGGGGACAGGTTAAATTATGCAGGGACACAAGGGGCATGATCCAGGCTGTGGGAAACTTCTCAGGATAAGCAAAGAACCAGGTTTCCCCACCAATTTCAGAGGAAGGAGAGAGGTGGTGGAGGGGGGAGATAGGAACGGGGAATTTATGGATTAAAACACTTTAAACTATGTGAATCGGTTATGTACAATAAAAACTGTTTAAAACCCCATACCAACCAATCATGCTGTGACCTTATGTGGCTCCATAAAAATTTGAATACAATTCTGTACAGTGTGCTATGGTCACCTCTGGAGATGGCTCCTCTTCCTGTCCTTCCTGACCTCTGGGCTTTCTTGTCTTGTCCACCTGGCTTTGAGGCCATCTCCAAGCAGCCACGGGCGGTTCCTAAATCTGGACCCCTATCTCAATCTCACTCAGAGGTCTGGCCGTGGAGACAGTTCTGGACGCAAGAGTCCAGGAGGAAGCCCTGCAAGTCGCAGGTAAGTCCCTGCCAGTGTGCACACGGGGGACAGGTGTCTGCTGGCAGTGCCCCACCTGCTCAGCGCCCAGGCTCCGGGGAAACCCCGCCACTTTCAGACTTGGCGCCTGCTTCCCCCCGGACCTGAGCACCGGCACAGGCCAGGGTCCCCGGCTGGGTGCCGGTGGACTCACGCCCAGGGTCCTCTGTCCTTTCCAAGCTGTACTATTCAATTCACTCCCTCCTGCAATGGGCACTATGCGACATGCAATTGCCTGCCACCTCTCGCTCCCGAGATCCTGTGAGCCGCGCAGGCTCCGGGAGCTTTGCTGTGACTCGCAGAGGGAGCAGGTGGAGGTGCCCAGGGAGGAGCCGGGCTGGGAGGCCAGGTGTGCTGCGGGACAGGTGCCCAGGGCAGGGAGAGCGCGGGCTGTGGGGAGGACGCTGGGCACAAGGGGCTCCCGCGAGTCTGCGGTGGCTCCTGCGCTGGCCCCCTCTTTCCAGCCAACAGACTCGTTTCCTAGGCTCCCGAAGCCGGTGCACTGATTGGAGTACTACACCAGAGGCCGGCCAGAAGGGGGGCGCCACAAGGCCTGGCTGTGTTCACCTTCATACATCTGTGGCTGGTACCGGACCCTAAGGCCTGGAGGGACCACTGCCTGGGTCCCCTCCATTTCCTAGCCTGAGCCCAGACAGAGTCTGGCAAAGACAGGAGCTCAGCTAAAATTCCTTGAGTGGATTGAATAAGACCCACCTGGGCCCCACGTGGGGTCAGCCAGGCAAGGGCAGGCAGACCACGTGACCCCAGCCAGGAGGGCAGGGAGGGAGCAGAAATTGCTGAGGCTGGTCTTTCTCCATCTCTGCTCTTGTCCTCCTGTAGAGAACATGCAGTCCTGGGCTCTGGTCCTGCTCTCCCCGGTCACTCTGCACCACCGCCGAGGACCCCAGCTGCTCCTTGCTGGAACTTAAATCAGGCTGTTATGCAGGATTTTCATGTCTGGCCTTCCCCTGGGAGGCCAGCCTCCCTCCCTCCTGTCTGCCACACCCATGTCCTCACAGGTTTCAAGGAAGAGCACAGAGGGGGCATCTTTGTCCTTGTGCCCCCAGTCTTTTCCCCAGATGGAGCGTTTATTGAGTGCTTGCTGTGAGCCAGCTCTGGGCACAGACTTCCCATGCTCAAGGAGGGACCTGCACAGCGGACAAAGCCACCAGTGCCAAAGCCACCAATGCCCCAGAGCAGGCACCCATAAGCCACACTGCAGGGCAGCCAAAGGGGCAGCTGAGGCAGCCGGCTCAGAGCAGCCTGGTCTTGGCACCCAGAGCCCAGGTTTTCCTGGAAAGCAGGACACAAGAGTGTCCATGGGCCTCAGCCTTCCCTGGCACAGGGCAGCCTGCATGTCTCAACGGAAAGTCATCCTAAGTCCGAGGTGGCCAGGGACTTCCAAGCTGTGGCCCCAGCGTGCGATGGGGCTGGCCACCCATAGCTGCTTTTATTCCCATCAGGTGACTGGAGCCGGAGGAAAGTCACAGAAATGAGGCTGAGGCACGCATGGGGTCAGCTCGCAGAGAAGGGGAGTGTGCCCATTCATCCCTCTGCCTGTCCTTCCTACGAGCACTCCCCCGCGCCAGCCACGCCCCAGCCCCTGTTTCAGGCACAAGGCTACAGCAAGGGGACCACGCAGGCAGAAGTCCCTGCTCGCAAGAGCTGACAGACAGTCCGGGAGGGGAGCCAGACAGGAACTAACAAATCAATACATGTTGGGTAACCCTGGAACTGTGGGGGGAGTGGTCAGTGGGAGCAGGTGGTCAGGCCTCTGGGGGGGGCGCTGACACTTGAACTGAGAAATGAGTCAGGGGAGGCAGGAGGCTTGTGAGAATTCGGAGGAAAAACAAAAGCTGTTACGTTGGGATTTTGCTTTTCTGCTTTTCTTCTTTTTCAAAAATTTGAAACCATTTTATGTATATCGTAGGTTAAAGGACATAAATATGTAAGAGAAAAGAGATATAAATATAAAAGAAAAAAGTTAGAAAAAGGCTCTGGGACTTTGAATTTGGACAAGAGATGTCCATATGAACTCATGACTTTGAATACGCGTCCTGTCTTGAGTGCGTTGCCAGAGTTCCCTATTAGTTTGTCAGGGCTGCGACAGCGTGCCACCAGCCAGGGCCTCTGCAGGCCCAAGTCCAAGGCCCAGGGTCAGCAGGGCCTGCGCCTCTGGGGAAGGGTCCGTCCCGCCCACCCAGCTGCTGGCCTCACTGGTTGGCTGTAGGGGTGTCATTGCCACCCCCATCGTCACACCCCTCTGCACATGCCTGTCCCTGTCCTCGCTCCTCCTTTTATAAGGACACCCTTGTGACCTCCTCTTGTCAAGACCAAATAAGGTCACATTCTGAGGTCCCAGGAGTTAGGACTCCAGCTTTTCTTTTTGGGGGACGTGATCTGACCCAACAGTCTGTGAGCAAAGACAGCCGGTGGCAGTGAGGGCACCAGGCTCTCAGACCCGGGGTAGCCCCGGTTTTCCTCAGGGCAAGAGAGGAGCTGCCACACCCACCCTCCAACTGGGGCCGAGCTCCCATGGGGCTGCAGGGTGCCAGGGCCCTCGGGACACCCTGCCCCAGCCCAGCTGGGAGCCCCTCTGCATCACACAGAGAAGCAGGCCCAGCCCTGTGCCAGGGTTCAGACTAGAGGGGGACGCGCCAACGCCGCTCTCCTGCATTGTAGATGGGGAAACTGAGGCCCGCGGGGCGTGGCTGGCCTCGGACCACTGAGGGTGTTAGCGTCAGGGCTGGGCCGCAGCTCAGAGACCCTGCTGCAGGGCCCCGCCCCCATCGTCCGCCAGGGCGCCCCAATCTGAGGCCTGCTGCAGGAGGCACAAAGTCCAGCCCTCGGTGAGCTCCTCTCCCTCCCAGGGCCCTAACCTTGAACCGTGGCGCCTCTGCTGGCCTCTCAGATCTACGCAGGAGCTCGCCCTCCCTCGACGCAGACAGAGCCTCCCTCCACGCCCAGTCTAGCAGCCCAAGCCCCCTGGGGCTCTCCCCACCCCTTCCCAAGGAGCCTACCAGCAGGCGCCGAGGTCCCATTTACAGGATTCACAGAGGGTGCGCCTCCTGGGACCCAGGGCCGGACTTGTCTCATGGACACCCAAACCAGGCTGCCCTGTCCTCTGAGCTTCCAGAGGGAGGGGAGTGGGTCTCCCTCCTCCTTGTCACTTCCTTGTTGCTTGTTTTTTTTTTTTTTTAGTTTAAAGATTTATTTGCTTTAGTTGTACACAATGCCTTCATTTTTACGTGGTGCTGAGGATCGAACCCGGGCTGCGCACGTGCTAGGCCAGCGCTCTGCCGCTGAGCCACAACCCCAGCCCCCCTTGTCCACTTCTGACCTGTCCTGCTGATGCAGGGCCAGAGACCCTGGGAAGCCCCTCACCACCTGGTAGGGAGCCCCTGCAATAACCACCTCTCCCCGCTAGAGGGAGCAGTGGGACAGAAACCCAGTCTGGGTGGACCAAGAGGCAGGTCTGCCAGGAGCCCGGATGGCGATGACAGGGGGTGGCCCGCTCATCCCCCAGGCTTGCCCTTTGTGACAACTACCTCATTGGGTCCTCACAGCAAAACCAGGAACCGGGTACTCCAGGCTGGCCCCACTTTACAGATTAAGCCACCATGGCAGTGTCAGTAGGTGATTGATTGGTCCTGGGTCACCCCAGTAGGAGCAAGAGCTGCAGATGGAGCTCAGCCTCAGAGCCCAGATGTGGGCCCCTGGCCCCCTCCCCACCCATGCTGCTCAGCCGGTCTTCTCTTGGGTTCCTTCCAAGTGGTCCCCTGGGCTCAGTGAGCTCTGCCCAGGCCCGCTCAGAGGTGGGGAGGGTCTTCCTCACATGAATTGCCTCTGGGAGAGGCTGTAGGGTGGCCAGTGGGGGGCTGGGCCACGAGCCAGGGGCTGCAGACATGGGGAGGGAGATCCCAGGCCCAGGGTTGGGAAACCTGTTGGCCCCTGGCAGAACTGACCCCTGGAGGCTAGCCAGGCTTATTAATATCCTGCTGAGCCAGGGGGCTCTTGAGTTTCAGCATCACAAGACCCAGAGGCCAAGCCAGTGGGGATACTCTTGACTCCCAGTGCCCTCTCCCTCCCTCCCGCCTGCACTGCCCACCGCTGGCTGGGGCCCTCAGGTCTGGTCACCACGTGGGCTGGGAAAAGTCCCTCCGCCAGGTGCAGCTGGAGGCAAGCACCCCGCCTGGACTGGCTGTGTCGAGGCCTCCTCTGTGCCCTCCCTGTCCTGGAAGCCTGGGGTCCTGCAGAGGGAGGTGGCCCGCCCAGCTGCTGCAGAGCTCACTGCCTGCCTCCTCGGGGCTCCAGAGTTCGATTTCTCTGGAATTGGGGTGGACGCTGACGGGAAGCATGCCTGGACTGGGGTGAAGGGAGCCCCACGGGGTGGCCATGACAGCAGAGGGGGCCAGTCAGAGAATCAGTGGATGAACCGAAAGACAGAGCCCAGGAGCGAGGGTCCCCCTGCCTGGCTCTTCAGCCCTGCGCCCTTTCCACCCCGGCTCCAAGAGGCCGCCCTGTGTCCCCACCCAGCCCCTCCTGGCTGCTGGCTGCTGGTCTCACCCTTCATTCAGCACTCACAGGGTGGAGGGAGGCGTCCGCCCCCTGAGCCTGGGAGCCTCTGGGGACCTCACCGGGTCTCCCTCCCTCCCCTCCCCTGTGCGCACACGAGGGCCCCTGCCCAGGTCTGCCCACAGCGTGTGGAGCTGGGCTTCAGTGTGAGACTCTTATCAGTCAGTCGCACGCATCTCAGAGCCACGCCAGCCGCCCAGCCCAGCCCCAGCCCCTCACGAGCCCCCTTATCAGGGGCACATCCCAACCCGTGTCTCCTGGGCATATGGAAGGGAAGATGGAGCCCGCCCTTTCCGGCCGAGTGCAGAGGGGTTGCTCCGGGGAAGGAAGGGGCTCTTGCAGCCGGAAGACCCAGCGCCTTGCTTGTTTCTTCAGCCAGCTTGAGAAAACAGGATGGGACAGGCTTGGCAGGCCCAGGAGGTGGCCCCTGCTGGGTGGGAGGCTGGAGCGGGGACAGCCAGGAGGCCAGGATGTGGCTAGTGAAGAGGCGGCCTGGGCTTTGGCAGAGGCTGGGGTTCCTCTGGGCCAGGCCTCAGAGCGCCTTTCTCAGTGGCCTGGCTGGCCTGGCTCTGCCTCACAGCGCCTGTCTGCCTACCACTGTCCCAGGCCCAGCGGCACCTGCCCGTGGCGGGGCTCACAGGACCAAGCCACACCAGAATGGCGTGGCCACTGCTCGGCACCAGGTGGGGCCCGAGTGCCGGGCTTTCTGACCTAACCCAGTCATGCCCAGCATGAGTCAGGCTCGGGAGTAGGTGGTTGAGGGACATGGATCAGGTGACCGGGTTGGGACCACAGAAAAGTCAGGAAGCTTCTGTTAATCCTCAATTTTGTCATCTTTAAATCACAGGTAATGAAGTTCTTATCTTCTATGGCAATGTGTGCAAAGGGCTTGGCTAAGAGTGCGGCCTAAGAGGCACCGCTGAAACTCTCTCTGTGGGACAGACGTGCACACGCACACACAGACACACACACACGCATGCACACACACACACACACACACACACTGAGCGCCAATCAGGTGGCAGGCATGTGCCAATCTCTCTCTCTCTCTCTTTTTTTTTTTTTAAATATTTATTTATTTGCTTTAGCTGTACACAATGGGTTTATGTGTACGTGGTGCTGAGGATCGAACCCGGGCCGCGCACGTGCCAGGCGAGTGCTCTACCGCTGAGCCACAACCCCAGCCCACCAACCTCTTTATATGGATAAGCACACTCAATCCTTGTGAGTACTCCGTCCTGGAAGCAAGATGCAGCCCTTACGCCCGTAGCGTGGACGAGCAGATTGAGGCTTATTGTGACAAGAGCGCTTGTCCCAGTCCCGAGACTCCAGTGGCCTTCGACTGGTAAGCCCTGATCAACACATTCCCAGGCCTTCGCCGGACCTGCGTGTC
Source organism: Tamias sibiricus (assembly GCA_025594165.1). NCBI lineage: Eukaryota > Metazoa > Chordata > Mammalia > Rodentia > Sciuridae > Tamias > Tamias sibiricus. The sequence continues at coordinate 217,478,275 of CM046657.1, read as the reverse complement.
ACCGAGCCACGTGGCAGACGTCTCATCTCTAGAGGTCTCCTTGCACCAGCCATGACCGAGGACATACGCTAGAAGAAGGCCTGAGCTAAGCCAGTGGCGGAAGGTCTGCTCTCCAAGGCCCGCTTGAGCGCCGGCGGCGAGCCCAGGCCCCGTCTCGCGGGCCCTCTGCAGACCAGAAGCAGCAGGCCTGAAGGTGGGGCAAGGCCAGCCGGCCGGGCAAGGAGGACCCCCAGCTCCCGGGCCTGCTCAGGGCCTGGCAGTGAGGTTGTGTTGCTGCCTGAAGCGATGGCCGCTTGGAGCAACGAAGCCGCAGGAAGAAGTTTAGAGGCAAACTGGAGACAAACAGCTTTTTATTCTGATAACTTTTCTCTCTGGCTCTAACAACGACTAACACGCGCCCGCACACACCACCAAAATGGCACTGACCTGATCAGCAATCTCGGCCAAGTCACTCAAGATCCCGGGCCAAGTCCCGTGAGACTATGGAAGGCGACAATGCCCGAATCTCCATGGCCCATAGTCAACCGCAATTTAAGCCATCTCCCCAAACAAGACTCCTACAAGGTTGGTGCAGGAAGCACTGAAGGCTTAGGGGAACCCTGGACGCGAAGCCAGCTGCACCGTCCGCTGTGAGGATGAACAGCTTGTGAGTGTCCCCAGCCCTATAGGCACCACAGAAGTCACCCGACAGTGAGCAGGCAGGGGCGCAGCAGGGGTCACGGCTTCCCTGCTCACGAGTGGGTTCAAGCCTCAGCACTCACGGGGCCTCTCCTTTTGCATCAGGACTATGGGCACGGTAAGGGACAGGCGTCCCCCAGAACCACAGCACTGGGTGCCGCATATCATTTGCAGCATCTCTGGTCTCATACGAAGAAGGAGAAGATTCTGTGGAACCCCCTACACAAACAAACAGAGCACCAGCAAATGAAGAAGTCTGAGCCAGTCCAGAGTGGCCGAAGGGGCAAGTGCGCGTGGCCTGGGGCTGGGGCACAGAGGTGGGGGCGGGGCGGGGCTGCAGGCAACCTGAGGTCCAGGGAGCAGGGAACTGGCCTGCCCGCTGCCCAGCAGCATCCAGGTGGGCAGGGATGCGGGAGGCCCGGTTCCCATGGCAACGCTGCTTTGGTGGGGGAGCTACCTAAGCTGCAAACAAATTCAAGGACGTGGGTGGCTCTGGACTAGCTCGGACATCCTGGCAACAGGCAGAAGGAGAGCAAATCCCTGGAGGAAAACACCATTGCCAAACTAGGCTCCAGGTCTCGGACCAAGCTGTGACCTTGAGGACAGAGACGAATTCATTCACCCACACACACGAAGGCAAGTGCGCGGCTCGGAGCAGCCAAGGACTGTGTGAACACAGCGCTCAGATCCAGAGCGCAGCAGCTCCTGCATCGCGGGCAGGGAAAGCGAGGGATGCCGGGTGACCGGGCGGGTGAGAGGAAGCATCGGGTGGACAGACACGTTCCTAAAACAAAGGCACGGGGAGCTTCGAGCAGCGAGGAATGTGCTTGAAATTAAGTACATTGTTCGACTGGTTAAAAAATCAGACCCGGCAGTAAGGAGAACAGGGGAACAGAAGATGGATGCGATGTTTCCAGAATGCAACGACAACAGAGCAGGAGGGTGAAATGCGAAAGGGGGACAGAGACGTGAGGCTGGGATGGAAGGAGGCGTTTAGGGGTGCCCACGGTGGTGGCAGCCGTGCCACCTGCTCCGGAGCAAGGTTCGGAGAAGACACTCGCTTGGGAAGGAGGAGAGTGGTCCCGGGAGGGTTGAAGACCTGAGGAGGGGGGGTAGTAAAGTGCTCCTGAAGGCCCAGGTCTGTGACTCAAAGCACACGTGGCAGGAGAGAACCACCCCTCCTGTGGGGAGGTAGCAGAGACACACCTGGGTCATTTGGCAAGTCAGATGGGGGCACGTAGGAGCCAAAGACCTGGCACCATTTGGGAGGAACTGGTATGTCATCGTGTCGTTTTGGCTTCGTGGAGTGGATATGCGTGTTGATATTTGACAGTGGTGACGGAAGGAATAGAAATTGTAGGTAGAGCCTGGCACACACCTGTAATCCCAGCGACCTGGGAGGCTGAGGCAGAACGATCACGAGTTCAAAGCCAGCTTCAGCAATTTAGTGAGGCCCTAAGCAACTCATCAAGACCCTGTCTCTAAATAAAAATAAAAAAGGCTGGGATGTGGCTCAGTGGTTAAACGCCCCTGGGTTCAACCCCCAGTTTCAAAAAAAAAAAAAAGAAGAAGGAAAAGAAAAAGAAGTCATAGGTTTTCCAAATCAACTGGGAGAGGGCAAGAGAAGAGGAAAAGGAAGTAGAAGGTGGAGCAAGTGGGAAATGAAACAAGAAGATGGCAGAAGCTAGTCCAAATATGTCCACAAGAATAGTAGCAGGAGTAGACAAAGTTCATTGGTTAAAAGATTCCAGGCAAGCCGGGCGCGGTGGCACACGCCTGTAATCCCAGCACTTGGGAGGCTGAGGCAGGAGGATCGCAAGTTCAAAGCCAGCCTCAGCAATGGCGAGGCACTTAGCAACTCAGTGAGACCCTGTCTCTAAATAAAATACAAAAAAGGTTGAGTTGACCCAGTGATTGAGTGCCCCTGAGTTCAATCCCCGGTACCAAAAAAAAAAAAAAAAAAAAAAATTTTTCCAGGCTATCTGGGTGCAGTGGCGCACGCCTGTAATCCCAGCACTTGGGAGGCTGAGGCAGGAGGATCGCAAACTCAAAGCCAGCCTCAGCAATGGTGAGGCACTTAGCAACTCAGTGAGACCCTGTCTCTAATAAGATAACAAAAAAGGGCTGGGGATGTGGCCCAGTGGTCGAGTGCCCCTGAGTTCAATCCCCAGTACCAAAAAAAAAAAAAAAAAAAAAAAAGAAAGATTCCCAGGCTGGGTTGGAAAAGCAACAACACCCAGATCAGCGATGTTCAGAAAAGACCCACCACAAACCTGAAAATCCAGAAAGGTCGAAAATAAAAGGAAGGACAATACCTATGAGAAAATATGTTTGATGTTAAGCAAATTTGTCTTATAGAGGTGTCATCAAGAACAGAAAGGGTGAGCCAAACATGGTGGAGCACGCCTACAACCCATTGACTTGGGAGGCTGAGGCAGGAGGATCGCAAGTTCAAAGCCAGCCTCAGCAATTTAGCAAGGCCTTAAGCAACTCAGCGAGACCCTGTCTCAAAATGAAAAATAAAAAGGACTGGAGATGTGGCTTAAGCACCCCTGGGTTCAATAACAGGCACCAAAAAAAAAAAAAAAAAAAAAAAAAAAAAAAAAAAAAAACCCAAAACAAAAAAGAATAGGTGACTACCTGGTGAAATTTTTCAAATTATCCAAAAGTTGAGTATGTATATCTCTAATAAATTAGGCTGAAAATATTGAAGGCAAAACTCAGCAGAATGTGGGGAGAGAAATAGACAGATGTGTCATCACAGAGAGATTTCAACACCTGCAATTAGAGATAGGACAGGCAGACCCCATGAATAAAGAAATACATGGAGCCGGGCGCGGTGGCGCACGCCTGTAATCCCAGCACTTGGGAGGCTGAGGCAGGAGGATCGCAAGTTCAAAGCCAGCCTCAGCAATGGTGAGGCACTTAGCAACTCAGTGAGACCCTGTCTCTAATAAAATACAAAAAAGGACTGGAGATGTGGCCCAGTGGTCGAGTGCCCCTGAGTTCAATCCCTGGTACCAAAAAAAAAAAAAAAAAACAAAAAACATGGTCTGGGAGTGGCTTGTTGGGACAGCATCTGCCTGCCATGCCCAGGCCCCAGGATCATTTGCAGCAGCAACACACACACACACACACACACACACACACACATTAAATGCGTGCATAACATTTTAAAAATCAGCAAACACAAAGAGATCAATCTGCTCAAATAACAAGGTTGATCTAGTGGACATGCATAGAATTCTGTGTCTAATTCCTAGAGAAATGAGATTCCTTTAGATGTAGGGCCTGGATCAAAATCAGTCACAAATTAGGCCAAACACATTTCACATTTTTTAAAAATAATATCATTTACAAAAATTCTCTCGCCACAGCACAGTTCAAACAGGGATTAATAACAAAATCTAAAATCTGCTTATATTTGGAAACTGAAAAAACATGCTTCTGTGTGAGTCATGGATAAAAGAAGACGTCATGATGAACGTTGAACACAGAGGACGCGGGGCAGTCTGGCCTGGGGAGATGTGTGGCAGGGACAAAGTGAGCCCTCAAGGACACGTTGAGGTTCAAGGGCTTGTGTTACAAAGAAGGCTGAAAAGTGATACCGGGCCAGCCTCCCCCAAGAAGAGCAGGCTGCCTAACGCAGGTGGAGGGACGATGCCAAAGACAGGGTGGTTATGCGGAGGAGACTCTGCAGAGAGGAGCGCAAGGCGCAGGCGATGGGAGCAGAGGGGTAGGCCTGTAAGGAAATGGGGCCGCAAAAGGCCGAGAATCAAAAGCTAGTCAGAGGCTGGGGCTGCCGCTCAGCGGCAGAGTGATTACCAGGCACACATGAGGCCCTGGGTTCCATCCCCAGCATTGCAAACAGAAAAAAAATAAAAAAAAAAAGGAAACAAAAAAATGACAGGGCTGGGGTTGTGGCTCAGCGGCAGAGCGCTCACCTAGCACATGCGCGGCCCGGGTTCGATCCTCAGCACCACGTAAACATAAATGCGTTGCATTGTGTACAACTAAAAGCAAACAAATAAATTTTTTTTTTTTTTTTAAATGACAATATATGGGGCTGGGATTGTGGCTCAGCGGTAGAGCGCTCGCCTGGCGCGTGGGCGACCCGGGTTCGATCCTCAGCACCACGTACAAATAAAACGCATTGAACAAAACGCATTGTGTACAACTAAAGCAAATAAATAAAAAAATATTTAAAAAAAATGACAATATACATCATGGAATGAGGACTATTTCAAGATTGCAAGGCTAGTTTCACCTTAGAAAAACATATCAGAAGCCCCGTGTGGTGGTGCACGCCTGTGATCCCAGCAGCTTGGTAGACTGAGGCAGGAGGATTGCAAGTTCAAAGCCCGCCTCGGCAACTTAGCAAAGCCCCATCTCTAAATAAAATATAAAAAGGGCAGAGGATGTGGCTCATTGATTAGATGCCCCCCAGGTTCAATCCCTAGTACCAAATTAAAAAAAAATCAAAGAAAAAGAAAAATATATCCATGTCATTTACCACATTAACTGATGAAAGAAGGGAAAACTACAGTGGCATTTGAACAGACGGGGAGGTTGTGTGCAGGAGCCCTGTTTGGGGAGATGGCTTAAATTGCAGTTGACTACGGGCTTTGGACATTTTGGGCATTGGCGCCTTACGTAGTCTCACGGGACTTGGCCCGGGATCTTGCGAGACTTGGCGGAGATCTCGAGGGACTTGAGCGAGATTGCGGAGGAGGTCTGCGCCATTTTAGAGGTTAGAGGAGTGTGGACGGCGTGTTGGGGTGTAGTTAGAGCCAGAGAGAAAAGTTATCAGAATAAAGAGCTGTTTGTTTCCAGTTTGTCTCTAAACTTCTTCCCGCGGCTTCTTTGCTCCAAGCGGCCATCGCTTCAGGCGACAACAGTTGTGCTTTTGAAAATCTGACATAAATTCACGCTAACAACCTCTGTAGGCCACAGCAGAGGGCGAGAGTCAGCAGCAGCCCCCCAAGACCAGAAACACGAAGAGTGATGTCTACTGCAGTCACTGCTGTCCTGCAGCGAGGGCTGGAGAGCCCACCCCAGCAGGAAGATGAGAAAAATCAGTTGAAAGCGTGAGAACTGGAGAAGAGCAAGCAAAACCCCTGATTTTCAGACACGATCACGTGCATAGAGGCCAAAGACAGCATTTAGCAGGAGGCCTGCGTGTGAGAAGAACACATGAAGCACGTGCCGGGGCACGCCGCCGGAAATGCATGCGAGTGTCACTGTTCACAAGAGCACAGACATATTATAAGAATCTAAGAACAAATTTCATGAAAGAAGGTAAGAATGAGGCAAAACATCATACCATTTTAAAAAAAAATATTTATTTATTTGCTTTAGTTGTACACAATGCAATGCATTTATGTTTACGTGGTGCTGAGGATCGAACCCGGGCCGCGCACGTGCGAGGTGGGCGCTCTGCCGCTGAGCCGGAACCCCAGCCCCACATCATACCATTTTTAAAAAGCAGTTAAAGAGGACCTAAATTAAAGGAGAGAGGGCCTCTGCTTCAGAGTAGGAAGGCCTGATGCCGGAGACGCCAGGGCCTCAGGACCTGATCTGTGGACCCACGACAATCCCAATCAGGTCCCCACCTGGGGGGTGGGGGTTGAAGGATCTGACCAGTGATTCTCAGATCACAGGGGAGCGCAGGGGACCAAGATGTTCCAAGGGGAGATTAAGGAAGGGGATTTGCCCTATCTGATGCTGGGACTTAGGAGCTGTGGGATTAAAGCAGATGGCGCTCGGGCAGCAGGAAGTAGGTTAACAAAGGGAGCAGGGGGCTGGCTCCTGACCCGCTGGTCCACGAACCTGACACAGCAGAGGGGCGTGGCAGGTGACGAGGGAGAGGGCCTCGAAAGGGGGTCAGCCACATTTTCCATGTGGGCTTCTTCCACTTCTGAAAGGAAACTGGATTCATATTGCAGAAAATACACAAAAGTCAACTCCAGGTGGATTAGGGACTTAAATGTCAGAGTGAGACCTATTACAAATTAAAGAAAATATGCCTCTTTCTTTTTGACCTTATGATAAGAAGGGATTTGTTAAACAAGATACCCATCCGCCCCCATTGCTGAGGCTGGCTTTGAACTCATGATCCTCCTGCCTCAGCCTCCCAGAGATTTTTTAAATATATATAACTGACTGCATATGTATCACATATAAAGAACACTTTGAAACCAATAAGAAAAGACAAGGATATTTTAAATAGACATGATGGGCTATGAATATATACTATATAAAGAATGTGTTGAGGGCCGGGTGCAGTGGCGCACGCCTGTAATCCCAGCACTTGGGAGGCTGAGGCAGGAGGATCGTGAGTTCAAAGCCAGCTTCAGCAATGGCGAGGCACTTAGCAACTCAGTGAGACCCTGTCTCTAATAAAATACAAAAAAGGGCTAGGGATGTGGCCCAGTGGTCGAGTGCCACTGAGTTCAATCCCCGGTACCAAAAAAAAAAATGTGTTGAGCCAGGTGCAGTGGCACATTCCTGTAATCCAGTGGCTCTGGAGGCTGAGGCAGGAGGATTGAGAGTTCAAAGCCAGACTCAGCAAATTAGCAAGGTCCTGAGTTACTCAGTGAGACCCTGTCTCTAAATAAAATACCCAAAAAAGCTGGAATGTGGCACAGTGGTTAAGTGTCCCTGAGTTCAATCCCTGGTACCAAAAAAGAATTCTGTTGAAGTCAATAAGACAGAAAATTTAAAAATGGGCGAGAGGCATGAACAGGCACTTCACAGAAGAGGAAATGCAGTCGGTGAACGGGAACAGATGCTCAGCCTCGCTAAGGACCAGAAGAACGAAGGTCGAGAGCCATGTGATGGTAAAAACAGGAAGTCTGCCAATGCCAAGTGCCGGCAAGAACCTGGACCAACCTGCTCTCTCAGACTGTTGGTGTGCGTGGGCAGTGGCCAGACGTTCTGGGGTGTCCTTTGATAACCTCTTGTCATGGTGATGATTCAGGCAGCCTCTGGCCTGGCCACTTCACTTCCAGGTGCTTGAGCTTTGGGGCCGCCTGAGGACTCCTAGGAGAATGTTTGCGGCGGGGCAAACAGAGCGGACTCCAGGCACCTGCTGGGGACGGCTCCCAGGATCACAGCACGTGCGTCACCTCGGAAGCCTCCACATCTCAAAATACTTTCTTCAGATGTCTTTATAAGCGATAACTTATTTTAAAGCAAAATCCAGGGTTTGGGGAGAAGCACATAAAAACGGACGCAGCCACGGGTGTTCTACTTGCTGGTTTTACAGGTGGTTTCGTGGGTGCTCATTATTTTAAAAATAAATATGTCTTAAATAAATGCAAGTGCAGAAGGCAGCGTGGCTCGATCACGAGAGTCGTGACGACCAGAGTGGGTCAGTCAATCCAGTCCTGGGCCTCGGGGTCCCTGGGCAAGAACTGCCTGCCGCTCCACTGCCCCCACTGTGCCCAGCAGGGACGGGTGCCAGGGGCCAGCTTCAAGCGTTTGGTGAGTGGCCAGTGTATGTGGTGGCAGAAATCCAGCTCCAAGCCGCTGCGGCCAAAGAGGGGCTCCCTCACCTGGGACGCCCAAAGGTTCGCATCCAGGGGTTGAGTCCCTGGCGTGGCTGATTCCTCCCCTCTCACAGTACTGATATGGAGGCTCAGAGAGGTCAAGAGTCTTGCCCACGTCACACAGAGCCCAAGGGAGCGGGGCCTCGGCCCAGGCGGCTGACTCCGCGGTCCGGGCGTTGGTCCGTCTGTGGGAGGGAGCACAGCTGTGAATTTGTGGGCGACAGGTCTTGTGGGAGCAGCTTCCGGAGCGGGGAGGGGATGGTTAGGCCTCTGAAACCCAGAGCACAGTCCCAGCACCGCACTCCCCCGCAAGAGGGAGTCCCAGCAGGGCCTCGTGCCCCTGGAGGGGAGCACAAAGTCACCACCCCTGGGCTCGGTGCCCGCCGGGGGAGAAGGAGCAGGAAGGCGGAGGGTCTCCCGGGCGCCTGGGCTGGGTGGGCTCCTCCTCTCCCCTTCAGGCCTCGATGCCCTGTCCAGGTGACCTTTGAGAGCGGCCTCCTCCAAGAGCAGGTGCTGCTGGCCTGTCCAGTGGGCGGCCCGGCAATGCTGGCCCTGCAAAGCGGCTGGTCCCAAGCAGAACCGAGGCGCCCTGCCAACAGCGAGGTGCCACAGAGTCCAGCACCAGGTCCCCTCCCGTCCCCTCCCACAGGCCCCGGTGCCAGTCACCAGACTCCCGCTGAGGACTCACAGGCGCGGGCCTGGTGGCCAGGGCTGGACGTGACATCGGCTGCACTGGCCTCACTGGGGGAGACCCCGCCCCAGAGCAGGTACATCGGAACCTCGCAGGTGGACCTGGGCTTCCGTTTGGGACACTGTGTGATCGCTGGAAAGCCGCTGCTCTGTTCCCCACGTCCAGGTAGGACTTTCCCACCTGGGGGTGGCGGCAGGACGGCCTCTCCCACAGCAGGCCGTCAAGGACACAGCAAGGGCCTCTCAGCACGCGGGGTCCCAGAACAAAGGAAGGGCAGGTGCGGGACCTGCCACCCGAGACACACAGGAACGGGCGACGGGCGTGTGAGGACACGGCTACTCGCTGCCACCACGAAACAGCGCGCCGCGGGGCTCACACGGCAGAAATGCCGTTCCTCACAGTGCGGAGGCCGGAAGTCCAGGTGGAGGTGTCGGCAGGGCCGTTCCTCCAGAGGCCTCTCTGGTTGGCCGGCAGATGGCCACCTTCTCCCTGCGTCCTCCTGTGGCCATTCCTCTGTGCATGTGCCCCCGGTGTCTCTGAGTGTCCCTTCTCACCAGGAAGCCAATCAGACTACCAGGGCTCATCCTAACAGCTTCATTTTTCTTTTGGTACCGGGGATTGAAGTCAGGAGCACTCGACCACTGGGCCACATCCCCAGCCCATTTTTGTGTTTTATTAGAGACAGGGTCTCACTGAGTTACTAAGTGCCTCGCCATGGCTGAGGCTGGCTTCGAACTCGCGATCCTCCTGCCTCAGCCTCCCAAGTGCTGGGATCACAGGCATGCGCCACCGCGCCAGGCAAGCTTCATTCTTTTTTTGGCGGGGAGGGTGCTGGGGATGGAACCCAGAGGGGCATGACCACCCAGCTCCATCCCAGCCCTTCCTATGTTCTATCCCGACGTAGTCTCCCCTCACTAAATCGCCTGCCTGGCCTTGAACTTGTGACCTTCTTGAGTAGCTGGGGTCGTGGGCGTGGCTAGCATTCCTGGCGAAGGGTTGTTTAAACCGTTACTTGCGTCTTCTCTGGATCTCACTTCAATCTAAACAAAACAAAACGGAACAAGGTAGACAGAAAGAAGACCCCCTCCCCTAGAGAGGCCACGGGTCAAGGCATCCGGACTTAGATGTTGGTTCAGAAGCATGTTTGGAGTATGTTAGGGGTCAAAGTAGGCCCCCAAAATATAGAATGTCAATGCTTTTTTGTTCAAAATACACCTACATTTTTACAAATGCAGAGAAAAACACATCTGAAGGAAAAAACAAGGTATTTTTGTTTTCCTGTATGCTCTAATTTTTTTAAAATAACAAAAACACAGTCTTGTGCAAGCAGAAAGCACACCGTGATCAGGGAAATAGATCATTTCTTGAAGAAATTCACCCCGTCCCCCTCGAGGCTCTCCAGAGACTGGCTGCACGGCTGCTGGCCCAGGGCTGGGTGAGAATTCCTCTCTTCTCAGTGAGGGGAGGAGGCAGCCCAGGCCAGGCTGGGCGGGGGCAGGCCTGCATCCCCCCACCCGTGACCCTCTCTCCAAGCTGGGGTCCCCGGCACCTTGCTCACCCCGTGCCTCTGCAAACCCTCTGGCTGAAGGGGGCGACCCGAGGAATCGGGATTTCAGGCACCCTCGTCCCTACTTGCCGAAGGAGCTCCGGATGGAGCAGAGGCCAAGCCGGCCTCTGGGGGCTCAGAGGCCTCTCCCACCCCAGCTGGACAACCCCCTCCAGGCCCGACCCCAGGCCTTGGCTCCTGGGCGGGGTTCCCAGGGCTCCAGCGGCTGCCAGATTGCACAGCTGGGCTGGTGGTGAGAGGAACTTTCTCAGGGTCCCAGCAGCCCTGTGGGCTCTGCTGCTGGAGCCGGTTCCTTTCCCATCAGAAGCCTTGTCCTGGGCCAGGTCATTAACTGCAGTGACTGGGGCCCCGGGCTGCACCACCGCCCAGGGAGCAGCTGTGGTTCTAATTGCCAGACGAAGACAAGGGCTCAGAAATTCTCCTGGTAAAACGTCTGTGCCCAGGGACCCTGACGGCCCCACGAGTTTGTGTGTGTGTGCACGTGTTCACGTCAGGGTGGCCAGACTAAATACAGGCGCTCGCTGGAATCGAACTTCCGATAAAGGAAGATTTTTTTGTGTATATCCCAAACGTGGCATCCTGTATATTTACTTGCTAAATCTGACACAGCTGTCATGATATACATAAACGTGCGCCTGTAAGAAAATCTGCAAGTGTGAGTGTGCACACTAGTGCAAGAGCACACACGTGTAGGCATGTGTGCAGCAGAACAAAAGGTTTTCCTAGCTGGGTGCGGTGGCGCATGCCTGTAATCCCAGCACTTTGGGAGGCTGAGGCAGGAGGATCATGAGTTCAAAGCCAGCCTCAGCAATGGCGAGGCACTTAGCAACTCAGTGAGACCCTGTCTCTAAATAAAATACAAAAAAGGGCTGGGGATGTGGCCCAGTGGTCGAGTGCCCCTGAGTTCAATCCCCGGTACCAAAAAAAAAAAAAAAAAAAAAAAAAAGGTTTTCCTGTGTGTGAGCAAGTGCATGTATACCTGAGTCGGTGCACACAGGAACACGCATGTGTGTGCGTGTCTGCACCTGCCTGCATGTGTGCCAAAGCACAAGAGTCACGCATGGGAGCATCTGCGTGTGTTTGTGTCACAGGGAGTCAGAGCTGGCAGGAAGCTGAGCGGTCTCCTGCGTGCAAGCTGACACGCGAGGAACCCAAGGCCGCCAGCTGGCTGGGCTTGTGCGTGTGTGTGAGTGTGTGTGTGCCGGCCCCTCAGGGGCAAGGGCTCTGGGCTCTCGCCTCTGCCAGGCCCTGTGTCCCCCGCCCCCGGCCCCCGACTTTGATGCCCGTTTCGCACAGCGGGAGCGGTCAGATGGAGAGGGGCCGCGGGGCCGCGTGTGCGCGCGTGTGGGTGACGTGAAGCTGTGGCCGCAGCGGCCGCCAGATGTTCCCCTTCTTCCTGAAGCCAGACGGCAGTGGACCCAGGCATTCATGGTCTCCCACCTCCAGCTGCCCTTCCCTGCCCCTTCTGGATTTTCCGCCCGCAGGGAAGGGCTGGGGGACGCGGGGACATTGTCCTGGCCATAGCTGCCCTGGCTTGGGAAGCCCCGTCCCCAGAGCAGGGGCGTCTGTGAACTGCCAGCTCCTCCAGGGGCTCCCTGCACAGCACGGCTCCCATGATGTCCAGCAGCAGGACAGTGGCACGGCCGCCAGCTCCCGGGCCAGGCTCTGCCCTGGCCTACCTGCAATGTGTCCACCCCAGCTCCAGGACTGCTTTGCCTGAGGTGGCAGGTGGCAGCCAGCTGACTTGATAAGCCCACTTACTCATTCCATGGGCGGCCAGCGCAGGTGACCACACACTGAGGGTGTCCCTCCAGCTGCAGGAACTGACTGTCCTCGTGGTCCTGGTGGCCGGAAGCCCAAGCCCAAGATGCCGGCAGGCTGGTTCCTGCCGAGGCCTCTCTCCTTGGTGGGCAGGTGGCTGCCTTCTCCCTGAATCCTGTGGCTGTCCCTCTGGGGGCCGAATAGACACTTCCAGGGCCAGACCCAGAGTGACCCTCAGACTTGGCCCCCGTCCAGAGGGGAGGTGGATGGGGAGTGGAGGGTCAGGCCACCCCTGCTGCTCTGCCTTTCATCCCTGCCTGTGGCCTGGAACAGGGAGCCCGAGGGTGACCACGGGGACAGGTGTGGACCACCCAGTGTGCTAGGCCTGGCCTTGATACTCTGGCCTCGGTCTTCCCAGCCTGAAATGAGGCTGTGACCGGGATGCTCTAGGACCTCCAGGCTGGGTGGTGGTTGTTTTGGGAGAGGACCGTGGTCACCCCCCGAGGGACTCTTGTTTCCATGTCCTGTGGCTGCCGTAGCAGATCCCCACAGCTCAGGGGCTGCAGGCCACACAGCTGTCATCTCCGGAGGGCTCTGTTTCCTCGGCTCCTGCTGCGTCTCTGCGGTGAGCCAGCGCAGGTCACTCGGGCTGTTCCTCACCCCCCGTGGCTCTGACCCTCGCTGCCCTCTTCCCACTGCGGGGTCCTGTGATCTCTCTCCCCCAGGGGCCCAGGCTCCCCTCCCCCCGTCTGTGGGTCGTGACAGCAGCGAGCGCCCCTGCAGCCCTCACGCCCCAGGCCCTGAGCCCCGTGGTGGCTCTGCGCGGGCTGGGCTGGAAACCTTGCTCTGGAGGCTCAGGCCCGGGGTCCCCTCCTGGGCCGCAGGCGGCTGCTTACCGCCGTGTCTCCCAGTGGGGAAGGGGAAGGGTCCAGGCCAGGGCCTCCGTATAAGGACACTAATCCACCCTGGTGACCGGTCACCCCCCAAAGGCTCCCCCTCATACAGTGGCCTAGAGTCCCATGCAGTAGAATCTGTTCCCAGCCTCTGGCGCCAGGGTGGGGACAGGCGGTGCATCGTCCCACTGTCATCAGCTCCTCCTCAGTCCTCGGGCTTTGGGACAGTTCTCATCTTGGATGTCATCGGCTCTCCAGTCGGGGCAGGGCAGGTGTCGCCCTGCCCAGCTCTGCACGCGCCCTGCAGCGGCCCCGCCTGGGCCTTCCCTGTGGGGGTTAGGGACAGCCATCAAGGAGCTGGGCGAGGCCACAGCAGCCGCTGGGCTTCCCCAGCCTGAGCCCACCCAGCCTGGACTCCCACTGGAGGGAGAGGCCTGCGCTCGTCCCTTTGACCCTGGGGTCCCACTTCAGGTGTCCCCTAAGGATAGAATCAGGGATGTGGCCCGATGCACAGGGTTGACACTGCGGCGTGGTTTAGAGCTGTGGGAAACTCCGCGGAGCCCAAGTGAACAGCACCGACGGGTCAGGAGGGCGCGAGGGGACAGCACGCAGCAGGGGAGGCCCCGGCGGGAAAGAGCATGACCTCGCCGTAGTGTCCCACGGGACGATCAGAAGGGAGGGTCCAGGGGCCGCGAGGGGTCCCCAAGGCAACGTGGCATTCAGGGTGTGTGTGCACCTGTGTGAGGGTGTGGGGGTGTGCAGGGTCACCGGACCTGTCCCCAGGGCCACCTCCCCGGGGAGTGATTGCAGCATGGGGAACCTGAGCTGCTCCTTGCACAGGTCCTCAGAGACAGCGAGGAAGCCCAGAGCCATGGCCTCCCCCTGGGGTGCACCCCTCAGGCTCAGCATGTGTCCCCAGGAAGCCACCGTGGTGTCTCACCCGAGAGCTTGGATTTCAAGGGGCCATCCCACCCCCAGAGCTTCCAGTTCTGTCTCTCTGTTTGAGCTGCTACAACAAAATAGCACAGCCGGGTGCAGTGGCTCACGCCTATGATTCCAGTGGCTGGAGAGGCTGAAGCAGGAGGATCGCAAGTTCAAGGCCAGCCTCAGCAACTTAGCGAGCCCTAAGCAACTTAGTGAGACCTTGTCTCAAAATAAAATAAATAAATAAATAAAAGGGGGAAAATAAAGGGCTGGCGTAGAGGATAAGCACCCTGGGCTCAATCCCCGGTACCAAAAGAAGAAGCATAGTATCGCGTCGGTGGCTGATGAGGAACATAAGTCTGTTTCTTTTTTTTTTTTTTTTTTTTTTTTTTTGGTACCCCGTCCGGGGATTGAACTCAGGGCACTCGACCACTGGGTCACATCCCCAGACCTTTTTTTTGTATTTTATTTAGAGACAGGGTCTCACTGAGTTACTAAGTGCCTCGCCATTGCTGAGGCTGGCTTTGAACTCGCGATCCTCCTGCCTCAGCCTCCCAAAGTGCTGGATTACAGGCGTGCGCCACCACGCCCGGCTAGGTCTGTTTCTTACAGTCTGGAGACGGGGTCTAAGCCCGGCAGCTGCAGCTTGGGTGCTGGGTGAGGGTCTGGCTCTCTGCTTCACGGGTGTGTCTCCAAGGTGGACGCAGAACCCACCCTGGTGACCCATCCCCTCCCAGTGCCATCCCCTCCGGGACTTGGGTTCCCACACATGAGTTCTGTGTGAGGGGACAACATTCAGAACGCAGCCCCCACGCCTCCCCAGCACAGCAGCGCCACCAGGCTTCTCGGGGGCAGAAACAGCCCAGGAGCAGCCAGCTCGGGGTCTGGGGCCAAGGACAGGGGGCTTAGCCCGGGCCCCACCCAGAGCCGCACCCCTGTCCCGCCCCTCCCTTCCCTGACTCCTCCCTGCCAGAGCCGTGGGCCAGGAGTGGTCTCTGCAGCTGCCGGTCCCCTCCTGCCCCCTCACGCCGGCCTCTGACTTGGGAGCTGGTTCCTGAGCCAGGGTCCCTTTTCTGGAGTGAGGGGGACAAACCCCAGGGTCCGCCCTCTCCTGGGAATCGAACCCCAGTGACCGGGAGCAGGTCCCTGAAGCCCTGTGGTTGCTATGGAGACGGGAGCAGGTTTCCCAGAGGAGCCACAATTGGGTGGAATTTGTGCTGGAAGTGGGAGGCAGCCGGCACCCCCACCCCCGCCCCCAGAGAGCCACTACAGAAAGGAACACAGACCCTTCCTAGCACCGGGCCCCACCCCCAGGGCCCAAGGGGAACCACACCGGAGGACAGGCAGCTCTGGTCCTCCTGACGGGGGTGAGCGCGAGGCTCCCCAGCTCCTCCACCTGCCTGTCCAGTGTGGGGAAGGCTCAGCATCCTTTCCCGGGGTGGGGGGCTACGCAGCTCATTCTCCAGCCCTCCATGTGCTGGCTGGCCCCCCAGACTCCCTCTCCCTGAGCTTAGGAGCTGCACAAGGTGCACATTGTGCCCATTTCATAGATGGAAGAAGCGAGGCTCAGGAGGGCTCAGCGATTGCACGGAGCTGGGTCTGAAGGCGGTGTGCTCAGCGCCCCCCCAGCTCCCTGCCCTGCCCTACTCAGCCTGCCCTCACCTGCCCGGGACCTCCAGCCCACTGACCCTTCCAAAGCACAAAGCTGAGGCTCAGAGAGTCCCACATGCAGGTGGCGAGGCTCCGGGATCACATCTTGAGGGGGTCCCGCCAGCTCCCTCAAGGGGCTCCATCCTCCGACCTGTCCATGGCTTTTCCCATACGGCACCAGGAACTGACCTTGTACTTGGAAAGACACTGCCTTGTGTGTGTTGTGCGTTGCTGTAACAGAACACCTGAGACCGGTAGCTTGTGAGGAAGAGAGGTTGATTTCTCAGTGCTGGAGGCCCGAGGGCCACGATCAACGTGCTGATGTGCGGTCCTCACGGGGCAGCTGGCCGAGGGCTGAGAGCGAGAAGCCACTCCACACCTTTCCTATGGTTCAGGGACCCATCGTGGGGATGGAGCCCTCGGGATTGGACAGTCCCTGGAGGTCCCGCCTGCAGCCGGATCTCAGAGGGACGCCTTCCAGCCGCGTTGGCCTCACAGCCTCGGCCCCACACTCCGTACCCTGGGCCCACCCTCCTGCGGTCTTCGTGGCCCCAGCTCAGGGAGGGAAAGTCTTCTCCCAGTGCTCCTGCGGCTCCCGGTTTCCGTGTTTGGGGACGTGGTGACGTTGGCCCTGACGGGCAGGGATGCAGAGAGGTGGAGTGGGGTTGTGGGAGGGAGAGAGGGACGGGGAGGGGGACAGGCAGCTTGGGGGGTCTGACCCTCGGTGCAGAAGGACCAAAGCCTGCAGCGTCCGCCTGGAGGCGGGACAGCGAGGGCCGAGGAGCCTCCTGGGTCTGGAGGCTGTGGGAGCCAAGCAGGCCCCGGTCCCACCACTCCAACACCAGCCCAGGATGGGACCCTCGGGTCCAGTCAAGGGTGGCCTCGGACAACGTGGCAGTCACGGTGCACAGTGGGATTCGGACTTACGTTTACAACAAGAGAGAAGGAAGAACCCCCGGCCCCACACCGCGCCTTTGTAAGCCTGGCCTCGTCCCAGGTGGGTGGGTGCTGTGGCTTGGTATGGCTCACCCCCAAGGCTCATGTGCTGGCCAGGTGTCCCCAGGATAATAGTGTCCAGAGTGGTAGGACACTGAAAGTACAGGGCCTTGGCTGGGCACGGTGGCACACACCTATAATCTCAGTGAGGAGGCTGAGGCAGGAGGATGGCAAGTTCAAGGGCAGCCTCAGCAAGGCCCTGTCTCTAAATAAACAGTAAAAAAACGCTGAGGGTGTGGCTCAGTGGCAGAGCGCTCCTGGGTTCAGTCCCCGTACCAAAAAAAGAAAACAAAAAGAGGTTGGGCTTAGTGGGGCGGTTGGGTCACAGGTGCCACCCTTGCTTGGGGGGTGGAAGTGTGCAGAGGGAGAAGGTCCCCTCTTGGGGCCTGGAGTGGTCACCATAAAGAATGGGTCCTTATAAAGCAAGTTTGGTATTCTTGGTGCACTCTCTGGCCTCCTCCCTCCCCGTGTGATGCTATTTTCTGCGAGCCTCTCACCAGAAGCCAAAGCTGCACCCTCCAGGCTCCACGATCTCTGGAACTGTGAGCTAAATAGACCTCTTTGCTTTATAAAGCATTCAGCCTTAGGTATTTTGTTATAGCAACACAAATCAGACTCAGACAGTGGCTGCCCTGAATTTCTGTTTTCAAGGGGTCTTCTCTGCTCTGAGGATGTCCAGGCCTGGTTTCCAATCCAGACTCTAGCACATCCTAGCTGGACAACTTTAGGGAAATAGCTTTGGCTCTCCCAGCCTCAGTTTCTTCATCTGTAAGACAGGGATTCACGTTATCATGCTGATGTGAGACTATGATGCCGAGAAGGACAGAGCACACGCCAGCCCCCTGGAAGTCCCCTCTCTCCCGTCCCCTGAAGTCATGGCACAGGAGAGAGGGTCAGTTCTGAAGAGGCTAATTTCTGGGAGGGTAGGAACGAGAAGTCTGGGATCTGAGCGGTGAAGAAAGAAGCTACGGCAGCTCTGCACAGAGAGGCCGCCCCGGTGAGGACAGGAGGCAGCCAAGAGATGCACATGCTCCCTCGAGGCCATCCACGAAGTCCGTGTGATCCAGCCAGCGCTAGGGGAGATGTCATCAACGCGGGTGTGGGAATGGGCCTGCCCTCAGACCCTCGGCTAGGATCCAGGCACCTGGAGCAGTTGCTGCCTTCAGTCACCTGAGCGCATCAACCCTGCCCTGCGGCTGTCTCTCGAGCTGTCACCCCCGCCTACCACCACGTCCACCTGCCCACCCCGGCTCTCTCTCCAGGAACAGGGCGGTGACTGAGCTCCAGAAGGTGTCTCGGCTGCCTCCCCTCCCCTTCCCCCTGCTCCCCTCCCCCTCCCCCCCTGGTCCCCTCCCCTCCCCCCTGGTCCCCTCCCCCCTGTCCACTCCCCTCCCCTCCCCCCTGGTCCCCTCCCCTCCTGTCCACTCCCCTCCCCCCTGCTCCCCTCCCCTCCCCCCCCTGCTCCCTCCCCTCCTCTCCACTCCCCCCTCTCCTCCCCCCTGCTCCCCTCTCCTCCCCCCTGCTCCCCTCTCCTTCCCCCTGCTCCCCTCCCCTCCCCCTGCTCTCCCTCCCCCTCCTCTCCACTCCCCTCCCCTCCTCTCCACTCCCCTCCACTCCCCCCTTGCTCCCCTCCACTCCCCTCCCCCCCCCCCCTGCTCCCCTCCCCTTCCCCCTACTCCCCTCCCCTTCCCCCTGCTCCCCTCTCCTCCCCCTGCTCCCCTCCCCTTCCCCCTACTCCCCTCCCCTTCCCCCCCCCTGCTCCCCTCTCCTCCCCCCTGCTACCCTCCCCTCCCCTCCTGCTACCCTCCCCTCCTCTCCACTCCCCTCCTCTCCCCTCCCCTCCCCTCCCTCCACTCCCCTCCCCTCCCCCCTGGTCCCCTCCCCTCCTGTCCACTCCCCTCCCCCCCCTGGTCCCCTCCCCTCCTGTCCACTCCCCTCCCCCCCTGCTCCCCTCCCCTCCCCCCCTGCCTCCCTCCCCCTCCCCTCCCTCTCCACTCCCCTCCCCTTCCCCCTGCTCCCCTCCCCTCCCCCCTGCTCCCTCCCCTCCTCTCCACTCCCCTCCCCTTCCCCCTGCTCCCCTCCCCTCCCCCCCCTGCTCCCCTCCCCTCCTGTCTACTCCCCTCCCCTCCCCCCCTGCTCCCCTCCCCTCCACTCTCCCTCCCCTGCCTCCGCTCCTCCAGGCTCCCACAGGGCTGGTCTGGGATGTGGGCATTTCCGGGCTCCACCCTCCCCCAGACCTGCAGAGGGCAGCAGCTGGTGTTCTGAAGAGACTCAGGGTCTGGGGCTGACCCAGGCCAGCGAAGCCACCCTGTCAGCCTCCAGCTCTGGCTCCTTCCAGGGCCCAGGGCATCAGTGCCCAGAACCTGGCCTGACCGAGGGCAGGCCCGGCAGCAGGCTCCCGCGTGGGGGCCCCCACTTGCACCACCCCCAGGACCACCTGCTCTGCCCTCCACAGCCCAGGACGCGGGGCTCTGTGCAAGGGCCTGTTAGCACCTGGCCAGCGCCAGCTGCTGCCCCCACTCCACAGGACGTGGCCCTGCCTTTTGGGGACCTCCCTGACCTCCTTAATGCTTGGGGTCCCAAGGAGCCTTCAATTGCTTCCTGGGGGCTTCCAATCTTCACAAACCCCCCACATCCTGAAGACCCAAGACCCCTTGTCCACCCCTGCAGGGGCGGGAGCCCAGGCACCGTGTCCCTCCTGGGGATGTGGGGCCCTGGTGGCAGGAGCCTGTCCCCAGCCCACCTGGAGCAGAACTCGCTGAGCGTGACAGGTTCCGGAGGCAGGCGAGGAGGGGAGGAAGGCGCCCTCACCCCTTCTGCTCGGCACCCGCGCCTGAGCAGCGTGGGGGGCGCGGAGGTGCTCTGAAGACGCAGCCCAGCCAGGGTTCAGGATGTGGGGCCCGCGGTGCCGGCTCTGCTGGGTCCAGCTCCCCGGAGCTCCTTCAGGGCAGAGTGGGGAGCAGGCCCCCGGCCCCCAGCACGGCTGAGCACGCAGGAGGCTCCGCAGAGAAGCAGGGGCTTTGGGAGGGTTGGGGCCTGGGCCGACGCCTGCCGCAGGAGGGCGGGCGGCAGACCTGCCGGGGCCGGGCAGGGCACCAGCCTGGACGCCGCCTTCATCACGGGGCCCTCTGCGGCAGCTGGCTCACCTCAGAGGGTGGGGTCGATCCCTGTGGGGTCCCCAAGGGGCCGGCTGGCAGAGGAAGGCCCTTCGCCCCTGAGGATCCTGCACATGATGGGTCGGATCATGACCCTAGAACGAGGCGGTGACCTCTGGCCCCTGGGCCCGTGCGTGGGGCCTTCTTTGGAAACAGGGTCTTTGCAGACACGATCATGATGCAGGTTAAGATGAGGTCACGCAACGGAGGGGAGAGCCACGGAGCACCGGGAGGGTGGCCTCCTGCGGAAGCCAGGGGACGCAGGCAGACAGGGCAACCACGGGCGGGCCAGCGCCACCGAGAGCCACCGCCCTCCTGGCCTCAGCTTTCCCACCCGTGGGCGGGGCCTGCTGGTCACCCCACATCAGAGGGTCCTCGCCCATGACCGTCAGAGCCCCCACCTCAGCCCACCCTGCTCTCCGGCTTCTGCTGACCTGCGATGGGCCTCCTGCCTCCTCTTCACCGGAGCGGCTGCCCTTCTTCCCGGTGCCCCTCCTCCCTCATCCAGGCCTGGGCTTCCTCCTCCCCGGCCCCCTGCCCTGATGCCCCTGGCTGGGTCCCCCCGCCCGGCACATGCTCACTGCTGCTCCTCGGGCCAGCTGTCTGCCTGGAGGCCGGTCCACTTCCTGGGGACCTGGTCTGTCAGGAGTGAGGAAGGGGCCTGGGAGGCCTGAGGCTGGGGGCGGGGCCTCTGGCTCCCAGGGACAGCCAGCACACGCCCACTGTCCCGCTCACTGTCCCCGCCCAGGCCGAGCAGCCAGGGGCTGAGGGATGTGACCTGCTGGACAGAGACTGGGAGAGGGGCCAGCCTGGCCTGTCACCCCTGACCAGCAGCTTGGTGGCCCTGACTAGCTGCCTTCACGCGGGCCTGGGAATGAGGTGGAGACCACACCGCGAGTGTCGTGTGCATGTCATCTGTATTGTCACGTGCACGCACAGCCCGACGGCGGACTGGGAAACGACCTAGGAGGTCTCACAGAGTCCGGCCCCTGGGGGCCAAGCCCACACCAAGGCCCCTGGCCATGACCGGCTGTCCGAGGGCCTGGGCTCCTGGGCTCCCCAGGCTCTGGGGCTGGGCGCGGGGAGAGGCCAGCTCGCGCCTCAGGCCCTCCGGCTCGGGCATGCGCTTCAGGAAACGGGCTTCCTGGGCTCAAGAGCTGTCCTTAGGAAAAGGGTCCTGGGGTCCAGCGAGTTCAGGGAACGTGAACGGTGGCCTCGTGGTGTCCATGGCGGGGGGAGCGTGCAGCACTTCCCAAAGGACTTGGACCACAGCACCCTCTCCCCTGGGGCGCCCGGCGGGGGTGTCCTGTGGCACCTCTGGAAAGTGCTGCCCGAAGCTATCGATGCCCGTTGGTGGCAGTGCCATCCGCACGGGGGGGGGGGGTGGCGTGGCGGGCATGGCCAAGCACTCAACAGTCACGAAGGCCAACAGACGAGATGTGCCCGTCCTGCTGCCACGCGTCTGCCCACCGGTGTCTCCCGAGTGGGAGCCACGCAGGGCCACCACGCGGGCAGGCCCGGCCGCCTGGACAGGGCATAGGGCCGGGAAAAGGGGCAAGAGGTGTGGCCTGCAGGCTGCCAGCTCCAACCAGGAGGGGACGCTGAGGAGAGGCAGCTGTGGCGGGGCCACCTGGTTCCCTGCCTGTGCCCACCCGGCCTCCCGCCACCTCCTGCCCGGGGCCGTGGGCGGGCTGGCCAGCGGGCGGTCACCAGGCGGAGATGAGCATCTGGCAGGTGTTGGAGGACATCCAGACCAGCTCCACCAGGCGGAACTGGAAGTAGCCGATGATGAAGCCCGAGAGCACGTCCGTGATGTGGTGGCGCCCGATCATCACGCGGGACAGGCCCACGCAGAAGGCCCAGAGCACCAGCAGGACGCGCAGGGGCACCGCCAGCACCAGGTGGCTGAGGAAGAACTTGGACACCATGGCGGCGCGGCTGGCGTGCCCCGCGGGGAAGGCGTAGATGTCCATGGTGAGGTAGTCCAGCAGGCTGGGGCTCGTCTCGAACGGGCCGCGCCGCTTGATGAGCTTCTGCACACCGGCCACCGTCATGATGTCCAGGAGCAGGGCTGAGGGTGGGAGGAGGAGGCTCTGGGTCGTCGGTGCCACCAACCGGCCAGACTCACTCCCCTTCTCACCTCCCTCAGCCACACTGACTCCCAGGCGCGTTCCTGCCTCAGGGCCTTTGCACTCGCTGCCCCACCACCTCTCCTCCTGGCGTGGTTCCTTGTAGAAGCCCCCATCGCGATCCCTGCCCTGCTTTATGCTCCTCCCAGCATTCGTCACCACCTGACTATTTTGCATTTTCTTATTTATTCCCACCCACCGCCATCACTCACTAGCACCCTGAGGGCGGGGACCCCTTCAGCAAAGGTGCCAGAGGAGAGAGAGCGTGGGCAGCTGGTGGGCAGCTGGTGGGCAGCGCCTGTGCTGAGACGCGGGGCCCTGAAAGGACCTCTCCGAAGCTGCCCCCAGCCCTGACAGCATGACACGGCTACCCCTCATTTTGTGAAAGCTAAAGCCACGCTCAGGCCACGTGCCCTCAACCACGCGGGAGGGCACAGCTTCGCGTGTTCACAACGGCTGCAACCGGTCCCGCCATCTACTCCCGAACCTCTCCCCACCCCAGCAGGAAACCCTTAAAACAGCCCCTAAGGCGGTCAGGCCCAGCCTGGCCCTGCAGCCCGGGGACGAGTCCCGGTCTCCTCCTGGGGCCCACCTGCCTGGCTCCTCCCCCTACCGGACGTTCTCCGGGTCCACCCACGCGGTGGCTCACGCGGGCAGGACATCCTCTGTGTGGCTGAATGGTGATGCACCGGCTGGCTAGGCCACGCTTCATCACCTGGTGGTGGACACTGGTCTGTGTCCACGTGGCCACCGTGGACAGCGCTCCCGAGGACACCGTGAGTGAGCGTCTGTGGGGTCTCTGCTCTGCGGGGGATTCTTGGGACTGGGACTGCCGGGTCACATGGTGACTCTGTAGCTTTTTTTTTTTTTTTTTGGTACTTGGGCTTGAACTCAGGGGCACTCGACCACTGGGCCACGTCCCCAGCCCTTTTTTGTGTTTTATTAGAGACAGGGTCTCACTGAGTTGCTAAGTGCCTCCCCCTTGCTGAGGCTGGCTGTGAACTCTTGATCCTCCTGCCTCAGCCTCCCAAGGGCTGGGATTACAGGCTGCGCCACCGCGCCTGGCTCTCTGTAGCTTTTTTTTTTTTTTTTTTTTTTTTTTTTATTTATTTACTTTAGTCGTACACAATGCAATGCATTTATGTTTTTGTGGTGCTGAGGATCGAACCCGGGCCGCGCACGTGCGAGGCGAGCGCTCTGCCGCTGAGCCACAACCCCAGCCCTCTCTGTAGCTTTTCGAGGTGCCCAAGCTGCTCTCCACCGTGGCGACGTCCCTGCTCTGCAGAGGTTGGGACAGGGCCTGGCAGCTTGGAGCCTTCGTACTTGTTGCTCCTCCTTTCTGGAATGTTCTGCCTTCTCCAACCCCCTGACTCACCATCATACTTCAGGCCTCAGCTTCCATGTCACCACCCCAGGAGGCCTGTGCTGGCCTCGCAGGGAGGTCAGGCCCCACAGCGTGCACCCTCCGTGCCCCTTCACTGAGGACCCCGTGGTGGAGAGCGGCTGGTGCCTCCGCCACGCCTCCCCTGCACCATGGGCTCCTGGAGGCGGGGCCGTGCCTGACCGTGCTCAGGTTTGTCCCCTGACCTGACAGAGCAGCAGTCACCAAATGCCGGGTGTCGCACTGGCCTGGGACGCTTGGCCAGAGGGTGGGCTCATGCCTGGTTCTGGAAGCATTGGAAAGGCCCGGTCTCCGTCATGTCTCTGCCACCACCCTCCTGTGTGGCCTGGGTGGGGCTGCTCTGCCTCTCTGTGCCCTTAGATGAAGGCCATGCCAGGGCAGCGGTTTCACCTGGCTGGTCACAGTGGCAACTGGACAGTCACTGAGCAGGCTTTGGGCCAACACTTCCCACCCTCACAAAGGCCTCTGGGGTTGGGGTGGCACTGGCAGGCCAGGACACCCCTCCAGGGCAGGTGTAGAGTCACCAGGAACCTGCACCTGTGGCCCCCATGTTTCCCTGGCATCACCGAGGAGAGCCTGTGGGGCACACCACCTGTCAGCCCTTCTCCAGGGACAGGGAAGACAGCCCCAGAAGCAGGTGCAGTGGCTGTGTGTCCCAGGTTGGGTCACCTAGCTCCCCACCTGTGAGAAGGACGTGGCGGTCACCTCCTCCCCAGCAAGCCAGGCCGAGCCTTTCCTCTCACGCCTGCCCCCGCCCAAGGCTGCCTGGCGGGGGCCCTCCTGGACCCCGCGCCTTGCGTGCGTCAGAGTCGCTGGCTCCCAGCAGCTGCCGGTCACAGCGGACACATCCACCAGTTTGAGCCGAGGTCCCCGGGAGCCTGCCCTCAGAGGAGCTCCGTCCACACCCTCCCCCTCCGCGGGGTGTAGTGCCCGCAGCTCTCGCGCAGCCCCAAGCCCTGCTTTTGGAAGTTGTGCCATGCCAAACGTCCCCACCCCCACCGCTCAAAGCGTGAGGCCCTGGCTGTCCACACTGCCCCCCCCCCCCCCGGTCACCAGGGACTCCTCAGCCTTCACTGTCCCCCAGGGCAGGGCTGCTGCTCCAAGTCCGGCCTCAGCTTGGGGTTTGGATTGTGGCTGGCCAGCCCAGCTGCTGCTGACCCAGGCCTCGTCCCAGTCCCAGAGGAGAGGGGACTAGGGACAGTCAGATCTCCAGCAGGGGAGCTGGAGGGAGGCAGCTGCAAACGACCCCTGGCCCACCTAGGTGCCCTCAGCAGCCCTCACCTGCAAGACCCCAAGAATGACCTGGGGGACAGTGTCCCTCCGCTGGGGAATGAGAGTGCGGAGTGGGTGAGATTCACAGGCTCAGAGTCACAGGTGAGTTTTGAGTCCTGTCCCCTACTAAGAACCAGGCCCTCCGTCTTCCCCCGGAAACAGGCCATCACAGGACAAAGTGAGCTAATGGTGAACAGGAAGCAGGTGGCACAGCCTGTGTGGGAAGTCACGTGCCCTTCCTGAGGCCGGGTCAGGCCTGCTAAGTAATGGACGTCTTTTCTGCCCTGGGTCCTGGAGGCCTGAGGCAGGTGCACAGGTGAAAGGTCTATCTTCACTGAGGTCCCAGCAGGGTCAAGCGATGTGGCCACAGTGTCTAGGGCCAGGCCAGGGCCTCCCAGGTGTTGGTACCAGGGACTGGCCGGGGCCTGGGGGCAGTTACTGTGCACCAGACTAGAATCAGGCCCAAAGTCGATGCCACCCGTCGCTAGAAGATCTGGGCATCTGCCCTATTGGTGACCAGGTTGGCCAGCTGAAGACCAGGGCTAAGAGCTGTCCAGTTTAAAAGCTCCCCGGCACAGGCGCCCCGTGGAGAGCTGCTGGGTTCAGGAGGGAGGGTCACCTGGAGGGTGGCAAGGCTCAGAGCCCCAGGCCCCTGCGTGGTTCTCAGGAACAAATCTAGACCAACCTTACACACTCCATAGCAACAAAACCTGCCTTTCTGCAGCGAAAGCAGAAAGAATCAGAATCTGGCCAAGTGCAGCGGTGCGCGCCCGTCATCCCAGTGACTCAGGAGGTAGAGGCAGGAGGATGGCATGTTTAGAGGCCAGCCTCAGCAACTTAGCAAGACTCTGTCTCCAAATAAAAAAAAAAAAAATAAAAAGGGCTGGGGATGTGGCTCAGGGGTGGAGCACCCCTGGGTTCAGTCTCTAGATCCCCTCCAAAGGACTCCGAATATGAAGCAGAGGAAAATGGCACCTGGCATTCTGCCCAGGGGACCCTCCTCCTGCCTGCTAGGGACAGCGCAGAGGCTGCCTGTGTTTGAAAATCCATGTCTGGGCTTTGGGGAAGCTGCTGATAATGTCGTGGAGGCTGGCTGGGGCTGGGGCTCAGTGGCAGAGCTCGCCTAGCACGCATGAGGCACTGGCTCAATCCTCAGCACCACGTAAGAATAAAATGAAGATGTGGGGTCCACCCGCAGCTAAAGGACACCTGGTGGAGGCTCCTCTTGAGGCCATAAAGGGTGGACACTCTGCCCTGCCCTGCTCTGTGCCCTCAGGGTTATCAGGTCCCGCCTAGCCGTCCAGTTGGCCCAGCCCACCCTGAGCCTGGTTCTGCCACTCACCTCACCCCCAGTTCTTGGGTGTCACTGGCTCTTGGGGTGTGCCAGGCCCAGGGCTGGGGGGCCAGGCTGGCAGGGCCCTGCGGCCAGGGGAGATGGGCAGCTCCCCAGTGCTTACACGGAGTGATGTGATTTCGGGGCGGAGGGTCGTGACCTTCCCCCACCTGGTTTTGAGGGTTGGAACTAGAAGTGATGTCCGCAGGGCAGGGTGGCTGTTCCCCAGAGCCACAGCCTCCCTGGCCTCCCCGCTACCCCCTGCCGCGGCTGCCCTGCTCCCTCCAGGTCCCCCTGCAGGGCCTCTCCCCTCCTCCCGTACGGCCAGCCCTCGGGAGACTGTGATGCCAACACCCTCAGGGTGTAATCTGGCACCCGGAAATAGACGCGAGTGACGCCATCTCTCAAGGTTCTGCGGGACCCACACTGAAAGGTTTGCTGACCGGTGCCCGTCCTTGGCCTCGAGGGAGCAAGGAGACCCCGTGGTAGAAAGGTCCACCTGGAAGGTCCACCTGGCGAGGCTCGGGAGAGCAGGCGGAAGCCATCCCACCCTTCCTGTGTGACTCCGGCAGGTCACTCAACCTCTCTGGGCCTCCGTTTTTGTGATCAACCAGGCAGTGGCCGTGCACTTGGGCTTCAGAATCAGAGACCAGTGTCAAAGTCACTACTTGCAAGTCGCGCGACCTTGGCACGTGCACCCCTCCCAGCCTCCCTTCCCTCACGGACACCATGGGGACCCGCTCGGAGGCTGCTCTGAGAGCCACACAGAGTCAGGGATAATAAGTGCCTGTCACCTGTGACCACAGCAGAGGACGACAGGGCGCTGACCCCCTCCCATGTCCTCCACCGACACCTCCGCCCTCAGCGCCTGGCTCCTCCCCTGCAGGAGGCCCTGCTGTCCGGGGCCGCCAGCCCCCAGAGCTTGATGGGCACCTCCCTCAGGTCCCCTTCCCCACTCGGAGGTCCTGGGGGCCTGTGGTGGTCAGGGACCCCGAGTGCTGGAGGGCCCGGGCCAGGCAGGAGCCCACGCTTTCTCGGAGGAGAGCCGCGGGGTCGGGAGCCACGTCTCCTGAGGCCATGGAAGTCAAAGCACCACTGTGTGCTGGTGGCTGGGCACCTGGGGGCTGCGGGGGGCGGGAGGGCAGCGTGTGGCGCCTTTTGGGGTTGGCGTGCTGTCCCCTTGAGGGTGTGCCGGGAGGGGCGGCTCAGGCGCAGGCTCTGGGGAATCAGGGCTGGGACGGGAAGGGAGGCTGGGGACCGGGAGGGAGGCTGGGGCGGCTCTGCGGTGGCCCACAGGTGCAAGGCAGGGGCTCCTGGTTGGCTGGTGGGTGGACAGGTCTGTGGACCGACGTCCCTTGCTGGCCAGGGCTGTGAGGAGGGTCCTGGTGCTCTGGCCTGGGGTCAACCTGCCTCCTGGAGACGGACCCAGGCCTGCGCGGCTGGGGCTGGGGTGGGTGTGGCTGGTCTCGACTTCCTGAAGGCATTTGGCTTCAGAATCCCAAGGCTGCCACCACGTGTCCCTTGGACGGGCTCCTTTAGCTCCGGGAGATCAGTAAGGATGTGCACGGGACCCGGGCTCGGGATGTCCACTGCAGCCTTATTTATAACACTGGAAACCACGAGACCACCCAGCGCCCTTCAGGGGGAGACAGGCGGGACGAGCTGCGGCCCGTCCAGACGACAGGGCGCTCCGCACACGGTGTGGACCAAGAGGCTGGTGTCCATACATCCCCACCAGAGGAGAGCGGCGGGTGAGCGGAGCCCAAGAAGCAGATTGCAAAAGAGATGGCCAGCAGGGGCCCCAGGGGAGCCCGAGAGGCACAGAGCCAGCGGGCGTGCCTGCAGGGCAGCGGAAGGGGCCCTGGGCAGGTCTGCCACCCCCCTCGCTGGGCAGGAGGACTGAGGGTGACTTTTACTGGTTTTTTGTAATCGCGCACTGAGCCTCTCTTACAATGAACATACCTCTTCGTGCACATTTTTAAAAGTTATTTTTGCAAAAGGACCACTCCGGCATGATTCCACTCACACGAGGCACCTGGAGGACTTGAATTCATAGAGGCAAAGTAGCCCGGGGGCCGCCAGGGGCTGGGGGCGGGGAGGAGCGGACATTTCAGGGCACAGAACTTGGGTTTGCAAGGTGAGAAGGTTCTGGAGATGGATGGAGGAATGGCCACACAGCGACGTGAGTGTTTAACGCCAGTGAACTTAGGAGTGGGTGAAAGGGTACATTTCAACACACACACACACACACACACACACACACACATACACACAGAGTTATTTTCAAGCAGCAGGGCAGCCCTGCAGCAGGACACAGGCCCTGGGGAGCATCGGGTGAGCAGAGAGGTTGGTGAAGGGCATCCAGGGAGGCAGGAATGTGCCAGTCTTTAGCATGGGACCCTGTTCTGTTGGTGTGAGCAGCACGTGCGTGTGTGTGTGTGTGTGTGTGTGTGTGTGTGTGTGCGCGCGCACACGCAGCCTCTCCTGCCCAGGCACCTGCCTCCTGAGTCAGCCGAGCCCCTGGAGGCCAGGGCACTGGCAGGTGGGTGTGGCTTGTCTTGTGCTCTCTGGACCTGAGTGACTTGAGCCAGTGTGTCCCCCCGGGGGGCCTCCACTCTCTCACCTGCGGACTCCACAGGCCAGCTCTAAAGACTGCCGGGCCAAGGACACGGGCATGGCCTGTGTCGCCCCAGCTCTGCTCCACAGCAGAGTGGGTACCGAGCTGCTGGGTCTGGCTCAGAAACGGATGGAGAGACCCGGCCGCAGCTCTGCCCAGTGAGCTGGTTCCTTTCTGTGGCACCCCAATCCAGGGCGGCCGCCACGGCAGTGCATAGAGGACCTGGAGGGGTGGCCGAAGGCCTGGGGGACCCGTGGTCGCGCTGAGCCCCACCGAGACAGACGCGAGCTGGGGAAGGGCAGGGGCGCTGGCTCCTGGAGCTGGAGCGCGTCTGACTGCAGACACAGGGCCAGCCTGGGTCTCTCAGTCAGGGACAGGTCACATGAGCCTGTGGAGAGGTTGTCACCTAAGTTGTCTGCAAGAGCAAGAGCGGGTGGGCAGGGGCTGGGAGAGCTGGAGGGCGGCCGAGGGGCCAAGTGGGGTGCGTGCTTCAGGATGGCGTGGAAGGCCCCGCCAGGCTGGGGAGGCCCCTTCCTGTGACGTACAGACTGGTGGCTGGCACAGGGTCCAAATGGGGCACAGAGCCTAGCAGGGTCTTGTGGCCCTGAGAGCAAAGGCTGAGCTGGCCAAACAGCAGGGGGGACAATGGCGAGCTAGCACACCCAGTGACAAGCCAGAGCTCCTGCCTGGGGCGGGGACAGGGACAGCCATCGCTGTGGAAGAGTGGGAGTGGGCCCCTGGTGCCAGCCCTCCAGCAGGACCCAGTGAAGAGGGGGGTTGGGAGGAGCAGAGTGGCCACAGCAAAGAGAGGCCCTGCCGGGCGGGGCTGCAGAGGCCACCACAGCCTTCGACAGAAAGCACATCTGCAAGGACATCCCGCCAACCCTGGAGTGACGCCACTGTCGTTGTCAAGTGTGAGCCTCCCGTCTGGCCCCTCTGCCCCACCTCCTGGAACACACCCGCAGACCCCCACTGCCTCCCGCTGCGAAGCCTCGCCCTCGCCGGTCCAGAAGCAGCACCATGCTGGGGTCTGGGGCGGGGTGTTTGGGGGACCTCCGCGCTGCTGTAAGACTGAACCACGCTCCGCTCCACAGGGAAACACAACCCCAAGCCACATGGACGCCACCGCACACCATGAGGAGCGTACTGTTAAAAAAACCAGATCAAGCAGGGGGGGGGGGCGCAGTGGCACACGCCTGTAATACCAGCACTTGGGAGGCTGGGGCAGGAGGATCGTGAGTTCAAAGCCAGCCTCAGCAATGGCGAGGCACTTAGCAACTCAGTGAGACCCTGTCTCTAATAAAATACAAAAAGGGCTGGGAATGTGGCCCAGAGGTCAAGTGCCCCTGAGTTCAATCCCCAGTACCAAAACAAACAAACAAACAACAACAACAAAAAAAAAACAGATCGGGGGCTGGGGTTGTGGCTCAGCGGCAGAGTGTTCGCCTTGCACGTGCGCAGCCCGGCTTTGATCCTCAGCACCACGTAAACATAAATGCATTGCATTGTGTACAACTAAAGCAAATAAATAAATATTAAAAATAAAAACAACACAAAAAAAACAGATCAAGTGTCGGCGAGGACCTGGGGACACTGGAGCCTTTGGAACGCGAGACAGTACTGACACCATGGAAAATGGCCCCGGCCTCCAGCAGCTGCACGGAATCTCCACTTGATCCAGCAATTCCGCTGGGAGTCCACAGCAGGAAGAGCTGATGGAAGGACCCGGATCCAGACGGGCGGGAGTCCCAGCAGCCTCAGGCCAAAGAACGGACGCACACCCAAGCTGTGGTCCAGTGTCACAACAGGGTACTATTCAGCCACAAAGGGAAGGCAATTCTGACCTGTGCTATGACGGGATGAACCCTGGGGACATGAAGTGACATAAGCCAGTTACAGGAGGACAAATACTATGGGGTCCACTTATAGTAGGTCCCTCAAGCCAAATGCACAGGGACAGAAAGCCAGCACACGGTGGCTGCTGGGTGGAGGGAAGAGGGAGCGAATGAGTAGTTTCATTGGGAACTATTGCAGCCTGGGCAGATGAACATGTCCTGGAGGTGACGGTGGTGACGGTTGCACGGCATTGTGCTTAATGCCACTGGACCACACACAAAAATCATTAAAATAACTTGAATGTTCTTGCTGATCAGGCCAGGTCCTCCTGCGTGCCGACGCGTGCACTCCACCATGACGCTGCGCCCCACCCCAACAGGCGTGTATCCCCCTAAAAAAAAAGCGACCTATAAAAATGTACAGTTTTCGTGTTCAGGAAAATTTTGAAAGATACTTTAATAAGCCAGGTGCAGTGGCGCACACCTGTAAACCCAGCAGCTCAGGAGGCTGAGGCAGGAGGATCGTGAGTTCACAGCCAGCCTTGGCAATTTAGGGAGACCCCGTCTCAACATAAAAAAATAAAAAGGAGCCGGGCGCGGTGGCTCACGCCTGTAATCCCAGCACTTTGGGAGGCTGAGGCAGGAGGATCGTGAGTTCAAAGCCAGCCTCAGCAGTGGCGAGGCACTTAGCAACTCAGTGAGACCCTGTCTCTAAATAAAATACAAAAAAAAAGGGCTGGGGATGTGGCCCAGTGGACGAGTGCCCCTGAGTTCAATCCCCGGTACCACAAAATAAATAAATAAATAAATAAAATAAAATAAAATAAAATAAAATAAAATAAAATAAAAAGGGCTGGGGATGTGGCTCAGTGGTTAAGCACCCTTGGGGCTTTAATTCTCGGGACAAAAAAAAAAAAAAAAAAACTTTTAATAAGATTCAGATCACAGCAACAAGACACAAGGCCCTTTCCCACCCCAGGACAGGCCCATAAGGAAAGGAGGACAAGTTGGTGAACCGGGATAGGCTGGTCACCTGTCACCCGGCTCCCTTGGGTTCATCAAGCAAGGGCTACAGGGGAAGGATAAGAAGGGGCATGGGGTCATTTTACTGGCACTTAGAGCTTGGAGAGGACCTGGCAGGAGGTGGCCTGGGCCTTCTGATAATGACAGTGTCAAGGCTGCTGCTGCTGATAATCACAGTCACACAAGCGTCAACCGGCGTTAGTATGTGCCAAGCACTCTGTGTGATTCTTCAGTGAAGACTCCCAGCCACCCACTTCACAGATGAGGAAACTGAGGCTCTAAGAGGTGAAGTCCTTGCTTGAGGCCGCAGCAAGGCTGGGGTTTGTACCCAGGTCTGGCTGAGTCTACTTTTGCCAGCTGCTAAGATTGCTTCTGGCCTGGCATTTTGGAGCCTTGGAGGGAGGGAGGGAGGGGCAAGGGACCACCTGCTGTGAGGTGTGCAGGAGCAGTGGGGAGGATTCTCTGGCCCAGCTGGGCCCAGGAAGGCGGCCATGCTCTGGGGCAGAGGGCGGGCAGGGCTGGCCAAGGACTCCCTTGCGCTCCAGGCCCTGCGGCTCCCACAACCGTGACTTTGGCCTGAACTTAACCAGCTTCCCTTGACCCCAGCACAGCCCTGCCGCCCTCACCACGCAGACCCCGAGACAGAGCTCAGCGTGGGAGCCCAGTTTGCACAGAGAGTGCGGGTCAGAGCAGGGACTTGGACAAAGCCCCCTCTGGGGCTGGGGATATAGCTCAGTTGGTAGAGTGCTTGCCTCACATGCCCAAGGCCATGGGTTCAATCCCCAGCACAACCAAAAAAAAAAAAAAAAAAAAAAAAAGCCCCCTCTGTCCCCAACGCCCAAGCGCCAGGTACGCCAGCCCCTCCGAAGACTAAGTGGCCTGTGCCTGTGGTTCCTGCTCAGGGGACAGTCAGCCTTCCCGAGGTGGAGAAGGGAGTCCACAGTCCTCCTGGCCGGGCTGGCCAGAGCTGCCCACTAGAGCCCACTGTCGGCACTGGTGGCGGTCTTCTCCACTAAGCTGCTTGGGATGGGGCCCCAGACCCGCCCTGCCTGCTGCACGTGGCCAGTGAGAGTGGCTGCTTGGTGGCCCGTCCTCGTCTGTGACGGTCTTGGCACCTGGACCCACAGACAGAGACCCTCCTCCCAGACCTGCTCACTGCACAAGCTCAGGCCAGAGTGGACTGAGCCTACCTGCACCTCAGGCCCAAGGTGAGGGGAAGGTGTGGCTTGCAGTCAGGAGGCCTTGGATCTGCTTTCTGGACCTACCCCCTTGGTCCTCCTGAGCCCAGTCTACTCATCTATAAAATGGGCATATTGACATTGCCCTCAAAGATCATCAAGGAGGCTTTTTGCAATCTAAAATCCTGGCTGTCTATGGCCAGTAGCACACAATGAAGCTCAACAAATGATGTCCTTAAGCGACTGTCACTCAAGAAGGGAGGTATCTCCAGCTGGGCATGGTGGCCTGTAACCCCAGCACTTGGGAGGCTGAGGCAGGAGGATCGCGAGTTCAAAGCCAGCCTCAGCAGTGGCGAGGCACTTAGCAACTCAGTGAGACCCTGTCTCTAATAAAACACAAAAAAGGGCTGGGGATGTGGCCCAGTGGTCGAGTGCCCCTGAGTTCAATCCCCGGTACCCAAAAAAATAAAAAATAAAAAAATAAAATAGAAGGGAGGCATCTCCAATCTCACCTGCCTGAAGTTCCCTCACCCTCCTCAGGGGCAGAGGAAAGGTAGAATCATGCCCAGTGCAAGGTTTCTTCTTCTTTTTTTTAATATTTATTTTTTAGTTGTAGGTGGACACAATATCTTTATTTTATTTTTATGTGGTGCTGAGGATGGAACCCAGTGCCTCACACATGCTAGGCAAGCGCTCTACCACTGAGCCCCAGCCCCAGCCCCAGTCTTCCTCTTTACATGGGGAGAATAACAGCACCATGCTCAGAGGTCACGGTGCAGGTGTGACGTGCCGTGTGGTTTGCGCACAACTTGGCATAGAGTAAACTCTCAGCGTAGCTCAGCGCCACCACCTCTGTCACCACCTGGGGAAGGCAGGTAGGAGGATGGGGTCTGGAGCACAGGCTCCGGAGAGCACGTTCCCATCCCAGCTCCGGCACCAGGCAGCCAAATTCCAGCCCTCAACCTAACAGCCACAGCCCTCCGTGGCTGTTGTGGGCACCAGAGAAACCCAGATGGTGGGAGCAGATTCTGCCCACCAGACTCTGTCCCTCCCTCCCAAGGCCCTGGTAAAGCACCCGCAGAGAGCAGAGGCCTGTAGGTCAGGCAGGCCTGGTGCAGATCCGGAGCTGAGGCTTGGCCAGGCTGCTTTATTTATAGGAGCCTCAATTTCCTAATCTGTAAAATGGGAATGACGGGGGTGGGGACAAAACTCATGGGACTTTTTATGAGGGGAGGTACTAGGGATAGAACCCAGGGGCGCTTAACCACTGAGCTACATCCCCACATCTTTTATTTAGAGACAGGGTCTCACTGAGTTGCTTTGGGCCTCACTAAATTGCTGAGGCTGGCTTTGAACTCGCAATCCTCCTGACTTAGCCTCCCAAGCCCCTGGGATTACAGGTGTGGGCCACTGCGCTTGGCATTGCGAGACTTTTTATTTGAAATAAAATAATAAGTAAAGTTGATTATTTAATAATAAGATCAAGCCGGGCGCGGTGGCGCACGCCTGTAATCCCAGCACTTTGGGAGGCTGAGGCAGGAGGATCGCGAGTTCAAAGCCAGCCCCAGCAATGGTGAGGCACTTAGTAACTCAGTGAGACCCTGTCTCTAAATAAAATACAAAAAAAAAAAAAAAAAAAAAAAAAAGGGCTGGGGATGTGACCCAGTGGTCTAGTGCCCCTGAGTTCAATCCCCGGTACCACAAAAAAAAAAAAAAAAAAAAAAAAAAAAATAAGATCAAGAGACTTGGGCGGTGGTGGACCCAACAAGCTCCTCACCAAGTTTCCGGTTGTTTCTGCCTCCCTCCCCACACGGTGTCCCCTGAGCGTCAGGCCCCAGACTCAGTCCCCATAACTCCCTCTGGAACAGAAGTTCTTGTGGCTCAACTCACACCCCTTTTGGAACCAAGACCCCTTGTTACCATGTTGTTGTGCCTGAGACCCCTCCTGCCTGTCCTCTGAACGCTAGCCACGAGTCCAGGGGTGAGGAAGTCAACACAGGCCTGGCCTGGAGGGTGGAGGCTGAGGTTCCCTGAGCCGGTACTGGGAGGGCGAGGGGCACGGGGGCAGGAGGGCGGCGTGCTGTCACATGGCTCCCACGAAGCTACAGGCACAGGACGGTGCTAATGGAGAGGGGCTGGGGCAGCCAAGACGTTGGAAACAAGCCACTAACCAGCGCCCCCTGCACCCCTACTTCAGCAACTCTCCTGGGAAGGAGAGGGCAGGACTCCAGGAGGCTCCGAGTGGGTGGAGCCTCCGACTGGACCTGCTGGGCCCCCAGACCCCGTGGGGAGAAGCCTGGCACCTTGCAGGCCCCTGAACCCAGCCGAGTGGGGGGCTCTGAGGGGCCCCCACAAGTGCTGCCTGTGTGTGGTCAAGGATGAGGACCCCAGCCGTGGAGGGAGTTGAACAATGACACCTGCTGCCCAGGACACCCCTCAGACCCCTGAGGTCACGGCCCAGCCCCAGCTGCTCCCGGGCAGTGGTGCCCTTTGTCCAGAACGGGCCGCCGTAGCTTCCCAGGACCCCTGCCTTTTCTCAGCCCCACTTTGCAAGGGGCCTGCCCTGTGCGCCAGCTCTGGCTTCCCCACGCCAGAGGCCTGCCCGTTTCTGGGGTGCCCTTCCTGCCTGGCCTCATCGGCCCAGTCCAGCTGCTGCCGGAGGCCCTGCTGGTCCTGGCGGGGCGGGGCGGGGCGGGGGGCACTCTCACCCAGGAGCAGGTTCATGAGCACCTCCTGGCCGGCCAGCGTGCTGCTCTTCACCAGGCAGAGGATGGTGCCCCCGATCCAGGGGATGCCGTGGCCGGTGATGCCGATGAGCTTGACCATGGAGCGGGCGCTGCCCCAGGACGCGGCCCGGCCAGCACACACGCCCAGCCGCTTGGACATGCAGATGTCGATGGCCAGCAGGGAGTTGAAGGCGATGCCCTTGAAGGAGGGGTTCAGCTGCATGCAGTCCTCCTCGGGCAGCTGCTGAGACTGGCGCCGCTCGCGGGCCCCGTCACCTGCGGGTGGGGGCTGCACGGAGGGCCCCGAGGCCTTCCTGCCCGAGCCCCGGGGCTCCGGGGCCCCCTTGGGGGGCTGGTTCAGGGACAGGAACTCGGCCCTGTTGAGGACATTGCTGCGGTCCCGGGCGCGGGCCCGGCTCTGGGAAGCTGGCATGGTGACCTCGCTCACCCTGAGCAGGCCGGTGCCAGCCCGGCGCGCACCCCGAGGGCCTTCTCCCCAGAGGCAAGGGCCGTGCCCGGCGCTGCCGCCACTGCCTGCTTCTCTGCAGCGGCTGTTAAATATAGAGTGGAGGATTGCATGTGGCTGTTTACCTCCGGCTGCCACCAGGCTCTGAGGGCGCGTCAGTGCCAGCTGGACAGCCAATGAGCCCACCCATGCCGGCCGGCGCCAATGGAGCTGCAGGGAGGCAGACGAGTCCACAGCTGCCGCCGGGCTGCCTCGGGCCTGGGCTATTTAAATCTGCCAATGGCTCGTCCCTGGGCTCTGAGGGACTCTGGGAAATGTAGTTCTGCTGTTCTGGGCTCAGCTGTGGCCTCGGCCTCTGGCCCAGGCAGAGTCGGGTCCTGGTTTAACCCCTGAGTTCACAGGTGCCCTCTGAGCCAGGCCTGCCTGCCCCCTTGGCCTGGGCAGCGAGGACCCAGTCCCATGGGCTGCAGGGTGGAGCCCAGGCCACCAGATGATGGAATTGGTGACATCACTAAGAGCCTCGTGCTGGGTCCCTGGGGCCAGGCCAGCTCCTCCCCCGTGACAGCATTTCATTAAGCCGGCAGGCTGGGTGTTCCTTTCTTCTCTCTTTCTCTTCAAACCCCTCGTGGGTTTGGGGCAGCTGATCACAATCCAGTCGAATGGCCCTCTGTGGGGTCTGATCTTGTCCGAGGGAGGGGTGATGGATGGGTGGATGACGGGTCTGCCTCTTGGAGGCTGCCCATGGTACCTGGTACTCCGAGTTTGACCAAGGACAGGAGAGCCACAGCAGCTGCAAGCAACGCACAGAGTTCCCGAGAGCCTGGCCCCGTGCTTGGAGCTGGGCACGCAGCAGAGTGACACCCACTCTGTCCCTGTCTCAGGGAAGCTCACACCAGTGGGGTTTCGTGAATGACACGAAACAGCCACAAGTGTGCACAAGAAGGTGCTGCAGGCCAGGTCCAGGCTCTGGGTCTGGTCGGGTGCAGGGCTTGGCCTAGGAAGGAAGAGCAGGCGGGAAGCCCTGGGCAGCGGCCAGCCCTCCCCACGGGAAGGACGGAGGCCAGTTGGGCTGGCATGTGGGGCGAGGCCGACAAGCTGCGGTCCTGAGAGGGCCTCCCTGAAGATTTGGGATCTGAGCTGGGCCTTCCCGTGGCCACCTGGGTAACCTCTGGGAAGAGCCCTCTTAGGGCTACCTGGGCCTGTGCCCAAGGGGAGAAGCTGTGTGTGGCCACTGCCTGGAAGAATCGAAGCAGACATCCTGGTCTCCTCACTCGGGGACGCCACCCACGACCTGCCTGCCCAGCCCAGAGGGAGGCAGAAGGCTGAGACCCTACCAGATATGGAGCCTGCCACAAAACCAAGGCCCACCCACAGTCTCCCAAGGACAGGAAGTCGTGTGGGGTGAACACTGGCCACAGGGGACCCGCCCGCAGGTTCCAGCCACAGCGACCTGTCAGCTCTGAGGCCTCCCACAAGTCACATCACGTCCCTGAGCCTTGGTTTCTCCACCTGTAACGTGGACATGACCGTGCCCACCTGTCAGGGCCTTTGCAAGGTGGTATGTGCAAAATGCTGAGCACGGCCCTACCACAGCTGAGCCTTCGGCCCTGTGGGTTAGAAATGGATTCCACTAGACACAGAGGCACAGTCCCCCTCTCCCGTCTGAGAGCCCCCTTCTGAAGGACCTGCCCTCGACCCTGACGGGGTGTGAACGAAGCCAGAGCCCAGGAGCCTTCCATGTGGGGTTCCTTGCAACCACCTGGCTGAGTCCCGCTGGGCGAGACTAGGCAAGGCTGGCCTCACTCCTCCTCTTCCAGAGGGTTCCGTTCAGGTTGGGGCACTCCGGGGGTAGGAAGGCCCCAGCCTGCTTCCCATCCTGCCCTCCAGAGAGCCGAGCTCCGTGGGCCTTACACTGACCCGGCCTAACCAGCACTCCTGAGCAGCTGTGATGCCCCATGCCACAGACAGGAAGCCAAGGCTCACAGGGATAAAGGCGTCCTGCCAGGAAACCAACAGGAGGGGACGTTCAGCTCCTTGGCAGTTCCTGGGTTGGGGACACCAGGGCCTTTGGACTCAGATCCTTCAGGCCCCAGAAATCTGTTCCTCAGCCCTCCACAGGGCACTCACCTTACCCTTCCTGGGTAGGGCCCATGACCCGGGCTGGCCTCCGCAGGGGCTAAGAAGCCCAGCCCAGCTGGGGGCTATTAATAATACCCAGAAGCTGCATCAGCATGTCAGGCTGGCGGCAGCTGCCAGCAGTTCTGGGGACAGCCACGGGGTCTGATTTAGCTTCAGCCCAGCAGTGGTTAAGACCCAGGCTCTAGACAGGGACGGCCCCAGGTTCAAACCACTTCCACTGAATGACCACAGAAAGGTCCTTCCACTCTGCCCAGCCTGCTTCCTCCTCAGTGGGCTGGGGAGGGAGTTATGGGAAGGCTCACTCAGCCCAGAGGGACTGTGCCAGCTTCCCCTGTGACCCTGAGAGTGCTGGGTGACCCTGGCACATTCACAGACAGCTGAGAGGCAAGTGCTGTTCCTCAACCCACAGACTTTCATGAGTGTGCAGGGTGGCCTCACAGTCCACTGTCTTGGGAAGCATTCATTCATTCCCTCAACACTTTCATTGATCTCTTCCCGCGGTCCAGCCGGGGAGACGGGACACGCAGCCCTGACACATTAGCTAGTCTGTCAAACAGCATCAGATCACCTGTGTTTTTGTTTTTTTCTTACTGTGTGAATGTTACTACTTATTGAAATAAATGCAATAAATACAGACAATATAAGCATCATCACCTGGAAACCAATACTGTCAACTCAAGGGTGGTCTAGAAGAGGGTGGCTGCTCTGTCAGGCAGGACAGAACTATCTGTGGCCCCTTCATGCTTCCTGCGTCTGGACACCACTCAGCCCACCAGACCCCCAGGGTGC
Source organism: Tamias sibiricus (assembly GCA_025594165.1). Classification (NCBI taxonomy): domain Eukaryota; kingdom Metazoa; phylum Chordata; class Mammalia; order Rodentia; family Sciuridae; genus Tamias; species Tamias sibiricus. The sequence continues at coordinate 217,439,501 of CM046657.1, read as the reverse complement.
TGCCAATGCACCGTTTCACTGTGACGGCTTTGTTGTTATTCTGCTGTGATGCACAGGGACGTGTGGGTGAGGATGGCCATCTTGGACTAGTTTTTTTTTTTTAAATATTTATTTATTTGCTTTAGTTGTACACAATGGGTTTAAATGGGTTTATTTGTACGTGGTGCTGAGGATCGAACCCGGGCCGCACACGTGCTAGGCGAGCGCTCTACCACTGAGCCACAATCCCAGCCCTGGACTAGTTTTGAATACAGTAGTCACAGAATAGGAGCGGCTGTCTGGAGTGCCGCATGAGGCAGCCCACGTCACTGCCACGCCCCAGAGGGCAGGGGTGATGCCGTCTGGGACATCCTGCAGCCACGTGGCTGAGTGGAGCACTCTGGACACTGTCACCTTCCCATTTATGGAGACGTTGTACATCAACAAGCATTATTTTATTAGTCAGAAAAGAATACATGTTAAGCAAACTGTATCTATATGTAAACAGGTGCATATCCAGGTATAGGCATATTTGTATATTTATAGGGACAAATATACAAATATGCATTTAAAATAGGATCGTGTTGAACATTGTTTAAAAACTTAGCTTCCATTTCACCTAACTATGTAAACCTGGCCACGTTCCCCGTCATTTTCCTAGACTGCCTGATAAGCCTGCAGTCACCCAGTGGACACGGTCTACATAAAACACTCCTCCATCCTCGGACATTGAGGTTGCTCCCATTTTGTGACAACTGTATTCAAAACTGTCTCAGGACGGCCATCCTTATCCACACGTCCCTGTTCATTAAGCAGAATATAAAGGAGTGGCTAAAGTGGCAGGTGCCAAATGAAACAGCGACTTGGGGGCACCCCATGGGGACTGCTAGGCTGACCTGAGCTCTCTGCTGCAGTGTCCAGACACGGGGGGACTTGGAGGGGCCACAGACAGTCCTGGGCAACAAGGTGAAGTCCAGCCTCCCTCTGCCCATCTCAGAGGAGGAAGAGCAGATTCAGTGGTGACATCACCTGGGAGGCCAAGGCCAGAGCTGGGACTTGGGCCGGCCCATGCCTCGGACTCGGCTTGAGACCTGTCTACGTGGCCATGCAGCCCAGGGCTCTGCACAGAGTTCTGTGCCAGCACTGTGGACTACTGAGGGCCAGGGTGGGAGCCCCGTGGCTTGCCAGAGCCCACGGCCGGTATGAGGGTCCAGATCCAGCCCCCAGCCTAACGCTCTGTCTCTAACCACTTGTCCGCACTGCCTCTTCCCTGGGAGCAGGCGTTTCCCGGCAGCTCTGTGGTGCGGTCGGGGCGTCGCGGCCTCCAAGGGTCTAAGATACCTTCCCCACCAACCGCCAGGCACACTCCTCGACAACTTGCACCCCACACTTGCTGCAGGAGATTTGGAGAGCACCTCCCTGCACCACCTGGAGGGACCGCAAGGCATCTTCACAGAGAGGTTCCATGGCACCAACCTAAGACCAAAGCCCCGAGGCAACGGGATTCTACCCAGCCAACCGGTGAGCCAGATCCAGGCGTCACCCTGCCCCACGCCCCTTGTGTTCACTGATGTTTTGAAGGCCGCGTCCCTTTCTGCCAACCCCCACACTCTACTCATTTATTCTGTGGCTCAGAGGCGTTCGTGGCCTGCGTCCTACCAACACAGCAACACCCAGGGGCAGGAACCAGCCTGGCACCTCGCAGGCACTCCATAAATATGGGAAGAGTGACCGGCTCCAGAGCCTGGTTCTGGTCTGCTGCAGACCTGGCCATCAGACTGCCGGCTAACGCGGGGCTGTCGTTTGGGGTGATGGCCCCAGAAGAGAAGGGGACGCCCGCGGGCGGGGGCTGGAGCAGGGGCCGCCCTCCCGAGCCCGGCGCCCGGCTGCGGATCGCTTTCCGCTTTCCCGTGCGCGTTTCTGGGGCCGCTCCGGGGTTATTTTGGTCAGGAAACCTGATCCTTCCAGGGTTTATTTTAGCACCTTGGAGAACTCCCAGTGCCGCACCCGATCCGGCAGCGCCGGCCCGCTGTCGCCCCCTCCGCCCTGCCCCGGCGGCGGGCATCGCGCTCCCGGGCTGCGCTCGGGCGTCCCCACGAGGGCTTCGCACCCGTCGGAGGCCGGGGAGGGCGCGGCGCAGGGGCGCGGGCTGCGAATGCCTGGCCTCGCCTGGCGCGGTCCGGGAGACGCCGCGGTCCCAGTGGACCGCCAGGAGGGTGCACGCTACAAGCCTGGAACTGGACTGCGACGTCGGGGGCTCCCAGAAGCCTCCAGTCTGTGGGGGAGCCGAGCCCCGGACGCAGAGATGAAGGCTGCCCCACCGGCTCAGCCCCACACTCACACCTGACACACCCCATGCACGCACCCTCGCACATGCTCTTACATCCTCACGCCCACAACACAGACGTGCTCACCAACACCCACACCAGCGCTCACCCACGCATCCACGTGGACAGTCTCCACAGACACACAACACGCCCACACACAACCAGAACACACTCAGACACACCTGACACGCCCCACACTCTCACATCCTCTCACATCCTCACACAAGGCACAGTCGCCCATGGTGCACACACACTGGCTCCTAGGATCGCTCACACGGTGCACACACCCACACCTTCACAGACACGCGGACACACACACTCACTTACTCTCACACCGCACACACACAGTTGTCACGTACACAGATGCCCGGACTGTCACACACACAGACATGCTCGCCGTATCCTCTAACCTGCACAGGAGCCCTGGCCCCACGCCAGCTCCTCCCCCACCCCTGGAACACAGGCTGCCCTCCCCCAGCTCCACAGTGGACACACTTGTCAAAACAACTCACTCACATGCTTCCTGGTTTACGACAAGCGATGCTTACAGCCATTGCAAGTGTCGCTCTGCACCTATTTATTATTTATGCCACTTCATACTCCATTCATCCTTCCTGGAGTTACCCCTCAACATCCCGCTGCCCTGCAGGGACATGAGTGCTATTGTCTTCTGGCCCTGACTGTGGCCTCAAGGCTTCTGAGTGCCAGGCGCCCCGAGGTGTCCAGTCAGTAGTGCAGCAGTGACCTAGAAGCCCCAAGCCCGACCTGTCCCTGCACAACATGGCTCTGAAGGTGGCTGAGCCGGCCCACGCCTCCAGATTTGTGGCCAGTGCAAACAGCGGGTTCTATGCCCGTGCCCTGACTCCCACTATGCCCATGCCACCACGCCACCTTTCCTCAGGGGAGGGTGGTGTCATCACAGAGCTGGGGCCGGGAGACCTGGGTTCTAGTGGTGAGTCCTCCCTTGATGACCTTGCTGAGACTGGGCTGCCCATCTGCAGGGCAGGGCAGCCTGGGGGACTGCCCCTACTGAAACCCAGTGCCTGCCCACCTGGCCAGGCCCAGCCTGCTCCCTGCAGAGGAGATGACCACAGGGGATGCAGGACCCTGGAGCCCCTCCTTGCCCCTCAAGGGCCCCTCCGGCCACCTGCCCAGCCCTCTGGCCCCACCCACCTATCTCCCAGGTGAACATTCCAAGCCTCACCATTGGCTTTCTGGCTGGTTCCAAACAGTTGGAGAGAGTACCCTGTCTCCGGGGCAACAGAGTTCCAGCATTTAACAGTTCCCTCGGGTCTGCACAGCAAGGGCTTTTCTCTCCTTCAAAATGTCTTTCTGGTCATATCATGACCCCACCTCTGGAGGCGGTGAGCCCTTAGAGGACCTGCTGTGGCCCTGAATGCAGGTTGGTCTATGAGGGACAAGGAGCTTTGGGACTGTCTTTGGCAGCCACTGAACATGAGGGCCCGACAGTTCCAGGGAGCTGCTGGAGAGAGCACCCACAACACAGGAACCATCTGACCTCTGGGTATTAGAGGGGGGCTGTCTGGTCCCACCCTCCCTCTTGGCCAGCCTTCAGTGTCCTCAGCGTAGAATGGGATGATGAAAGGGCCTGGCTCCTGGGGCCATTGTGGAGGGCCTGGAGGAGGACGTGTGCAAAGCCCCAGCTCCCAGTGCTGCTCGGCAGGGAGATGCTGCAGCCTCCCTCTGCAGACCGGAGGCCTCTGGGCATGCTCAGGGTTGCATGTTAAAACCCAGCTGGCTGGGGTCCGAGTTGCTTCTACCTCGGACTTCCTGTGTGGCTTTGGGTTTCTACAACCTCTCTGGGCCAACGTACTAGGAATGGAGGAACAGGGAAGGACAGCCTCTTCCTCCTCCTCTGACCTCCCAAATTGTATACTGAGGAGTTGACCTCACTGTCTCTTCAAGTGGAAGACAGGGGCTGTGCACCTTTCCCCTTCCCCAGGAATGTCTTGGCGAGGAGTCTGGGAAGGAGAAGGGGAGGGACGGGGAGGGGACAGGAGGAGTGTAAGTGCCCCTGGGCCGTGAGCCTTCTACATAGGCTGAGCCTTCCCTAGGTCTGTGCCCAACACCCACAGCCCTGTGTGGGGAGGCAGGAGGACCTGAGGGCCTGAGTTGGCAGGATCCCCATCCTGATGGGCCCTTCAGGAGCTGGGGCAGGGAATGCAGGAGCTGAGCCCTTGTCTTCAGACTCTTGTGGGGACTGGGGTACTGCCGCCCATCTTGGAGCCCGGTAAACCCTAATCCTGCAGGCCAAGACAAGCTCCTGCGTAGGGGTGATGTGAAAGGGAAGCAGGGGAAGAGAGGGGTCTTCTGCTCTGTAAATCCTCACCCTATGGGTGCTCCCTAGTGGTCAGTCCCATCCTAGTCAGGAGGGCTGGGATCCAGACAGCAAGGGCGGCATGGTTCATGGAGCGAGTCTGGACTTTGGAGGTGGCCACCTGTGGGTTGGGATCCAAACTTAAAAGTCCCTTGCAGGAGCCCTGATTGGGGAGATGGCTGAGACTGCGGTTGGCTGCAGGCCATAGAGATATTCGGGTATTGCCGCCTTCCCTGGTCAGCCATCTCCCCAATCAGGGCTCCTGCAGTCCCTGGGTTGGCCGGGCGCGGTGGCGCACGCCTGTAATCCCAGCACTTTGGGAGGCTGAGGCAGGAGGATCGCAAGTTCAAAGCCAGCCTCAGCAATGGCGAGGCACTTAGCAACTCAGTGAGACCCTGTCTCTAAATAAAATACAAAAAGGGCCGGGGATGTGGCCCAGTGGTCGAGTGCCCCTGAGTTCAACCCCTGGTACCACAAAAAAAAAAAGTCCCTGGGTTTCTCTGTCTGTAGAGCCCACCACCCAGGGTCAAGGTGAAGGATGAAGGAGATAATCTCTTGCAGGGCCTGACACACAGTGGGTGCTTATTCTTGCCATGCCCAGGGCCCAAGGAATATCACTTCCAACTGGCCTCTAGGGGACCTCATCCCCAGGAAATCACCTCCAGGACCTTACTGCTCAAGCTACGCAGTTGAGACCTGTGGCCTCTGTCTTTGGACAAAGGGACATGACCAAAATGGGCGGAGCCCCCTTGAACTTGTGGCCAGGACAGCATCCCTGCCCTGGAAGAGCAGCTGGGCCAGTGGAGTCTGCTCTGTTCAGGCACTTGCGGTCTGGGGGGATGGGAGACGAGAGGCATGTCCTGAAAGTTAATTATCTTCCTTACATATAAACAGAGTGCAATAATGGTGATCAGATGGATAGAAGGTGTTGAAAGCGTGGGGAGTCTCAGAAGTGGGGGATGTTTTGTGGGAGTGCCAAGTTCAGGGCGAGGGAGGTCACTGTGGGTTAAGAGGCCAGGGAAGATTTCTTCCCAGAAATGGAAGTGCATGCCGGGGCCCTAGGGAACCCGTGTGCTGGCCAGGGTTCTGTCATGTGGTCAGACAGTCTAGGAGGGGGATCCTGGCTCAGCCACCCTGCTGATTTTGGTCTAAGAACAAGGACTAGGAATAAGCCACCTACTAACTGCACTGGAGAAGGATGACCTCTTCACTAGACCAGGGACACGGGCTGATGGCAATGGCTAGGGTGAGGGTGTGGCTCTGGGAAAGCCAGCGGCTTCCTGCTCGGTGACTCAGCTGGTGTGCAGGGAGATGGGTCACTCTGTCTGTCTGGCCCTCCTTCAAGAGTCCCCCAAATGACCAGAACCCTAACATGCTCTGGGTCTGGCAGGAACCACCTGCCCTGCCCCTGCTGTGAACCTCTGTGGAAGTCAGAGGCATGGGGTGTAGTGGAGGTGGGGGTGTGGCTTTAACTCAGCAGCCAGGTTTTCTGATGTCACAAATCATTTGGCCTTTCCCTGGGGGGCAGGTGTGGCAAGGTAGAGGAGGGGCTGCTGGCATGAGGTCGCTTAGAAAGACTCCTTGCTTCCCCAGTGCTGTTCAGGCACAGTCTTTTTTTTTTTTTTTTTTTTAATATTTATTTACTTGCTTTAGTTGTGCACAAGGCATTTATTTACGTGGTGCTGAGGATCGAACCTGGGCCACGCACGTACTAGGCAAGCGCTCTACCACTGAGCCACAACCCCAGCCCCCACAGTCCTCTTTTGAATCCTGCACTCAGACCACTGGGGCCCATCTGAGTGTGCACAGTGAGGCCTTGGGCAGGTTCCTAATCTCCCCGCTGGGTACTTCTCTGTGAAATACACACATAACAGGCCTCCCTACCCATGTGGCTTGTGGTTGGTGGAATGATGAGTCCTGTATAGTGCTTCTCACACAGCTGGGGCCCCACCTTTCAGGATGCTAGCAGTCCAGCCCTGGAGGGAGCAATGGGAAGCAACTTCTGCCCCCTCAACCCCAACCTTCTAGCCCCCCTGGAGACTCACAGAGCCCCGCAGTTTCCATGAAGCCACAAACCCCGCTGCGGCCTGGATCTCCAAAGCCATTTAGCCCTTCTCCAACTGCTCTGAGCCTGGGAAAGCCTCTGGTCTCTGGAGGTCAAAGGGCACGGGGAGCAACCCCCAGGACCCAAGACAGCCGCGGAACTACACTACCCAGAATTCCTGGGGCTAGCCAAAAAGGAAATGTCGTTTTTGCAAGGAGAGGCTCAGCTCCCCCAGCAGCTGCAGAGAGGGAGAAGGGGGGAAGACAGGGAGAGAGGGATTACCAGGAGGAGGGCGCGCTGTGTGCGGGAGCGCGGGTGGGGAGCCGGGCGGGCGGGGAGGAGGAGGAGGCGGCGCCCGCCCGCCCGCCGCCGCCTGCGGACCTGCATCCCCGCGGAGCGGGCGAGCGGGCGGCGGTCCCTGTGTGCGCCGGCTGCGCTCTGGCCGGCGACTGCGGGCGGGCGCGGGGGCCAGGCCGGCGTAGGGGCCGAGTTTCTGCAAAGTTTGACCTGGTTGCCTTTCCGATGCTGCAGCAGCGCGAGGCAGCGCGGGGCGCGCCAGGCGGCTGCGGCGCGGCGGCGGGGCTGAGCGGCGACAGCACGCTCACAATGATCATAAAATAAGGGCGGCGCGTGGGGTGGGGGCGAGAGAGCCCCGAGCCTCAGCCCTCCGCCCCCGGCCACCCCAGCAGCCCCGAGACAGGAGGGCCCGGGGGCCCGGGGCGCCGACGCCGGCTCAGACCCCAGTAGAGAGAGCCAAGGGACACTGCCCGGGGAGGGGGTGGGGGCGCCCCGAGAACGTGCCGGCGGCGGGGCCGGGGCGCCCGGAGGGCGGCGACCCGGGCGCGCGGAGCGGCCCCAGGGGCAGGTGAGTCGGCGGCGCTGCCCGGGTGGGGGCGTGCGCGCCAAAGTTCCCCGGCAGTGGCGAGCGCGCCCGACGCGCGGGGTTCCGGGGCCGCTCGCGGCAGGGGAGTGGGGACAGGGTGCCCGACGCGGCGGGGCGGGGGCACTGCGCCCTCCTGGGGTCCGGCGACCCCGGCCCGAGAAGGAGCGCGCGCCCGATCAGACCGGTCTGGGGACTAGGACTGCGCCCCCAGGGGACTGGAGGGACCCGGGCGGAGAAGGGGCGCGCGGCGCTGGCGGCGAGGCGCCGGAGGCAGTGCTAGGGCCGGCAGGTCCTGGGGGCCCGCTCTAGTGGCAGCGGGTCTCCCCCCACCTCACCCCCGGCCGCGAGGGTGTCAGCGGAGATGTCACGGGCGGCGATTATTCGCTGGTGCGCGCGGTCGTGCGGCCGCCACTGACGGGCGGGCGGGGGGGCCGCCGCCTCCGGGGAGACCGCCCAGAGCCGCTCCGTCAGCTCCGCAGCCGGCGCCCCGCGCACACGCGTCGCCGCCCACGCGCGCCCCCCGCAGCAAAGTTCGGCTCAACTTTGACGCTCTGTCCCTTCCACCTCCCCGCAGGTCCTCCGCGGCCGCGGCGAACCAGGCGGCGGCGGCGGCCGGAGCGCAGTCCCGGGGCCCCGCACGGCGGCCCGCGGCGACAGCGACAGCGGCGAGGGGCACGCGGCGCGCCCGCGAGCGGGCGCCGACGGGGACCAGGCGAGCGCAGAGCCCGGAGCGCGCCTCCCGGGAGCCGCGGGTGGGCGCCCAGCCCCGGGGCGCCGGGACCTCGGCCGAGTGAACGGAAACCGCTCTTCAATTGACTGGGCCCCGCCGGGCGGGCGCGAGTGCCCGGGGAGCGCGTGCGGAAGGCAGAAGGGCAGGAAGTCGGTCTTCTGCAGCGAGGGTGGCGCGACCGCGCGGGGACCGAGCCTTCCTTATTTATGTGTCTGCCAGCGCTCGCCTGCTTCCTCCGAAGACTTCAGGGAGAGACTCCGAGCTGCCGTCCCCGCGTGTGAGGCCCGGAAGGGCTGGGAGTCAGAACAACATGCCTGTCCACTAAACTCCAAACTTTTTCTTTTTTTAACCCAAAGAATATCGGTGATTTTTGTCCACTGCTAGGAGAAGAAGAGAGAGCCCAGGGCTCTTGAGATGCAGCAAAATCCTTATTTATAAACAGGCCCAAGGTAGTGATATGCGAACCCCCTTGACCCAGTGAGTTTTCTATCCTATGGATATCAGTTTTGAGGTTTGAGAGTGGATTGCACCCCCCTCTGCACTGGGTCCCGCAGCCTCCATCCTTTCAATGCCCTGTTTTCTCTGGGACTGCTGGCCTTCCCTGGAGATTAGAGCGGTCCTGTGTGCCATGGGCTGTATTCAGAGCATCGGAGGCAAAGCCAGAGTCTTCCGGGAAGGGATCACCGTGATTGATGTGAAAGCCTCTATCGACCCCATCCCCACCAGCATTGATGAGTCCTCCAGCGTGGTGCTCCGCTACCGGACGCCCCACTTCCGGGCCTCGGCCCAGGTGGTCATGCCGCCCATCCCCAAGAAGGAGACCTGGGTCGTGGGCTGGATCCAGGCGTGCAGCCACATGGAGTTCTACAACCAGTACGGAGAGCAGGGCATGTGAGTACTGTCCAAGACCCGCCTGGGGGCCGCGGGGGTGGCCAGCCTGGCGGCCTGGAGATGGGAGGAGTGGGTTAGCGATGCCCAAGGAGAGGGGCCTCCCCTGCCCTGAGGGACACTTTGGGCAGGTGTGGAAGTGGCTTCTGCACTGTCTTGGGCCAGGTGACTCCCTGGAGGGTTTACTTGTTGATCCCGATTGGGAATCATGGCTCTAGGACCTACTGTGCCATTACCTCCTGGGTTCCTGTCCTTCCCTCCAAGATGCCAAGAAAACAGAGCCACATTCCTCCTTAGGCCTCTTTTAGCAAGCAAGTGTTCCATCTGCCCGGAGAGTGTCAGGGCCGTCAGGGGTCACCGGGAGGTCACTGCTCTACCCCTTGTGCTGGACACTTGAGCCCTCTGGCTGGGCCTGAACTCGTGCTTTCAGATATACATCAGGCCCTGGGGGGGCGCTTGGGGAACGTTTCGCCATTGCAAGGGGCTGTGTGTTGAGAGGGCCCTTAGCTTGAGGAACCTGGTTGGAGCTCCGTCTCCCAGGCAGAAGCAGCGTCAGCATCCGCTGACCCCCGTGGAGAACTAACTAGGAACGGCTAAGAGGAGCCCACTGGCCTTTCCCTGCAGCCGGGCCTCTGAAATGTTTGTGTGGTCCTAGGTCTTGTTCTGGCATGTTCCTTGACCCAGAGACAGCCATCCCAGGTTAGAAAGGCAGCCAGAGATGCTCTTAGGGGAAAGGACTTGACTTGGTCACCCTGGAATGGGGCTGTGCAAAAAACTGTTTCTGAGCATGAGGACCCTTGTGGGACCTCAGTGAGCCCCAAGGGGCAGGCCGCCAATTTGATGCCCATGACTGTCCCTGGACACAGTCCCATAGCCCTCTCTCAGCATCCACCCCCAGGAGCATTACTTCCGAGCTTTGCAGGTGAGGACGGGTCGCGTTTCCTCTGGCGTTGGAGCCCATCACTGACAAAGAGCGTGCTGGGCCACCTGTAAAATAGGAGGGCTGCAGACGGTTGGGCACAAATTGCATGCCCTGTCCCCTTAGCGACTCTAGGTTCCAAGGGAAGCAGGAGGATTGTGGTGAACTTAAAACTGGAATGTAACTGTGATTGCCGCCATGACCACGGGGGTATCAGGGCCCGTTGAGACACTCGTGGGCTCCCCTCCAGCAACCTGGTCTCCGTGCACGAGTCCTTTGGTTCCCAGGAGAGGCTGTTATGCAGTTTGTGGGGGGGTGGGGTGGGGGGGCTGGCTTCCATTCCAGGAAGGAAAACGTGACTCTTGGTTACTCAGGGAGGACCTTTCCTAAGGAGCCTCCAGCCCTGGCTTTGCAGAGCATCCGGACAGTCGCCGACAAACAAAGGTTTCCCTTGGGGCTTTCTGGCGTAGCCTAATTTCTTGGCTGATTTCTGCCCAGGCAGGCTGAGAGTCAGGGAGCTGGGCGACCTCACCATTACTGTGCCAGTCCTTGGTTCCTGGTTAGATGACCTCGTGCAACTCAGACTCTGCGGTCAAGCAGACCTGGGCGGGAGGCCAGACTCTGGGATGTGACCCTAGGCGAGTTCCTTAGTCATTCTGAGCCTTGGTTTGCTTATCTGCAAACTGGGGCTAAACATAGCCGCTTCCCCACGGCTTATTTGGAGAATTACTCAAGGCGACCTCTGTCAAACAGCGAGCGCTCGGCCAAGCCGGGTGGACACTCAGTGCAGGCGGCTGTCCCTTGGCGTTGCTGTGATTGTGATTCTACCAGACGGGAGCGAGTGACAGTATTTGTAACGCTGAGGATCTTGGCTGCAACTAGAGTTGGGACAGCTGTCGGCTACTCCCTGTGATACATTCTCTCTTGCGCCCAGGTCTTCCTCTTTTACACAGCGACCACACCCTAACTTTAAAAATTTAAAAATAGCTCAGGTCAGGCATGGTTTAAGTGGCTAAAGGCCATTTCCTCTGTCTCCATTGCCTGGGATGGTTTTTTGTTGCTCTGGGGCGCCTGTCTCCTTGCATTTTCCCTAGGTGCCCAGGTGGGGTGGGACCAGCCCAGGGAAGGGGAGGGCGTGGGGCTTCCTGGGAGGGGCAGCACCAGGCACTCAGGCAAAAGGACCCCGGGTGGGGGCTTGGGGCCTTAGCCAGGCAGCCGCGGAGGTCCTCTCTGTCCTCTGCACATGGGGATAAGGAGAGAGCTCCCCCAAGGCTGCTGTGAGGATTCAAGGAGGGACGGGGGCAGGCGACGGAGTAGGAGGCTGCCCAACTTTTTATCACTAGTTGGCAGCCAAGCCCCCAGTTCCCGGGCCCTGCTGCGCTCAGTGCTCACCCCTGTGTCCTGAGAAGTTGAGGGGCTCACTTGGAATGTAAACAGAAGCATTTACCTGGGATTTAGAAGGACCCCCCTCCCCCGCCTGAGACTTCCTGTGATAACTGCTGTTTTCGAGTCTTGAAGCCCCAGGTGCAGCGTGGGAGAGTGGAGCCTGGAGTCAGTGAGGTCGACCAGAAGTCGCTACCCGCCCAGCATTGTCCCTGCTCCTTGCCTGGGCCAGCGTGGGCGGCTTCATGCCGGTGGTTGGGGGACCTGATCAGGGCCTGGGGAGAAACCAAGTAGCATCCCCGTCACTGCCCACTCCGTGCCAGTAGCACCCCTGCCCCATGTGACGAGCACAAAGGTCCCCAAACATGGCCCAGTGTCTCCTGGGAGGGGTGCCAGGTGTCCCCAAACATGGCCCAGTGTCTCCTGGGAGGGGTGCCAGGTCACCCTAGTTGAGAACCACTGGACTCAACCCAGACACTTGGAACCGCTCAAGTGAAACCCAGGCCCTGGGCTTCAGTGGCCTGGGCAGGGGGCTGCTTGCCAGGTGGCCAAGCCTACCTCAGGGCTTCCGTTCTTCACACATGGGCTTGTGCTCAAAGTATTAATTCCATATACTTAGCCGAAATCCATAATGCCCCCAGCGTTATCCCTGCTGGAAATTAATCTCTGAGCCAGGAGGTGAACTTTTTAGAATGAGGTTCTGGGTTAGAAGTGTTTGAAATGGAATAATAAATACCAAAGCTGCCGCCTCAGCAACGCCCCGACTTCCACGGAGAGCTGGGGATGGCGCTCCCCTGCGCCAGCTCGAGAGATTCTATATGGTTTTGGGTCCAACCCACATTGCTTTAAAAGCCAGCCCCCCTCCAGACTGTTGGAGACACCTGCCTCCACAGCCGTCCTCCGCAATTCCTCAACTGCCACCTGTCAGCTGGCGTAGAGCCTTCTAAGTGACAAGTCACAGTTCCTCGCCTGTGTGGGAGACGCTCGCCTTGTCCCTAGCTCGCCCTTCTCGGGAGCCCCCAGGGAGCCTGGCCCACACCCAAGGCCAACGCTAGGAGCCATATGGCGCAGGGTTCTGCCATTGGCAGCCTTGGGGTGAGGGGAGGAGAGCAGTGCGAACAGAGGGTCCCTTTGGGTTGACAGTGCCCTGCACCCGTGCCCAGCAGCGGGTGGGTCTGGCCCCAGGCCCCTAGGCCAGTCTCTTAACCTTCCAGAGCCTCACAGTTTCCATCTGTGAAATGGGAGCGCTAGCTCCTCCCCCAGGAGGACTCAGGGAGAAGGCGGGCAGCAGGGTGCTCGCAGGGTGCCGGTGCGGGAGCTCCTCACTCACGCGGCTAGCGGCTCTGTCATCATGAATCATAATTACTAGTAATGGATGATCATCCTTCACCACCTGGCAGAGAGCGGGCATAGACTGCTGCACTGAGTCTGCCGCCTCCCTTCTCCTGGGTTTTCCATGCCCTGCTGTGGCAGGAGAGCCGGGCCTTGCGGCCTCCTGGGTCTTTCTGGCCCACACGTGTGCTGGCACCCGCTGCACGGGGTTGGAGAGGCTGGTGGGGCAAGGGCGGCCAGGGAGGAGGGATGCTGGGTGGGGTGAGCTCAGCTGCCGCGGGCTCCCCTTTGGAGGCTGCTCCCCAGGACCTCAGGAGGGCCTCGTTGTAGGATGAGGATACAGCCTCCGAGACCGGCCGCGGCCTGCCGGAGGAGGCCTCAGCGACAGCAGCTCTAGGGACGGGCCCTGGAGGAATGTCCCTGCTGACCACGTGGCCTCTTCCTGAAGCCAGGGCCTGTGCTTCAGGCTCTGCACAGAACAATTGAGGACGAGGCTTCCTCTCTGTGACCGGAAGGCGGCCTCCCCCATCTGCTGGGCCCTGTGGAGGCAAGGGCGGGGTGGGTGGGAGAGGGAAGTCCCTGTGTCAAGGCTTTGGGGTGGGAGGAAGTGGTGGGGGATGGCCTGGCCCAGAGAGAACTCCCCCTGGACCATCCCTGGCCAACCAATGGCTCCAGCCCTCGTCCACCTTCCGAGCGCTGGGAACAAAAGCTAGCTGCTCCGGGAGCCATGTGAGACAGCCAGGGTCATCAGGGAGATGACAAAATACTGAAGTCCTTTGTTGCTGGTCGGATCTGGGCAAAAATGAGAAAGCTCAGCGTGCCTTGGTTGGTGGGAGTGCTGTCCCGGCGGGCTGTGCCAGGAGGGCTGGCCACTTGGCTCTGCACGCCCTTCAGCTGGGGTGTCCTGCGGCTGGAGCCTGGCTCACAGACCTCTTGTGCTCCACCCGGGCCTGGCTCTTGGAGGCATCCAGAGGTGACTTCACAAGCTGAGGAGTTAGCAAGTGGGAGCATGTAGGGGTGGGGACAGAAAGATGGTCGTGCGAGGACGCAAATTCCAGCACCGTCCACAACAGCGAAGACCCTGAGCAACCCCTGTGTCCTTCCGTAGGGAGATCACGTCCGCGAGTGGACTGTGAGGGGCTGCCCGGTGGACTCGGAGAGTTCCTACCAGGCGGGAACGTGATTTTACATGGCTGCATTTAAAAGGGAGTCGTAAGACAATGTGCAGGGTAGGAACCCATTTTTGTTATAAAGAAAACCCCAGACGTGGGAACATTCAGGGAAAGGCCTGGGGACGGAGTGTGGTGGTGGCAGAGGGGCGAGGAAGAGACGGCTTTCGGTTTTCACTTTATTTATACACTTCTTTAGGGCTTGCTTTTTTTTGTTTTTTAGCAAAAAGTACATATTTTGTAACTAAAAGCTAAAGTAAAACAAGCACTGTGGGTCTTCCTGCCCCGTTTTGGACCAGGGCTGTGGCCTGGGTTAGGAAGGTGGGGTGGGCAGGAAGAGGGTGGGGGTGGCTGCCTCGGAAGGAGTGGGGTTTGTTATTGGGGAGCCTCAGCCACGGGCCTGAGGGAGGGGAAACCTCGAGCGCCCTCCCCTGGCTGGGAGCAGGCTCTGGGGGCCTGGGAGGTCAGAGCGTGGGGGGGGAGGTCAGAGGGGCACAGCAGGTGGGCCACCAGGATCCTAATCCAGCGTGCAAAGCCGGGCCCTTGGGCCTCAGTTTCTGTAAAGTTGTGCAACTTTTTGCAAATTTTACTGAATTATAAAATCTGCACAGTTGGGGACCAGGTGAGATAATCCCTAAATTCCCGTCCAGCCCGTGCAAATGGCTGCACCCAGGGCCGGGCAGGAGAGCTGTGGGCCTTGGGCAGACCTCGTGCCTCAAATCCTCCCTGCCAAGTGTTCCTTAAAGCGCCACACGCGTGTTCCCTGCAGCAGGTGAGAGGACGCTTGGGTGAAATTGGGGCTGAAGCTGAATTTTATTGTAAAGCAACACATGTCATACAGATGAGAAAGCAGATCTAGTTCTGAATCTCTGCATATCCAGCGTCGTTTCAGAAGTGCTTCTTAGGAGAGACTGAATGTAGTTGCACTTTTTAAAAAAGTGATTAATTTTAAGGGGAAAAGTTAAATGAGCATACAGGAGACGGTAGACAAGACCAACATGAAGAGCGGTACCCAGCGGTTGGTGAGCTCAGGCCTGACACGGAGGGGCCTCTCGTCTCCCAGCTGGGGACTCAGGACTGGGGACCCTGAACCAAGGGAGGAGGCAGGGCCCCTGGGGGCTGGGGAGAAAGCCCAGGCTCCGCTCGCCGCCCACTTCCTGTTGATGCATAGCGTGAGGAGAGCCTGGAACCTCATCTGTACCCTTCTTCAGAAGTCTGGAAAGGGGTGCACCTGTCAGCCTGGTCGAGGTCACAGAGATGGCGAAGTCACCCCGTCCTCAAGGCCTTGGAGGCTCTGGGCTGGCTCCTGGCCGGTGGCTCCACCTGAGGCCCTGAGCTGAGGTCACCCTCCAGGTGACCCTCCCCCACTGCTGGTTGAGGCTCCCTCAGGAGCAGCCTCCCCATCTCCAGCCTCCTGTGAAGGCCTTTCTGCTTCATTCAGACTCAGAGCCTGTGTGTGTGTGTGTGTGTGTGTGTGTGTGTGTGTGTCCACTAGAGGCCAAGTGGGTAAGCACAGGCTCATGCTGTGACCTCTGGCCTGGACCCTTCCCAGGAGTGTGACCTTGAACGAGGCCTCTGACTTCCTTCAGTCTCTGTTGCTGGGGTATGTGTGGCACCTGGCACCTGCTGTCACCAGCATTACTGTGGGGCCAGCCCATCCTGCGAGTGGTGGTCCCGCCTGCAGCTCTTGAGGGGCAGAGGCCCTGAGCAACTTGTGTGCCTGATGCTCCTCATGGAGACCCCGAGGAGCTCAGGACTCAGGGGAGGT
Organism: Tamias sibiricus; assembly: GCA_025594165.1. Classification (NCBI taxonomy): domain Eukaryota; kingdom Metazoa; phylum Chordata; class Mammalia; order Rodentia; family Sciuridae; genus Tamias; species Tamias sibiricus. The sequence goes on along the minus strand of CM046657.1, from coordinate 217,423,741 downwards.
TGTCACCGACAGTCCTCGGTCGGGCCACGAGATTTGTCCTCCCTGACTCTGGGCCAGGCTCTGGGATGCTCCTGGCTGTGTGGCGATGGGCAGGCCTGGTCCCTGCCCTCTCTGCCCTTGTGGTCCATCTGGGGACGAGATTGCCCACAAATGATGGCATAATTATTTAATCACCCTCGTGCGGGTGCCAGGAAGCAGCAGGACGGGGACCTGATGGCATTGAGCGTTGACCGAGGCCACCTGGCCCAGGTGGAGGGTCGGGGCAGCGTCCCTGGGATGGTGTCCCCAGAGCTGAGCGGCGAATACCTCCTAACTAGGACAGGAGGCCGAGGACACTCGATGCTCCTGGTCCAAGGCCTAGGGACGGAGGGGCAGGGTCCAGTGGAGGACCCGAGACTCGGGTGCTGGCTCTGGAGCCCAGGGAGCGTGTGCGCCCGTGTGTGTGTGTGTGTGTGTGTGTGTGTGTGTGCGCATGTGTGTGTGCGTGTGTGTGTGTGCGCCCGTGTGTGTGTGTGTGTGTGCCCGTGTGTGTGTGTGTGTGCCCGTGTGTG
>CM046657.1:214865690-215255690 GCA_025594165.1 Tamias sibiricus | reverse complement strand
TGGCTGGGGAGGAGCCCAGAACCCTCCATGCTGCCCTCCACCCCGTGGGTGAGGCTGGCCCCGGGGCCACCCAGAACTCCTCGCCTGCCCCCTTTTCCCCCTGGAAGTGGGACACTGGGGACACTGGGCAAGTCTTCCTTCTCCCTCCTGCCCCCCTCCTGTCATCTCAGGTCGTTTGGCTGCCTGAGCCTCGGCACAGCCACCGCTTCAGGCTGCTGAGTGCAGCGGGGGACGGGAAGGTGCTGCTGTGGCAGGGGGCCGGGGCGGGCCAGCTGCAGCTCACTGAGGGCTTCGCCCTGGTCGTCCAGCAGCTGCCGAGGAGCACCCAGCTGAAGAAGGTAGGCGGCCGGAGGACCTCCCTGAGGGCCAGGAAGGGGCCGGAAGGAGCGGCCATGGCCTGCGCGCCCTCCTCTCAGTCCGCCGCTGTCTGGCCAGTGTGCTCGACCCTGGGCTCTGACCCTGCTCTCGCCACTTCTCCACAGCCTTCCCGGGGCGAGACCGAGGTGGGGGCCACGGCGGTGGCTTTCTCCAGCTTTGACTCCAGCCTTTTCGTCGTGGGCACAGAGGGCGGCTTCCTGCTCAAGTGCTCCCTGGCAGCAGAAGAGGCGGCCCTCACTCGGATGCCTAGCTCCGTGCCCCTGCGGGCCCCAGCCCAGTTCACCTTCTCTCCCCACGGGGGTCCTGTCTACTCCGTGAGCTACTCCCCCTTCCACAGGTATGGGGGGCCCAGGGGCCCCTGACCTCCAGCCCACAGGGCCACGTAGCAGAACTGCCGTAAGCACTTGCGTTCTGCTGTTTTGAGTCCCAGGAGCTGTCCCCTCTGCTGAGGAGAAGGTCACCTATTTGGGGGCTCAAGGGGTTTTTATGAGCTTCATAGCTCAGGAAGAGTCTGGTGGCAGGTGCCAGCCCTATACAAGACACGCAGGCCAATTCCCTTCCCCCCTCTGCCCTCCATCCCACCTAGGAACCTCTTCCTGAGCGCGGGGACGGACGGCCACATCCACCTGTACTCGGTGCTACAGGCCCAGCCCTTGACCTCACTGCAGCTGTCCCACAAGTATCTTTTCGCAGTGCGCTGGTCCCCTGTGCGCCCCCTGGTTTTTGCGGCTGCTTCTGGGGAAGGTAGGAAAAGGACACCAAAACTTTAAGTGGTGTTATGGGCATAACTGGGACCTGGAATTGTGTTGGGGGACATTGCAAGTGGAGCGAAGATGACTGTCCTCTAGAAACCCCAACTGCAGCCCACCACGGGGCAGGTGGGGAGCACCAAGTGCCTGCAGCAGCCTCGTTCTGGGCTGTGGCTTCTAATGTCCAAGCCTCTCCCTGCAGGTGATGTGCAGCTGTTTGATCTCCAGAAAAGCTCCCAGAAACCCACAGTGTCCATTGTGCAGACCCAGGACGGAAGCCCTGTCTACTGTCTTGAATTCAACAGTCAGCAGACCCAGCTCTTGGCTGCTGGCGACGCCAAGGGCACGGTGAAGGTGTGGCAGCTGAGCACGGCCTTCACTGAACAAGGGCCCCGAGAAACAGAAGACCTGGACCAGCTGGCAGCGGAAGTGGCCACCTGAGGGCACAAGGAGCAGCGGGGACAGGGGTCCCCACCAGGAGACAGTGGGGTGAGGTGTTGAGCTGTTTCTGATGTGAGCTGAATGAAGAGGAGCAAAGCTTTTAGGGGGAGAGTCGCGTCTTTATTTGTCTTTTACGTGAAAACAAAATTTGGGGGCGGGAGAGCACATGAAGGGAAGGAGCGGCTGCCTGGATTTTCTATGTCGGAATGAGGGCAGCTGCTCAGACGTGGAGCTGGTCCCACAGCAACCTGGTGATGGTGGTTGGACCAGAAGCGGTTTATTTGTTAAAGCACCATTTTCAACTAAGTCTCACCCAAGCTAAGCACAGGCTGTGGTCACACTGGGAAGGAACACTGTCCTCGAGAGCACAGAGGAGTTGACATGCAGCGGGGCCCGGCAGGGCAAGCGGTAGGGGTCGGGCCGGTGGGGAGCAGGGGGTCAGTTCACAAAGAGTGAGCGGGTGAACTCGACGTAATCGAAGGCCGTGGGAAGTTCACGGCCCTTGCCGTCCACATAGGGCTTCATGTGGGAGACGCAGTAGTCAGCCTGTTCCCGGGTCAGGTTCTGGAGGGAGAGATCCAGTTGGCTCAGCCCACCTGTCAGCCAAAGCTGGGCTGGTGTGGGCTGGGGCCGGTTCTCTGAGCAGACCCGATATTGGCTGCCACAGGGCTGTGTATGGGGTGAGACCCCCCCCACCCCGCACAGGGCAGGGTCGTGATGGGGCCTGTAGCCTTTTTGGCTCTAGTTGTCTGTAGGACACGCCCTGCCCCTCCCGCGGCCATACCTGGTAGAGCTCCTCCTTGGTCACATACGGCTTCCCCTCGGAGCTCAGGGCCCGGAAGGCACTCTCGATCTCCTCGCTGGACTTGACATTCTCAGTTTCACGGCTGATCATAAAAGCCATGTATTCTTGCAGGGACACATGGCCATCCCTGGGGGAGGGAGGGAGTGAGCGCAGTTGAGTAGGCAGGATGGGTGGGAGCCCAGGGCCGGGGCTACGTCCACCACTGTCTCTGAAGCTCACCTATTGGGATCCACAGTGTCCAGGATCGCCTCGAACTCTGGGTCAGGTTCCCCCTCCTCCACCATGGGGAGGTCGTAGCCCAGGGAGCGCAGGCAGGACTTGAACTCCTGGTGGTTCAGCCTGCCAGACTTGTCCTTGTCGAAGTGTCTGCAGCAGAGCGGAGGCTGCTCAGCACACGGGCCTTGCTGCCCTGCTACCCTGCCACCCCTAGCCAGGTAGGGCCATACTCACTTAAACATCATGCTGAACTCCTTGAGGGCCTCCTCAGTCACACCTGTTGTGTTCCTGGAAGAACAACAGAATCAGGGACCAGCTGTCCTCAAAGCAGGTGGCATGTTCTATCCTGTGCCAGCTTGTCACTGACTGGCTGACCCCGCCGTGCCCACCGCCCACTGAGTGCAGTACCTGGCCTGGATCTGCTGCTCCAGGTTGTGCTGCATGCGCATGCCCAGTTGGTCGAGCTGGTCCCACTGCTGGGCCAGGCCCACGGTGCTGTGCTCTGTGTACTTGTTGTCCAGGATGAGGGCTTCCTCCATGGCAGCCCCCAGGTCCTCAATCTTCTTGAGCTGACTTCTCATGGCTCGTATTTCCTGGTGCTTGCGCTGCAGGGTGGGGGCAAAGACACAGGGATGGGACTCTCCCTCAGGCCTGGCCCAGGAGCCCACAAACTGCCTTCCTGGCCTCAGGTGCTTAGTCTGAGACCTTCTAGGATGGGAACAGTGGTGACACTGCAGAAAGACTTTCTCAAGCCAGCTGGTCGATCTGCCAAGCAAACAGTACACTGTGGACAGAAAGGCCTCTCTCTCCCTTTTCAAGTAGGGATCCGGGTAGCAGCTGCCACAGACCGAAAAATGAGTCCCAGGCTGCTTTCAGTCCTGGGAAAAGCCAGCCCATGTGGGGCCTGACTTGGGCCAAGAAGGAAGAACAGGCCTGCCCAGGGATGGGGTGAGGCCCGAGCCGGGGCAGAGCCTTCAGGCACTCACTTTGGTAGCTTCAAGCTGGGATTCGAGGGTTCCAGATTCTTCCACCATGCAGGACCTAAACACAGAAGCATAGTGAGGGAGGGGCCAGATCCCACAGACAGCAGCTCAGGACCAACTCCCTCCTGGCTAAACACCGGGCAGCCTGCAGATCCTTTGTCAAGGAAACAAAGCCTGTCTGCTACAGGCTGTGCTTCCTGACTGGCCCTGGGAGTCAGGAGAGCAGGAAACACCTCTCCCGTTTCAGAGCCATATGGGCTGAGGCTAAGACCGTTTCTTATGTGGCTCCTCAGCCCCAGCCAAGTAAGGCCCCCAAGGGGCCACTTGGGAACTAAGTTTCATTCCTTGAGGGGACAACAGAGCCCCTTCTCTGCAGCTGCGGGGAGGACAAGAGACCTAAGACAGGAGACCTAAGGGCTGAAGACCTGCCAGCAGCCCCCGGCCCCCTGGAGTCTCCTTGAAGGTTCCTGAGGAGGGGAGCCACATTCTAGGGTGAGTGACAGTAAAGCCCCCTCACAGGAATAGAGGCCCAGGTGGGCATCTGGCAAGTGGTTTATCCTGCCTAAAAGGGTTAGGTGTGACTAAGCCCTGGGAATCAGGTCCCATCGTCAGATAATCAGGGCCAGGCCTCCTTCCAGGGCCAAGTTCTTGGGGGAGGCTGCTTCTCCCCAGGAGAACACAGGAGGAGGTCACAAAAAGCTACCAGTGAACAAAGACAACAAATGAGTTGGGGTCACGTGCAGGGACATGTTCACACAGTGTGCATGGCCTCAGTGGGATTTTAGCCCCTTTTCCACAGTACCCAAAGTTTGCCCCGACCTATCCCTGTAAACCCAGAGGGCCAGGGTGAACTCCAAAATCTGTCCAGGTTCAAAGTGCACTAGCAAGGCAAAGCACCAGGCTTCCTCCTACCCCAGCAGGCGAGACTCACAGGCACGCCCTGTCCCAGGGGAAAGGCGCCCAGGACTTGGGGCAGGAGGTGGGGCCAGTGCAGCAGAGGGGAGGACAGACCCTCCTGCCCAAGGGGCGAGGGCGTGGGTTAGTCAGAAAGCAGAGCCACCTGGGGAGTCCAGAGTGCATTGGTAAAACCACAGTGAGGGAAGAAGAGAAATAAGAGGAGAAAAACCTTCCAGACAGATCATCCCCAACTTCATACTGATAGACACGAATGACCCGACGATATGCTATGCTAGTCAAAGAAAAGAAACCAAGTGAATACACCACAGGGCGGCAGCAAGGGCCTCCCTGACAAGACACGCGCCACAGGCAAGGGCAACCTGGCACCAGCAGGGACCTGGAGGTGGTGGGCCCAGTGGCCACCTTGGGGCAGCTCAGTGGCACTGGGCAAGGTGGGACAAGGCTTGGGAGGAGCCACAGGTGAGGGGGCACAGCACCACACAGAGACAAGACCAAGCGCAGCAGACAGGGTGGGGTGGGAAGAGCCAGGGAGGCACAGGGCTCGGGCCGCGTGCTGCCATCCTCACCCCTGCACTGAGTGGAATCACATAGCCTGACTGGTTTGGGCAGATTTTTTCCCATCGCCACCTCCACCCGCCTGGCTGTCCTGTCTGTAGAACCTCAGGGGCACCAGTTAAGCCACTGCAGTCTTGGTGGAACTGGTCGAGAATGTGAGGATGAGTATCCTGGAAGGTCCCCAGCTCTGCAGAGGCCTTGCTGGGATGGGGGAGTGCCCTGCTCCTCTGGGCTCCTCCAAGCCCTGTCTCCACATCACATCATTAACACTGGGCACCGCCTTCTTTCTACTGGGTTCTCATTACTCTCCCCCTAGAGGATGCTAAAGGGTCACCTCAGCCCTGGGGGGAGGCATACTATGACCACACCCAGTCTGTGCCCACAAACTGTCATCCAGCTTCATGCCCATGGACATCTAGGGGTGAAATATGGCCTCTTTGGACAGATGAGGGAAATGGGCAAAAGAAGTCCAATAAGATCCCAGGAGCTGAACAGGCAGTTTAGGTGTTTGTTCCGGCCTCCTGCTTGGTCACACTTCCCACCTCAAGAGAACCCTGGGAGTTTGGGTGGGAAGGTGGAAGCGCTGGCCTGCCCCCAGACTGCAGGCCCTGTCAGGGGTGGGGGGTGGGGGGCAAGGCACACCCTCCTTGTCAGGTGACAGGGTGGGTGGGCAGGAAGGCCTGGCCTGGGATCTTCTACAAGCCAAGCCACAGAGGGACGAGGCTCAGGGACAAGCACACAAGACACCAACACATCACGAGCCCGGAAAAAGAAGACAATATTAACCCATCGAGGAGGTACGTTCTGTGGAGTGGAGATCCAAGCAGCCACGAGACAAGGTGGTGTCCGGATGCAGCAGCAATCGGGGGAAGGGACAAGGAGGACACGATAAAGAAAGAAAGAAAAAAACCAACATTATCAGTACCGGTCTGCCTTTGCCCCTACACTGGCCCTTGTCCAGCTGCTGCTGGAGGCTGACCATGGCCTATGCACGCGCCCCCCAGAATACCTGGGGACGCAGTCTCGGGGGAAGCGTACCCATGAGTGCTGTTCTGACCGACTGCCCGCCCCCCTTCTGGCTGCAGAGCCCACGGGCTGTGTCAACCATTCTTCTGTTTAGTCAAGCAGGCCACCCTTGCTTTATTTCTCCCAGCACTGGGAAGTGAACCTGGGGTGCTTCGCTGCTGAGTGACGCAACCTACCCAGCCCAGCCCTTCTAAAAAAAAAAAAAAAAAAAAAAAAAAAAATTGAGATAGGGTTTTGCTATATTGCCCAGGCTGGCTTCAAATCCTCAGGTTCCTCAATCTCTGGGTAGGCCTCCATTTTTTTTTTTTTTTTTTTTAAATGGTACTGGGGATAGAACTCAGAAGCATTTTTCTGCTAAGCTATATCCCCATCCCTCTAATTTTTAAAGATTTTGTTTTTTTGGTATTGGGGCACTCAACCACTGAGCCACATCCCCAGCCCGTTTTATATTTTATTTAGAAGACAGGGTCTTGCCAAGTTGCTTAGAGCCTTACTAAACTGCTCAGGCTGGCTTTTCTTTTCTTTTTTTTTTTTTGTGGTACTGGGGATTGAACTCAGGGGCACTCGACCACTGGGTCACATCCCCAGACCTTTTTTGTATTTTATTAGAGACAGGGTCTCACTGAGTTGCTAAGTGCCTTGCCATTGCTGATGGCTGGCTTTGAACTCGCGCTCCTCCTGCCTCAGCCTCCCAAAGTGCTGGGATTACAGACGTGCACCACCGCGCCCGGCTTGCTCAGGCTGGCTTTAAAAAAAATTTTTTTTTCCTTAGCTGTCAATGGACCTTTATTTATTTATATGCAGTACTGAGAAGCAAACCCAGGGCCTCACACATGCTAGGCAAGCACTCTACCACTGAGCCACAACCCTAACCCTCAGGCTGGCTTTGAACTCTCAATCCTCCTACCTCAGCCTCCCAAGCCACTGGGATTACAGGTGTGCACCACTGTGCCCAGCCCCAACCCTTTCTATTTTTTGAGACAGGGTCTCACTAAGTCTCCCAAGCTGGCCTTGAATTTGTGATCCTCCTGCCTCAGCCTCCCAAATTGCTGGGATTATGGGCGTGCACTATCACAGACTCGGGCCTCTGGTTTTAAACATGCTCCCCATGCCCAGAAGCTGGAGGTCTGGGGATCAGCTTTAGGACTGTAATGCTTCTGGGTCAGTCCCGCAAAGGCAGGCACCTGGTCTCCTGGATCCACTGGTGGAAAGCATTGGCATGCTGGGCAAACTCCTGGCGCAGCTTGTCATTTTCCTCCTGTCGCCGCTGCTCCTTCTGTAGCTCCAGCTCCCGCTCCTGAGATAAAGGGAGGCAGATGCCAGTTTTGCTGGGCCCTGACCTCTCCCTCTCGGAGGGGTTCAGCAAGGACATGGATACACCCTGGGGAGCTGGTTAGCAAACCTTACATGTGAGGAGCAGGAAGAGCGGGAAGGTTAGCTGGCTTGGGCAGGTTCGCATGCAGTGAGGCGCACCTTGATAATTTTCTGCAGGTTCCTCCAGGTCTCCTCCAAGGCCTCCATGGTGAACCAGGTGTAGGGGTTGGAGGCCACACGGAAGCTCTTGATCTGGCGGTCCAGCTCAGCCAGCTGGTTGAAGTCCGCCTGTGCGGAGCTGAGGGAGGAACGGAAGGCGTCGTGGGCCTCTCGGAGAGCTCTGATCTCCTCCAGGGAGTTGCAGCGCACCGGGTCTGTCAAGTCCTCTTCTGCATTTTCAAACCAGCTATTGAAAGCAGAGGCCTTTTTGGCAAAGGTCAGGAAGAGGTCCTCTACCTAGAAGCAGAGGGGACTGGTTAGGAGAGTTGCCAGGGGCAGGACATACCATCCTCAGGCAGGAAGACAAGGGTAGGTGTGTGAGCAGCTCCCAGGAATCCAGGTGAGCATGGCCTGCTGGGAAACCATCTCCCTGCTCTGCCTCCTGTCTCCCACATCTGCTTCTCAGCCTTCGCTGCCATTCTGTCCCTCTCTTCTTGCCCCTGCACACACGCCTGTGACTGTCCTGTGGCTCTAAAGGGCAACTTCCCAAAGGCAAAGGTACCATCTGCCTCAATTTCAGTTGACCCAAGGCCTGATCTCAGCTTCCATGGGCTGAAGCTTCCGTGTCCTTGCGGGATGGTAGCATAACATGGTAGAGTGCTGGCCCTGTCACTGGGTCACCTGAGCCTTACCTGCTCCCAACCTCACCTTGCGGAAATGGCTCTGAGCCTCCAACAGCTTCTTCTTCCGGGTGGCTGAGTTGGCCAGAAGCTGGCTCCATCTCTTCATGAGGGAGGCATGCCGGGCCTCGATGGCCTTGGATTGGATGTGCTTGGCTGCCAGCAGTTGATCTTTGAGGGCAGTGATGTTGGCAATGCCCTCCTGCTGGAAGGCCTGCAGGCCAGCATCAAAGGTTTCCTGGAATGAGGAAGTGACAAACCCATTTACAGAGATGGCAGCAAGACTAGGACTTGCTTTTCCTGGTGTAGCGCTCTCAGCATCTGTCCTCCCAGGTAGGCAGCCTGGACCCGGTCTCCTCCTGGAACTCGGGGCTCTTGTCTGCTTTCCTGCTTGCCCCTCCCCGCCCCCAACCAATACTCCACCCAGGCTCTGGGCACCAGCCCTGGACTACTGACTTGCCAGGCCCTTCCCACCACCTGGGAGGGTCTGGAACACTTGCCTCCCTAGGTGACCACTATCATTTCATTCTACTTTTGTGACTGAGCCCTGGCTACACGCTCACTTCACCAATTAGTCTGGGAGCTCCAAGTCCCAGGTCTAGAGCCACTCACTGCTGAGGACCTTACAGGATACCTTCTCAATAAAGGACACCGATCTCCTGCTATCTACCAGAAATGCTAACCTAACAAATTTATTTTTTCTTTGTGGTGCTGGGGATTGAACCCAGGGCCTTGTGCATGTGAGGGAGGCACTCTATCAACTGAGCTATATCCCCATTCCCAAACCTAATAAATTTCAATCCCTCACTAACACTGGCCACACTGACCTGCTTGGTGAGGAGAGTCTGGACAGAAGACAGATCTCGGCCATAATCATCTGTCTTCAAGCTGTTTTCCTTTTCACCTAGAAAACCAAGTGTGGAAACTATACCACCCTTTTGCAGTGCAGCAAGATGTATTGAAATAGAAAATGACAGGATTGATGTCAACTGTTATTCTGTTTACATTTAAATTTTGAAGTTACTAACAGCCCTCTTGACCCTACATCAGGCTGGCTTCCCTGCACCCAGGCTGAACCTCCCTCTGAGCCACAAGAGCTACCAAGGTCACATGGGCCCTGATATCAGCACCAGGGAGCTGGATGGCATCCCAGCTGGTGCTCGGCACTGCTATGGCTGGCTCTGGAGGCAGGCACTCCGATCCACATTTGATCAGTTTATTCGTTATAGAAGAAAACCAACTGCATGGGAATACACAAGCTGTGGCTCTGGGAATAATCCTCCTGTCCTGGGGAATAAGAAACTCAAGGACTTGCTGAAGCCACTCACCGATCCAGGACTCCACCACGTCCGCCTTCCAATTGAACTGAAGGAAGGCCGAGTTCTCATCTAGCTTTGCCTTCCTCTGGGCCGCAGCTTTCTCCAGGTCAGACACCTTCCCGTTCAGTCCCTTCATCTTTGAAGAGATGTTCTCCTCGTGGTGATTGTTCTAGGCCATGAAGGAGAGCACACCCTGTCAGCCTCGCTTCCCTTCATGGTTACCTGTGCCCGGAAGATGCTCAATTTCTGTCAGATGGGTCATTTGCCCCCTTGACCACTGTTGACTTAGGGGCTGTTGATGAGGCTTCCCAAGACCAAATCAGAATGAATGCCTCAGGATGAAGACCCGGAGCCAGCCCTGTTCCTTCTGGGAAGGGGCTGTCATTTAAGCCACAATAATACACTCACTATCATTTTCACAGTGCTGGGGACTGAACCTATAAGCACTCCACAACTAAGCCACATCCTCAGTCCTTTTCATTATTTTGAGACGCAGGTCTCCCAAGGTTGCCCAGGCTGGCCTGATTTTGCAATACTCCTGCCTCAGTCCCCTAAGTCACTAGTGTTACAGGTGTTTACTACCATACCTGGCCACTAATTTTTTTTTTTTTTTTTTTTTTGTGGTACCGGGGATTGAACTCAGGGGCACTCGACCACTGGGTCACATCCTCAGCCCTTTTTGTATTTTATTTAGAGACAGGGTCTCACTAAGTTGCTAAGTGCCTCGCCATTGCTGAGGCTGCCTTTGAACTCGTGATCCTCCTGCCTCAGCCTCCCAAGGGCTGGGATTACAGGCGTGCGCCACCGTGCCCGGCTTAGTGTTATTTTTTTATTTAAAAAAAAAAAAAAAGGGGGGGGGGAAGCCTAAGGAATTATCATTTAAATAAAAAACTATATAGCCAAGAATGACTACTATATGCTTTTTTTTGGTACTAGGGATTGAACTCAAGGGCACTCGATCACTGGGCCACATCCCCAGCCTTTTTTTGTATTTTTATTTAGAGACAGGATCTCAATGAGTTGCTAAGTGCCTCGCCATTGCTGAGGCTGGCTTTGAACTCGTGATCCTCCTGCCTCAGCGTCCCAAGTGCTGGGATTACAGGCATGAGCCACTGTGCCCAGCTCCGAATGGCTACTATAATATGCACTAAAAACAGTGGTCCAGAAAAAGTTTTGATACTGGGGACACTGAAAATTGTTAAGCCCTAAACACCGGGACTCAGTCTTGGTTACAATCCTATTTGAAAGGATACAGCAGCCAGCATAGAACTGAAAGAGCAGCTTTGCAGGAGAGAGCACTGCTGGGGACAAAGCCCTAGCTCCTTCCAGAGGCTGAAGAGCTTCCAAGCCCAGTTACCACACAGCTCACAGAGCTGAGTTGTCACAGGTGTGAGCAAATCTCAGAGTCTCTGAAACTAGTTTTTTGTTAATTTATGCTGATGGGGCCAGAAAGAGAGCTTTCCGGTGATAAGAGATGTTCCAGCTTCCCATGGATCAAAACCCTAGCCACAAGGGCAGTTACCAAATGCAAATTTTGTAACATGCAGTCTCAGGTGCTCAAAGTGTGTGTGTGTGTTATTCCTAGGAAATGGAGGTTACCAAAACATCTGTCCTATGGCACTAGACACTTGTCGAAGCTCCCAGGTGATTAGAGGTGGTGGGCTCCAGACTAATGGCTGCATGGATTGTCTGGAACTGAAGCATGGGGGCAGCCTTGGCCCCTCTGTTGTCAGGACCCTTTAACTTGCTGTCTCTGGGAAGGGCTGTTTGAATAAAATGAATCTACTTCTAAATAGTCCTGTACTGTAGATGGGTTCTGGATAATTTACATTTACATAATTCATAAAGCAATGTAATTCTATAAGACAGATGTAAGGCAGCTATGTTATAGTGGGTATGTCTACATCATGTGCAGAGAAAAAAGGTCAGACATGAAGACTTTGATATGGCCATCTCTGAGTGGTGCCTTTATGGGTAATTTCTAGTTTTTTTTTTTTTTTTTTTTTTTCTTTTTTTGAGATGGGGTCTTGTTATGTTGCCTAACCTGGCCTAGAACTCCTCTCTGGGCTTAGGTGTTCTTCCCACCTCAGCCTCCTGAGTGGATCTGCAGGCATAAGCCACCACGCCCAACGATGAGTACTTTACTTTTACTTATTTTTGTATTGTACCATATCTTTAAGTAGCTTGTACTATTGAGAAATAAACTAAGAACAGCATTTTGGAAGTGCTATTGTCACAAAAGAACCACGAAGGATGGATACCTCTCTGTTTAATCAGGCAGAAAAAGTAAGCACTGCAAGTTAATTTCACTAATTGTCTTCAGAAAGGGGGAAATAGCCAACTTATCATGTAATCCTTCTCCTCCTTATGAAACATGGGAATGGACCTTTCCTTGGTCCCCACACAAACCTCAGTCTGGGCAACATCCCAGCAGGTGAGCTCTGTGGGCTGTCACTTGCACACAGCTGTCCCAGAGTGGACTCACCTTCCTGATGAGGTCTTGCCCATTGGTGCACACATCATTCACACGATCCTTGTGGACAGTGAAGTCAGTCTCAAAAGCTTCGTGTTTCTTCAGTAAGCCCTGAAGAAAAGGAGGAAGGCTGGGTGGTGAGCACTGGCAGGAGACCTGCTGTGCAGGGACAGAGGGCAACTGCACTGATGGGGCCCAGCCCTCAGCCCCACGGTTAGGTGGGAATGAAATGACAGAGGTACATTGGCAAGTAAGTTTTATGAAGAGAGTGAAAACAGGATGCAGTAAGAACCAGCCAGGGATGGGGGCTTGGGAAGCTCTGGTTAGAGAAGGCTTTTCTGAAGGGGTTGAGGACCTGCTGATGGAGCTGCAGGTCCCTCTTCCCCTCATCAGACCATCAAATGAACACCCAAAAAACATTTACACCTATTTAGCCTGAAGGACCTCCCAAGGGACCACCTATATCTTTCCTTCTCCTTAGTACCCTTGGCAGTGGAGACAACAGACATGCTCTTGTTGCTTCAAGGGAACTCAGCCAAGCACCAGAGGGGGGAATTGCCGACTTGACCCAGATTTCTAAGTGGTCCTCATGGTTCATACTATGAGGTAGGTAGCTCAGAGGCCACCTTGATTCTTTTTTTTTTTTTTTTTAAATAGTTTTAGTTGTAGATGGGCAAATACCTTTATTTCATTTATTTATTATTATGTGGTGCTGAAAAATCAAACCTAGTGCGCCTCACATATGCCACGCAAGCACTCTACCACTGAGCTACAACCCCAGCCCACCACTTTGAGTTTTGGGACTGGAAACTTAGCTTCCACAATCTACTGCTAGACCTCAGGATTATCAAAACATATAGTTCTTCAGCATCTCTTACCAGGAGGGGAGTTTCCATCTCCTCTGTGACCCTTATCTGCTTTAGGACTGGCTTTTGTTTTTTGTGGTATTGGGAACTGAACCTAGAGCTTTGTGCATACCAGGTAACCACTACCACTGAGCTATACCCCAGCCCTTTTTATATTTTATTTTGAAACCAGGTCTTGGTAAGTTGCCCAGGCTAGACTTAAACTTATGCTCTTCCTGCCTCGGCCTCCAGAGTTGTTGGGACACAGGAATGGGCCACTGCGCCTAGCTTAGCATTCATGTTTTTTTTTTTTTTCCCTTTACAGTACTGGGGATTAAATTTAGGAGCTCTCTCTCTCTCTTTTTTAAATATTTATTTATTTGCTTTAGTTGTACACAGTGCAATGCATTTATGTTTACGTGGTGCTGAGGATCGAACCCGGGCTGCACATGTGCTAGATGAGCGCTCTACCACTGAGCCACAACCCCAGCCCTAAATTTAGGAGCTCTTTAACCATGAACTATATCCCCAGTTCTTTTTAAAACTTAATTTTGACACAGGGTCTTGCTAAGTTGCTGAGGCTGGACTGGAACTTGTGATCCTCCTGTCTCAGCCTCCAGAGTGACTGGGATTATAGGTATGCACCACGGTACCTGGCCTTGGGATGGACTGGACTCTGACAACAGAATGCAAGGAGAATGATAATGTGTGATGTCCTGAGAGACTTGCATCATCTCCCTTTACCTCTCTGAATGCCGCCAAAAGAAGCTGGTTTGGCTTCCTAGAGGATGAAAAGTCACATGGAAGGGGACTGAGCTGTCCCAGCCCAAATCCAGGCCTGACTGCCAGCAGTGCAACTGAGGCCTAGGATCTTTCCACCTACTGCCTAGATGCAGCTGCACAAGGGATTCCAAGCGAAAGTCCAGAGGAAATGCCCACTGACTCACAGAATTATGGGCAGGAGAAACAGCTGTGGCTCTGAACCACTGAGTTTTAGGGTTGTAATGCAGCACCTGTTAACCAATGTACGACATTCTGCCCTCATTGTGATGCCTGTAAAGGTAGAAATAGGGTTTGTGCTGCTGGAATGTGCCAAGTTAAAAGAGGTCCCTAGGGCAGATCCTAATCCAACTGGACTGGTGCCCTTACAAGAAGGCAAACTGGACAAGGACAGGCACACTGAGGAGAATGCAAGGGAAGAACAGACAGAGGGAAGACTGCTGTGTAAAAAAGCAGAGACTGGGCTGGGGTTGTGGCTCAGCGGCAGAGCGCTCGCCTCGCACGTGCGTGGCCCGGGTTCGATCCTCAGCAGCACGTAAACATAAATGCATTGCATTGTGTACAACTAAAGTAAATTAAAAAAAAAAAAAAAAAAAAAAAAAAAAAAAAGCAGAGACTGGAGGATGCTGCCATACTCTAAGGACATCTGAGACTATAGGACACTGGAAGAGATGAGAGAGCAAATGGCCTTGCTGGCATCACAGTTCAGACTTCAATTTCCAGAATCATGAGACAGCACGTTCCTGTGTGCTTAGCCATTGAGTCTGTGGTTCCATGTCTGGCACTCCCTACCTGGATAGCAGCAAGAGTGTCTCCGTAATCTTCACTGGCTACCAGTGTCATTTTCTCATTGATCCAGGCTTCTTCCTCTTCCACGTTGGCTACAAACTGCTGATATTCCAAGGACTCCTCTAGCCGCTGACCCCTAATTACAGAAGATAGGAAAAGCCATTCATCTCCTCTGACTTACATTCTGAGTTAACACCAGCTTAAAAACACTCAAGAAGCTGGGCGCGGTGGCGCACGCCTGTAATCCCAGCACTTTGGGAGGCTGAGGCAGGAGGATCGCGAGTTCAAAGCCAGCCTCAGCAATGGCGAGGCATTTAGCAACTCAGTGAGACCCTGTCTCTAAATAAAATACAAAAAAGGGCTGGGGATGTGACCCAGAGGACAAGTGCCCCTGAGTTCAATCCCTGGTACCACAAAAAAAAAAAAAAAAAAACAAATACTCAAGAAGTGAGATGTGTGGGTGCCTTGCTCTAGCCTTCCATTGGATACAAAGTAGGCAGTGTATTGTTCAGACAGGAAACACACTGGGTCCAGATTCATGGTACAGGACCAGCTCAGGATGGGCCTGCCAGAGGTGGCCTGGAGCAAGCCAATGGGGTCCTTACATGCCTAATGTCCAGGAGCTGTTAGGAGGCCCAGGCCAGGCACTCTGTACCCAAAAGCTCCCTCACTTGAGTGCTCACCGAGCAGCTGCCAATTGCTTCAGCTCTTTCCAGTGTTCCACAAACTGAGCCAGACGCTGCTGGATCTCCTCCTGCCCGATGGTGTTATCATCAGAGAGCTTCTTCCCAGTGTCCAGGACACCCTGGTAGGCAAGAGAAGTCAGGTCAGGGGATAGCAACACTCTTGGTACCTGCTTCTGGGTGCCTCTGTCTTGAGGCTTCCAGAAAAAAGGCCTCAATAGCAAATTCAGAACTTCTACTTCATGGTTTGGGCTGAGGCACCATGAACATAAGACCTTAGTGCAATAAGAGCAAGGGATTTCTTTCTCACCTGGCCCATTCCCACCCTGGAAGACGCTTCCTCACCTGAATGGCTGGCTCGTGCGCAGCCAATTCTGCTTCCAGCCGCTTGTGCTTCTTCCTCAGGTTCTGAACACCTGTGAGGTCTCGGCCATAGTCCTCGGAGCTTACTAGCAGCTTCTTTTCCCTGGGGAACAGAAGCAGCATGGTCATCTTCATGTGGGCTCAGGTGCTGTCCTCACCACACCTACCAATCTCTCCAGGAAAGCCTTGCTCATTCTTGGAAGACACACTGCCTCTGTCCATGCACACAGGAGGGAGAACTAACTCAAATAGTACCCGGCTTCTGCAGTGGCTGATGCTATGCTTGGGATGGGGTGCTGCAGGCATTACCCTTATGAGCCCTATTTAACCACGATTCCATCAAATATCCATAAATCCATAATGTTTAGGTATATAATATTTTTTTTTTAAATATTTATTTATTTTCTTTTTTAGTTGTACACAATGCATTTTTATGTGGTGCTGAGACTTGAACCCGGGGCGCTCACGTGTTTAGGCGAGCGCCCTACCGCTGAGCCACATCCCAGCCCTAGGTATATAATATTTTTAAAGGTTTTAAGAAAATTAAGGAATTAAGAGAGAGCCTCAGCCGGGCGCGGTGGTGCACGCCTGTAATCCCAGTACTTGGGAGGCTGAGGCAGGAGGATCGTGAGTTCAAAGCATACAGGAGGGGTCAGCAATGGCAAGGCCCTTAGCAACTCATTGAGACCCTGTCTCTAATAAAATTAAAAAAAAAAAAGGCTGGCGATGTGGCTCAGTGGTCGAGTGCCCCTGATTTCAATCCCCAGTGCCAAAAAAAAAAAAAAAAAAAAGAGAGAGAGCCTCATAAAGTGGTCTGATGACATGCTATATCATTTGCAAAAGATAGACTGACATTTTGGGGAATAAGGGAGATTGGGAAAACAAAAACAAAAAGAACCCACATTCCTTGAAGAAGTGATCTTCCCCAGAACAGAACAAATCCACTAACCCACCAAGGGACCAAAGGGCAGGGTCTAATGTAACATCCAGGACTGCCATCAGCATGGGGTCATCACTGGTCATCCACTGGTCATCCTCAACAGCCAAATAAATGAGGCAACCCAGGCAAGTGTGTGTGAAGCTCGGGTCCCGGCCCAGTGGGGTCTCTGAGCTGTGTCCTTTTTTGCCACACCTTCCAGTCCTTCCCCATAGTCCAGAGAAGCCTGAAATCTCCTGCCTCCGCAGGCAACCTGTAGTCCTGCCTGCTGTTAAAGGATCTAGGGGTTTCCTAGAAACCCAAAGCATGCAGCTATTAGGAGCACATACTTGATCCAGGACTCCTCATCGTCCATGTCCCGGAAGAACTGGTGCAGGCGGTGAGACTCGCTCAGCTTGGCTCGTCGGGAGGCCGCCATGCTCTTGATCTTCTGGAAGCGCCCATTGATAGTGTCCCTCTTGTCTTTCACTTGGGAGGTGTCAAAGGCACTGCTAGTCATCAGGCTATCTGCCTGGCTGTTCAGGTCCTTCAGGCGATCCTGGGGGGAGAGGCATACAGGAGGGGTCAAGAACCCGGATCATGAAGCCGGGCGTGGTGGCGCATGCCTGTAATCCCAGCACTTTGGGAGGCTGAGGCAGGAGGATTCGCGAGTTCAAAGCCAGCCTCAGCAATGGCGAGGCACTTAGCAACTCAGTGGGACCCTGTCTCTAAATAAAATACAAAAAAGGGCTGGGGATGTGGCCCAGTGGTCGAGTGCCCCTGAGTTCAATCCCCGGTACCACAAAAAAAAAAAAAAAAAAAAAAAAAAAAGAACCCGGTTCACCCATGAATAGCTACTTGAAAATAAGCACTCAGGATTCCTTACTGAGGTAAGGAGGCTTGTGGACTCAAACTGTCCTCTCTGCACTGTGGTGGGGAGCAACACTGCCTCAGCTGCAGCACAGCAGCAGAAACAGAGGGTTCTTCAATTGACAGCTGCCTACAGTAAGAAATGCTGTTTCCCCTAAGAATACCCATTAAACTTTCACTTTTATTTCCATTTTTGGTGCTAGGGATCAAACCCTAGCACCATGCTAAACACATGCTCTAGCAATAAGCTACACCTCAACATTCTTTTAAAAAGCAGCAAAAATTCATTTTGTTAAGTATTCAGTTTTGGATATCTTGGTTGAAAATGGAAAAGCGAGCCTATCACTTCAAAAGACCTGAGTTTATTACTAATCATAAAATCCAAACTTTCAGGAGAAAATCAGAACTTGAAAAATTTGTATCTGCCACCATGAGCTTCACAGCTTCCCCAAACAAAGATTTTTCTGATGAGACTGGTGGTGACGTTAGTGAATATGATATTTTGGTGTCACGTAATAGAATGTGTCAACATTTAGAACATGTATAACTCAGCTAACCAAGATTTACCAAATGAGAAATGCATGCTGCTATAAAATCATATGCAAGTAAAAGACCCATTCACAGTCCAGGACGCACCTCTGTATTTTAACATAATTAATTCAGTGTAAAAAATTGACCGAAAGGGTCAGTCCACTTTATCACTACCCTTTAAGAAAATCACCATTTGTGGATGCTGGTGCAGCAACAGGGAAGAGCAATCACAGTGATGTGAACTGAAACAGTCCCTCCCCATAGCGCTGCATTTTCTCACTCTGTATCTCAATAAACTGAACTGAGAAGCAGCTACAAAAGTCCAGCTTTCTTCAATAAAGCTGCACGTTAAAGAGATTTGCACAAATGTAACCAATACCACTCTTTTCATTCCTTTTTATTTTGAAAAGATATTGTTATGGTGCATGAAAAATGTTACTTATGTTATAAAACAAGCCTATTATTCTTTGAAATGAATAAATAGGCTATGTTTTCTCAATTTTAGTCTTAATATTTTGAGCTAATCATAGATTTATGATGAGCTGGAACTCCTTCCTCCAGCAGTAACAGATTTCATAACTAAGTGTAATGTCAAAACCAGGAAACTTGACACTGGTGTAATCCAGAGGACCATGCTTATATATATGTCACCCATTTTTATATGCACTCATTCATGTATCTGTGAGAGTATGTGGAACTGCAAAATCCCAGGCAATTTTATTACACACATAGGTTCATGTAAGCAAGATACAGAACTTTCTGTCCCCATGGGCAGCTCTCTTGAGTAGCCCCTTTACCAGTACAGCCTTTTCCCACCCTACCTCACTGCATCCACAGATCTGTTTAATTTTGTTATTTCAAGAATACAGAAGCAGCCAGGTACAGTGGCACACGCCTGCAATCCCAGTACTTGGGAGGCTGAGGCAGGAGGATCACGAGTTCAAAACCAGCCTCAGCAATGGTGAGGCACTTAGCAACTCAGTGAGACCCTGTCTCTAATAAAATTCAAAAAAGGGCTGGAGATGTGGCCCAGTGCCCCCGAGTTCAATCCCTGGTACAAAAAAAAGAATATAAAGAATATAGAAGCAGAATCATATGGTATTGTAAATCTTCATGTATTTTTAAAATTTTTTTTAACTGTCAATGGTCCTTTGTTTTATTTTATTTCTTTCATTCATTCATCCATTCATTCATATGCAGTGATGAGAATCGAACCCAGAGCCTCACATATGCTAGGCAAGTGCTCTGCCACTGAGCCACAACCCCAGCCCAAATCCTTGGGTATTTTTTAAATTATTTTTTAAATTATTATTATTATTTTTTTAATATTTTTTATTTGTAGGTGGACACAATACCTTTATTTTATTTATGTGGTATTGAGGATCGAACCCAGGGCCTCACACATGTGAGACAAACGCTCCACCACTAAGCCATAGCCCCAGCCCCTAAAATTAATTTTTAAAAAATATTTATTTATTTGCTTTAGTTGTACACAATGTGTTTTTTTATTTTTACATGGTGCTGAGGATTGAACCTGGGCTGCACACGTGCTAGGCGAGTGCTCTACCGCTGAGCCACAACCCCAGCCCCTAAAATTAATTTTTAATGATGGCGAGTAGTGACAGATAAAACCTAAATAAACAAGCTCTCTTATGGGCCTTAATAATTGGCAAGAGTGTATCAGCCCTGACCCTGTCACCTCGAGAGCCACTACCTTGATGCTAGATAGCAACCTCCTTCCCCAAATGTGTCTCTCTCTGAGTCCTCCAAGGCTGAGGTGCCTGCTTTCCTGCTCACCACATGGCTGTGTCCACCTTACCTCATGGGCAGAGATATCCGCCTCCAACAGCTGATGCTTTTTCAGCAAGTTGTTCACAGAAGCCAGGTCTTTGCCATAATCTTCAGATGCCAGAAGGGCTTCCACCTACCAACGAAAACAAAAGGGAAAAAGGCTGCAGTATGGTGCCCATGTGGTGCTCTGGAAAATCCAGGATGCCCAGCTGGTAATCCAAGTTCTTCTTAGCCATGAGGTGTTTTGCTTACTCAGCTGGGCCAGTCTGATACTCTCTCTGCTCTGCCAATCCAATGCAATTCAAGAGCCCACTAATTTAAACAGTATGGCCAAGGGCCAGGCCTGCCTGGTGGGGCAAGGTCAAAGAGTGCAGCAGCACCCCACTGTGCTGAAACACTCCTAGCAGGAGTGTGAGCAAAGAGTAACACATAAGGATGTTCACTGCAGTAAAATGTATGCCCTCGAAACAAGGAAACATGAATGTCCAACAATATGGAAATGGTCAAATACAGCAGGGCTCTGTGAGAGACTTACCCAGTCACTTAAATGTTAGGGAAGAATTTTTATTGAGTTGGGATAACACTCCCCATACATACTAATGAAAAGTTATAGCTCAACTACATGAAATACTCATGGACACACACACACAGATTGGAAAGAAACACTCTAAAATGTTAATGGTGGTCTTTAAAATTTCTATTCCTATTCTCTGTACTTTCCCTCACCTGTGAGGCACATCTTTAAGGCAGGATGGATGCTCAAAGGGAGGGAGGGAGTGGAGGAACTTAAAGAAATGAGCCAAGAGTCAATGTGCTTTATAGAAGGCAATCAGAAGGCATGCGAAATGTTGTAGGGCTTGATCTACAGTGAGGGTTCAAGCTGGAAGAGAAAGGAAACTCAGGAGCAGGGGGTAAAAGTCAGTTCTGAAAGTGTCTTAATTCTGGCTCCCTGACTCACTGCTCTTCTGGCTCTATCTTGACATATATTTGTCAGAACTGCCCACCAGCTAGACCCCACTATCTCTTCCTTGCTGTATTCTCAGAAAGAGGAGTGATGTAAGGTTCAGGTCCCACCCCATATCAGCTCTTTTTTCTAAATATCCATTCTTTTTGCTCATAAACCCTTACAGCAAACAATTAATATTTGCTAACAAGGACTTTTGTTAAAATGTACCTGGTGAGCCCTCCCTTCTCCTGGTTTTGGGCTTGCTTACTGCCTTATTATATAACCCAAATGACAAGAAATTCCCTGCTCCAAGGAAGAGAGAACCACTTTACATTACCTCGGAGAGCCAGAAGTCAAAGTCCTTGATTCCAGTGTTGAAGTTCTGCTGTTTGTTAGCCTCCTTCAGTTTCTGGCTCTTCTCAGCTGACTTTTGCACCAGGAACTGCCACTGGTCAGCTAAGGCAGCCAGGCGGGCCTGCGGAGAAGGGAGTTGCTGGGCTGGTGGAATCTACGGAGAGGCCCTTTCCTAAAGCCCAGTGTGGGAACAACAATGGAAACACTCACAGGAGCCACTACTACCAACACCCCATCTGCAATGCAGCTTTTGCAAAGTCCCTAATCACTTGATTTTTTTTTTTTTTTGCAGAGGGAAACTGAACCCTGCTTAAGAGGCAACATTCTGTGGATGGTCAGGAAACCCTGGGCCATACCTTGACAGCGTCCTCACTTCCAGCACAGGCTCCACGCTCAATGAGGGAGTTGCCCATGTCGATGACCCCACGGATCCGGTCAGCGTTGGCATGTAGTTCTGCTTCAAAGGCCTGGTGCTTTTGGTGCTTGCTCTGAAAATGCCAAAACCACCTTTCAAAGTCAGCACCTGTGAGGCACATCTTTAAGGCAGGAATGATGCTCAAAGGGAGGGAGGGAGTGGAGGAACTTAAAGAAATGGGCCAAGAGTCAATGTGCTTTATAGAAGGCAATCAGAAGGCATGTGAAATGTTGTAGGGCTTGATCTACAGTGAGGGTTCAAGCTGGAAGAGAAAGGAAACTCAGGAGCAGGGGATAAAAGTCAGTTCTGAAAGTGTCTTTGTCAGAACTGCCCACCAGCTAGACCCCACTATCTCTTCCTTGCTGTATTCTCAGAAAGAGGAGTGATGTAAGGTTCAGGTCCCACCCCATATCAGCTCTTTTTTCTAAATATCCATTCTTTTTGCTCATAAACCCTTACAGCAAACAATTAATATTTGCTAACAAGGACTTTTGTTAAAATGTACCTGGTGAGCCCTCCCTTCTCCTGGTTTTGGGCTTGCTTACTGCCTTATTATATAACCCAAATGACAAGAAATTCCCTGCTCCAAGGAAGAGAGAAACCACTTTACATTACCTCGGAGAGCCAGAAGTCAAAGTCCTTGATTCCAGTGTTGAAGTTCTGCTGTTTGTTAGCCTCCTTCAGTTTCTGGCTCTTCTCAGCTGACTTTTGCACCAGGAACTGCCACTGGTCAGCTAAGGCAGCCAGGCGGGCCTGCGGAGAAGGGAGTTGCTGGGCTGGTGGAATCTACGGAGAGGCCCTTTCCTAAAGCCCAGTGTGGGAACAACAATGGAAACACTCACAGGAGCCACTACTACCAACACCCCATCTGCAATGCAGCTTTTGCAAAGTCCCTAATCACTTGATTTTTTTTTTTTTTTTGCAGAGGGAAACTGAACCCTGCTTAAGAGGCAACATTCTGTGGATGGTCAGGAAACCCTGGGCCATACCTTGACAGCGTCCTCACTTCCAGCACAGGCTCCACGCTCAATGAGGGAGTTGCCC
This sequence comes from Tamias sibiricus, assembly GCA_025594165.1. Taxonomy (NCBI): domain Eukaryota; kingdom Metazoa; phylum Chordata; class Mammalia; order Rodentia; family Sciuridae; genus Tamias; species Tamias sibiricus. Next base: position 215,233,347 of record CM046657.1, on the reverse strand, counting down.
ATGTCGATGACCCCACGGATCCGGTCAGCGTTGGCATGTAGTTCTGCTTCAAAGGCCTGGTGCTTTTGGTGCTTGCTCTGAAAATGCCAAAACCACCTTTCAAAGTCAGCACCTGTGAGGCACATCTTTAAGGCAGGAATGATGCTCAAAGGGAGGGAGGGAGTGGAGGAACTTAAAGAAATGGGCCAAGAGTCAATGTGCTTTATAGAAGGCAATCAGAAGGCATGTGAAATGTTGTAGGGCTTGATCTACAGTGAGGGTTCAAGCTGGAAGAGAAAGGAAACTCAGGAGCAGGGGATAAAAGTCAGTTCTGAAAGTGTCTGTACTAGCTCACTGGGAGCAAGTCCCAGAAGCACACACGCTTCCTAACATTCCATAGCAGACAGCAATGGCCAAGTTCAATTTTGAACATAACTTGTATGTCCACTTCCATCCATGGCTTTGTCCTTATTGGACAGAAGCTCAAACACCATGTGTGGGGATATCTCATCATCTAAGGCAGCCACCACCACACATTTGATGGCTGGTTCTGTCCTTCATTGAGGAAAAATCTAGAGATGTTACAGACCTTGGCTTTGTTGGTGTATCATTTAGTAGTTGTCATTGATCAAAACATTGGGCTACTGTCAAAACATAGGTATGATGGCAGGTTGGAATTTACTTTTGCTAGGAAGAGAGGGCTGGAGGACTAAAACGGTTTTTAAGAATTCATGAAGAAGAGAAGGCAGTGAAGCACTATAAAAAGCAATCGCAAGGACACAAAGCTGCAGGATAATTCTGCAAAAACACTCGGAATGAGAAATGCAGCATCTTAGGGGAAAGCGTTAATGGGGAAAAAAACTAGAAGAAAAAGAAGCAGTATATTTGGAGAAGAATTCTGCATCAAATGTTTCATTTCAGAGGCAGCAATTGTCAGAGGGTGCCTACCCCACCCCCGCGCCCTCAGTGGCTCAATTCAGCACCAACATGATATGTGCTGTCACATACTGCACCCTCCTGACCGAAAACACAAGGACAAAAGGGTGTCTCAAGCACAGACCCTGACAAAAGTCTAACTCTCTCTTTTGTGTCCTGCTTCAACCACTCTGGTTCAAACCCCACTTATTTTCCTTCTACAAATTCATTCCTTCCACTAACATGCAACTTAAAAAAAAAAAAATCATTAAAGAAGAATTTTTTTTTGCAGAGGGAAACTGAACCCAGGGACAAGCTTTGAACTACAGCCCCAGCCCTTTTTCTTTTTCCTTTCTTTTTTAGTAGAGCTTTATAGTTATTTTTTTCATTTTAAAAATTATTTTTAAAAAATATTTATTTATTTGCTTTAGTTGTACACGATGTGTTTATTTGTACGTGGTGCTGAGGATTGAACGTGCTAGGCGAGCGCTCCACTGCTGAGCCACAACCCCAGCCCCTATTTTTTTTTAATATTTATTTATTTGCTTTAGTTGTACACAATGCAAAGCATTTATGTTTATGTGGTGCTGAGGATTGAACCCGGGTCGCGCACATGCTAGGTGAGTGCTCTACCACTGAGCCACAACCCCAGCCCCTATTCTTTTTATTTTGAGACAGGGTTTTTCTAAATTCCTCACCCCGAGTTGCCAGGATTATGTGTGTGGACGTGTGACTTCTGAGCTACCTGCTAATGGAGGAGTCTCCTTTCACTGCCGCTGTGCAATATCTGCTCCTTTCTTAACCTCTGCTCCTGCTCCTCTCAAATTTGGAAGCAAACCATGTCTCTCCACAGCTCTCTACCTGTTCCTCTCCAGGGGGCAGCACCTCTGGATATCAGAAAGCGTATGCATCCAACTCTCAGCCCCTACCCCAGGTTAGACTGCCCTGCCTGGGCCACAGCAAGACTAAGACAAAGTCTGTACTTATTCCACTTTCAACAGAAGCACCTCTTGAAAGAAAGCGGTCAACTACTGCCCCGCAAATAAAACACTGTACAGAACTTGCTATGTGATGACTTTGGGGAGCAGAGGAGATGGGGTTGCAGGCTAATTACAACAAAGAAAGCCACATCCCACAGGGACACTTGGATGGAGGGTGATGGAGGATTAGAAATGAAAAGGCTGGATGAGGAGAAACCAGCAGACCACGTGTGAGCACAGGAACAATACTCCACAGAGAACAACACAAATACCACAGCTCATGTATCTATTAACTCTTAAAAAACATGAAAAACTTACCAGCAGCTTGGAAAGCTACAAAAACAGATTAAAAGAAGAAGAGTTCAGTACACTGATGTGAACACAAGTATCAGCTATTAAACAGACTCACCCTGCTGTTATACTTCCCCTGGGAAGCTCAGCACAGTTAATAGGAGGGGGGTTACATAGACTTTTTGTAGCAGATATGGCTTTGATAGAGACAACCTAGGGAGGTGGCTTTCAAATGGCTCTAATCATGGTGAAGCTATCACTGCTTCACCATGGATGCAAAATGTTTTACACGTATATCCCTTTTAAAGACACCTTGTTTAACAGAACCTACTCAGTAACACGGGGCTACTTCATCCCATCAGCCCTGCTCACCTGGATGTTGGTGGGATCCTTGTATGACTCATCACTTGCTGTCTGCAGTTTTTCACTGATCCAAGCTTCAATCTCATCCACATCTCGGCTGAACTGCTGGAGGGTCTGAGATTCTCCCAGCTTTGACCTTTTCTCAATCATCTGGGCTTTTAGGGCGTCGCCACCTGAGAAAGTGACGAGGAGAGCAAATGTGAACAGACCTCTTGATGGAGACAGACGCTGGAAGACAGACAAGCAGGCCAGGCATGTGGGCTTGAATCCTTTCAGAGCTGGGACTGTTGTGCCACGGGACACCCACCTGTCCAAGACTTCATTGCGCCGGCTGGCAATGTCTCCTTTAGCATAGTGGCCAGCGGCGATGAGTTGGTCAGCAAAGGCCTGCAGGGCGGCGATCTTCTCCTCCTGGGGGCAAACAAAGGGTAAGGTCAAATTAGCCTGGGCTGGGCCTTTCTAGACTGCTGGTCTGCAGAAGAGAACAGTTATTTTGGGTGACTGGGAACTAGCTAGTGACAGGATCAGAATACACTGACACTTTAGAAGCAAGAGTGTAAAAAGCCAGAAGAAAGCTTGATTTTAATCATGACTAGAGTAGAGTTTTTAATTCAGGAAGATTCCAGGTCACACTGGGGTAGGGCAAATGCTGGACTAGTAAATGTCACTCAAAGAATAAGGCTGTATAATAGAAAAAGGTTATCAGACTTTCAACAGAATAGTGTTTTGTGCTTTATATTCATACTCACCCACCCACATTTCCTTCCTTTAAAAATAAAAAAAATTTTCCTGTGACAAAACTAATACTAAATCCTCAATACTACCATAAATTATTTAAAAATTTTTAAGTCTACTTTTTTTTTTTACTGGGACTGAACCCAAACTCTGGTGCACAGTCTACCATTAAGACACACCCCCAGGGCTGGGGCTGTAGCTCAGTGGCAGAGCGCTTGCCTAGCATGTGTGAGGCACTGGGTTCGATTCTCAGCACCCTATACAAATAAAATAAAGGTCCATCAACAACTAAAAAAAAAAAAAAAAATAATAATAATAATTTAAAAAAAAAAGACACACACCCGCCCCCCCCCCCCCCAATTTTTTTTTTTGGTACCAGGGATTGAACTCAGGGGCACTCGGCCACTGGGCCACATCCCCAGCCCTTTTTTGTATTTTATTTAGAAACAGGGTCTCACTGAGTTGCTAAGTGACTCGCCATTGCTGAGGCGGGCTTTGAACTCATGATCCTCCTGCCTTAGTCTCCCAAGTGCTAGGATTACAGGCGTGCGCCACCACGCCTCGCCCCAAAAGGGTTTTTCTTAATATTTATTTATTTGCTTTAGTTGTACACAATGTGTTTATTTTTACGTGGTGCTGAGGATCGAACCCAGGCCGTGCACGTGCTACGCGAGCGCTCTACCCCTGAGCCACAACCCCAGTCCCCCAAAAGTTTTTTTTAGTTATTTATGTAGATATTTTTCTGACCATAGAGGCATTCTTTGGAGATGTAACAGTAACTAGATTGCGTATTTTTGTATGTAGTTAACAAAGTATTTTTGTGTTGTTTTGTTTGTAGTACTGGGGATTGAACCTAGGGCCTCTGGAATGCTAGGCAAGTGCTCTATCACCAAGCTAGACCCTGAGCCCTAAAACCAGATTTTTTAAAAAAAATATTTATTTATTTACTTTAGTTGTACACAATGCAATGCATTTATGTTTACGTGGTGCTGAGGATCGAACCCTGGCCGCGCATGTGCGAGGTGAGCGCTCTGCCGCTGAGCCACAACCCCAGCCCACCAGATATTTTAATTTAAGGAAACAGATGAATCTCTCCAGCTGAGTAAACCAAGTCAGTGACTGTTTTTCATTCAAACTGTTAAGAAAGGAAAGGAGAATTAACCAACAAATAAGAAAATGCAAATTAGGAAAAATCCAGATTCAGACTCCATTGTTGAGGGCCTCACCTGGACATTGATAGCTTTGTCAAAGTCTTCGTGTTTTTTGATCAGAGCCTCCACGCTGTCCAGTGAGTCTCCTTTGTCTTCAGTGTTCAGGAAGGCCTCCCGGGCAGCCATCCAGTTCTCAGCTTGCTCACAATCCCGATGAAACAGCTGAAGGGGCAGACAGGCTAGTGAGAAGATGGGGCCTTCTGAAAGGAAACACATGGTCAGAAACCCAGGCCACACGCACCTGCAATTCAAGGCACTGATCCAGCATCATTCTGCGTTGAACCCAGGCCTTCTCCAAGTCTGCACGCTCCTGATCAAGAATATCAAGTTTCTCCTTGATCTCTGGGCTGGCATAGTGCCCATGAGCCAACAGCTGCTGCCCAAACTGCTCAAATGCCTGGAAAGTGCCAGCCCTGGCATCAATTTCCGTCCGGTGTTCCTGCCAAGGGGAGGGAAAGGATTAGATAACTGGCAGAAGATGTCCATGCAAGTGTCAACCACTGGTTCACAAAGATGGGCAGGGGCGAGGCTACTCAGCAGGCAGGTGCACCCACCTGGTGTCGTTCCAGCAGAGCTTCCGCTCCAGTGACATCCTTGGCTAGCTCATCTGAAGACACCAGCCCTCGTATTCCGTTGATCCAAGACATGAGGTCCCTGGAAACCAGATCCAGAGGAACAGCTATTACACTACCTGGCAAGCAGGCCTCCCGGCCAGGAAAACAAACCCACATCATTCTTGCCTCAGAAGGCCATTTTGGGTTAACCTAGTCATCAATTGCATGTGCTGGGTCTCTAGGCAAAGGGTTTCATAGCCTCTTGTTCTTTTTGATGAGATACTGGGGAAAAAAAAAAAAAAAAGCCATCATTTCTCAAAGGGACAATGAATAGCTTATAAGTAAGACCTATTACCGTATGGAATAGCAGGTTCTAACAGAAGTAATAGCTGTGTCTAAGTTCTTTTTTTTTTTTTTTTTTTAATGTTTATTTTTTTTAGTTGTAGTTTGACACAATACCTTAATTTTATTTTATTTATTTATTTATTTACTTATTTTTTTTTTGGTGTGTGTGTGTGTGTGTGTACTGGGGATTGAACTCAGGGACACTCAACCACTGGGCCATATCCCCAGCCCTTTTTTGTATTTTATTAGAGACAGGGTCTCACTGAGTTGCTAAGTGCCTCGCCATTGCTGAGGCTGGCTTTGAACTCATGATCCTCCTGCCTCCACCTCCCGAGTACAATACCTGAATTTTATTTATTTATTTTTATGTGGTGCTGAGGATCAAATCCAGCGCCTCACACAAGCCAGGCAAGTGCACTAGCGCTGAGCCCCAGCCCCATGTCTAAGTTTTGATGGCTTCAAATAAAAAAGTCTTTCTTGGGCTGGGGTTGTGGCTCAGAAGCAGAGCGCTCGCCTCGCACGTGTGCTGCCTGGGTTCGATCCTCAGCACCACGTAAACATAAATGCATTGCATTGTGTACAACTAAAGTAAATAAACAAATATTAAAAAAAAAAAAGAGTCTTTCTTTAGGACAAAGTCTTGATGTCCTAGGCCTAGGCACACATTTAATCCATTTTTCATGGAAGTACAAGTACAAGGGGGTGTGGTAACAAGTGTACAGGGCAATAGAGCATATGATTTTTTCCAAAGGCAATGTCCAGAATAGGCAAATATACAGGGATACAAAGCAGATCAGAGGATCCTAGGTCCTGGGAATGGTTAGCTAAAGGATGGAGTGTTACTCTACAGTGAGAAAAAAGTTTCCAAACTTGGCAGATATGATGGCTACATAACAAGTGACTACATTAAGAACCAGAGTATGGCACACTTGTTACGTTATCTTCGTCTCAAAAAAGAGGAAAAAAAATCCCAAATTAGTAACCGAGAAACCCTCAGACCTAAACAGGAAAGGGGACTCCTCCACCTACTCCCATCCAAATAGGAATCACCTGACGCTGCACACATCCATGTTTGGGCAAGAACACTGTTAAAGAGCACCACACACCCAGATGGTACTGCTAAACAAGCTACGCATCACCCGCTCCATGGAACACTATGTAACCATTACAGGAGTGAGGCACCAGACCAAGGGACATTCTACAAGACAACTGAGCTAGACTTAAAAAAATGCCAATGTCATGAAAGACAAAACACAAGGCAGAGGGATGGTGTTCCAGGTTAAGGGAAACTAAGTCAAGACTACCAAATGCACTAGGAATCCTTGTCTGGACCTTGGATCAATAATAAGCCATAGTAATAAAATATATAATGGAATGCAGGTATGGCAGTACACGGCCTATAATCCCAATGACTCAGGAGGCCAAGGCAGGAGGAGGATTGCAAATTTGAGAATAACCCCTGCAATTTTGTGAAACCCTGTCCCAAAATAAAAAAATAATAATAATAATAAAAAGCGCTGGGGATGCAGCTCAGTGGTAGAGTGCCCCTGAGTTCAATTCTCAGTATCCCCGCTTCTAAAAAAGAAACACACACACACACACACACAAAGACTGGAAAAAAAAAAATGAGTATGGACATACTTGGTTTTTTGGGATTGATAATGAAAATGTAGCTAGGTAGAATACTGCCAATGTTGGTAGATATATGCTCATGTGTTCAGAGGGAAAGTGCCAGGGATATTCAACCTGCTTGCAGGTGCTTAAAAAAAAAAGTGGCCACAGATAATAAACAAAGCTAACTGGTGACTACTGGTGACAGCATCACAGTCACTCCTTTTGTCATTCTTTCAGATACTGTGTTGCCTTGAAACGCTTCTAAAATGTGTTGATTGAAAAAACTAGGATATATCAATATTAAGTGAAAAATATAAAACCATTTAGCAAAAGGATGGGAAGATGAGAATGTCTACATGTGTGTGCACTGGATAGTAGACTTTAAAGAGGTTTTTTTTTTTTTTTTTTTTAATATTTATTTATTTGCTTTAGTTGTACACAATGCAGAACATTTATGTTTATGTGGTGCTGAGGATCGAACCCGGGCCGCGCAGCACGTGCGAGGCGAAGCGCTCTACCACTGAGCCACAATCCCAGCCCCTAAAGAGTTTTTTTTAAAAAATATTTTTAGTTGTAGACGGACATAGTACCTTTATTTGTTTATTTTTTTATGTAGTGCTGAGAGGATTGAACCCAGTGCCTCACATATGCTAGGCAAGTGCTTTAGCACTGTGAGCCCCAGTCCCCTTAAAGAATTTAGACATTCAGTAGTCTGAGAATTTTATATTGATCAGGTATTATTTTCATAATGACTACTACAGATTGGTGCAGTGGCAGACACCTATAATCCCAGCTACTTGGGAGTGTGAAGCAGGAGGATCATAAGTTCAAGGCCAGCCTGGGCAACTTAGCAAGACCCTGTATAGGAATAAAATATAAAGGTCTGGAGTGTATGTAACTCAGTGGTAGAGTGCTTGCCTAGCACAAGCAAGACCTGGGTTCAATCCCTAGTACTGGGGGAACAAAAACAGAAAGACCTCTACAAAGATGTTTCCATGTTCTAGAGCTCTGAGCAACATTTGATTTTTACCGGAAATCGCTAAGGAAGCGTTGTAGGTCATGGGAGTCACCCAACTTCGCCTTGCGTTGGTCTGCACGTTTCCCCAGGCTGGTCCAGGCCTGATTTAACTCAGTGCATTTTTCTTTAAGGTCCTCTGCAGACTCGGGGTGAGACTGGATCAGGCGCTGGGCTGTCTCCCCGAGGGAATTCACCTATGGGAAGAAAATAGTGAGAAAACACAAATAAAGGAGCTGTGATCTGCAGACAGTAAGACTTGAGGATTGAACCAGGCACCTCTCACCTTGTCACCAAGAGCTGCAAGGTCCCTCTCGAAGCCCTCATGCTTGCGCTGCAGGGCCTGGACGCTGGCCAGATCGTGGCCATAGTTGTCTGTGTTTTAGAGCTTGATTCTTCTCTTCAATCCATTCTTTGGTCTCATCAGCATCTCTTTAGATCAAACACACATTTAGGTTAATAATTGCTGAAAATGGCCAGGCGCAGTGGCGAATGCCCATAATCCCAGCAGCTCAGGATGCTGAGGGAGGAGGATAGTAAGTTACTCAGTAAGGCCCTAAGCAACTTAGTGGGACCCTGTCTCAAAGAATAAAAGGGGCTGGGGATGTGGTTCAATGATAAAGTGTTCCTGGGTTCAACCCCTGGTACCAAAGTAAATAAGTAAATGAATAATAAAATAAGACGAATAAAAAAGGCTGGGACAAGCCAGGCGCGGGTGGCGCACGCCTGTAATCCCAGCACTTTGGGAGGCTGAGGCAGGAGGATCGCGAGTTCAAAGCCAGCCTCAGCAATGGCGAGGTACTTAGCAACTCAGTGAGACCCTGTCTCTAATAAAATACAAAAAAAGGGCTGGGGATGTGGCCCAGTGGTCTAGTGCCGCTGAGTTCAATCCCTGGTACCAAAAAAAATAAAAAAAAAAAAAAAAAAAAAAAAGGCTGGGACAGTAGTTGAGTGGTAGAGCACCCTTGGGTTCAATCCCCAGTACAGCAAAAATGAAAATTTAAGAATTAAATAAATATAAATAAATTGTCAGAATTGTTTGTCTTGGTTCCAGGACAAACAGGAGAAATTCCTTCTGGTATTTGTACTTTTGTCATAAGTGACCACCCATAGTTCTTTTTTTTTTTTTTTTTAATATTTATTTATTTGCTTTAGTTGTACACAATGCAATGCATTTATGTTTACTTGGTGCTGAGGATCGAACCCCGGCTGCGCATGTGCTAGGCGAACGCTCTACAGCTGAGCCACAATCCCAGCCCCCAACCACCTATAGTTCTAACAAGGGGAGGCACACCATGTTTGCTCTCTCACCCTGTGTCAGATGTGGTCCTACATGCCAGAGAGTTCACATATTAGCAAGACCTGGCCGATACACTGAGACCCCAGTCAGTAAGTCTGGCCATCCGTGTCAGGCAGACAGTACCCATTTCTCCCTCATCTGGCCCCCTCACCTGTGGAATCTTTGTACTTCATGGGCACTGCCCAAGACCTGGCTCCGTTCCTCAGCTAGCTGCTGCAGGGACCGCCAGCGCTCATTCAGTTCCTGCAAGAAGGTGGCAGTGTCAACCCTGCTTCCATCCTCCTTCATCATACCCACAACCAGGTCGTAGGAAAATGACTTAAATTGAAAGTATATAACTTCCTGTTTCTAATCTTCCTGGTGGAACAAATGAGTACACAACAACAAAATTTCATGAAATCGAGCCGGGCGTGGTGGCGCACACCTGTAAGCCCAGCACTTGGGAGGCTGAGGAAGGAAGATCGCAAGTTCAAAGCCAGCCTCAGCAATGGCGAGGCACTTAGCAACTCAGTGAGACCCTGTCTCTAATATAAATACAAGAAAGGGCTGGGGAAGTGGCCTAGTGGTTGTGTGCCCGAGTTCAATCCCCAGTACAAAAAAAAAAAAAAAATCATGAAATCAAAATCAGCCACATCCAATGACTTGCATTCACCCAATGCCTGACCTAGGAAGCCCCTTTGAAACAGGAATACACACACAGCTAACTCATCCTCACTCTAATCTGGCCTTATGCCTGGCACGTGGCACCTGCCTCCTGAATAACTGCCGTGTGGATAATGCCAGAGCCTCCAGCTCCAACACTTGCCCAACTGCATCCTCAGGCCAGAGCTGACCTGGAAAGAGCTGGCATCGGCCCTATTTGCTCAGGGGCATCTCCAGGAGATCCAGGAGACTGCAGACAGGAAAGGAACATAGTGAAGAAAAGCAGGAAGGTCAGTGGAGTTGCTCACTGATTCTTACCTTGATGGAATTAAAGGTAGCCACGGTGTGAACCATCAGACGAGCAGACTACATAAGAAGAGAGAAGAGGGAAAAAAAAACGATCAAGCTTCTGCCAGCTAAGAGAGATCTGAGCTTCAAGTGCCACCAAGTATGCCACCAAGTAATATGGTCAACTAAAACCATATTAGGGGGATAGTGGTGACATTCAAAACATAAGCATTGTAGTCAGGCGCAGTGGCGCACACCTGTAATCCCAGCACTTGGGAGGCTGAGGCAGGAGGATCGCAAGTTCAAAGCCAGCCTCAGCAATGGCGAGGCACTTTGCAACTCAGTGAGACCCTGTTTAAAATACAAAAAAGGGCTGGGGATGTGGCCCAGTGGTTGAGTGCCCCTGAGTTTAATCCCTGGTACAAAAACAAAAACAAAAACAAAAAACATTAATAAAAGCTATCAACCTAGCCGGGCGCGGTGGCTCACGCCTGTAATCCCAGCACTTTGGGAGGCTGAGGCAGGAGGATCGCGAGTTCAAAGCCAGCCTCAGCAGTGGCGAGGCACTTAGCAACTCAGTGAGACCCTGTCTCTAAATAAAAATACAAAAAAAGGGCTGGGGATGTGACCCAGTGGACGAGTGCCCCTGAGTTCAATCCCCGGTACCACAAAAAAAAAAAAAAAAAAAAAAAAAAAAAAAAAAAAGCTATCAACCTAAGAAAGAAAGGCACGAGGAAAGCTACAGTGCAGTCAAACCCAGCTCCATGATTAAATACATATGAGAAAGAGTGAAAGAGAATGGTGAAAGCCATGTCATTTTTTGGGAACTGAGGACTGAATCCAGGGCTTTGCGTAAGTGAGGCAAGTGCTTTGCCACTGAGCTACATCCCAGCCCTCGAAAACCACATTGTAACAGCGGGTTGGACAGAAAAAAAACAGCTTGTTAGTGTCTTTAAACTTGTCCATGTTATAGAACATTCTAGGAAACACTCAATTTAACATCTGCTGGCAGCTGAGATTGTTTAAACAGTGAGGTATACTATAAACTCAACCTGATGTCTGACACAGCTACAGGGCTGCTGTTTCCTCCAACAGCATCTTCCTAAAGGAAGGGCAACAGCTTCAGCAAAGGAAAAAGGAATAGGTCAGTGAGTTAGCTCTCTTCTCACTTCTAAAAATCTTACGTACCCCTAGACTACAGAGCCCACCCAATTTATGTGAAAGAAACCACCTGGCACATACCCCTTCAAGCACACTGGAGAGGACAGAGCATGGATGCAGGGGAGTAAGCTCACCATAGTCCCATGATGCGCCCTCCCCACCCCGGACATGCAGATGACATGTGGCTGTGTGCAGGTCCACTGTCCCTATCCTTCTCAGAAAGAGGAGGTGGTTGCATCCACAAAGATCTCTAAACACAGTTCTGGGGGGGAAAAATAGAACACTATGGTGCCAGGAAACTGCCAAGTGGTCAGGTAAGTATCTTTTGCCTATTCAAATCACCATCAATTTTTGTTATGTGAGAAAAATTAAGATTGAAAACAGGAGAGAAAGTTGAATCAAAGGAAAAATGTCCCAGCTCCTCAACTGAGCCTATTTAATGAGAGAGAGAAGTTAGAGCCAGTGAATGGCCTCCACTGTTGGCGGCCTGAGTCCCCAGGACAGGGCAGACAGGAGGACAGTGCAGGTGCAAACGGGAGCAGAAAACAGATGGTGAGAGGCTTCTTGGGTTTAGGTTCTCATGCTTTCTTCCTATCCCAGGTAGATTTTTAAAAGCAGAAATCTAGCCAGGCGCAGTGGCACATGCCTATAATCCCAGTGACTTGGGAGGCTGAGGCAGGAGGATGGCAAGTTTGAGACCAGCCTCACCAACTTAGTGAGGCCCTGAGTAACTAAGCAAAAACCCTGACTCTAAATAAAATATAAAAATGGGTTTGGGATATGGCTCAGTGGTTAAGCACCCCTGGGTTCAATACCTAATACCAAGAAAAAAGAAAAAAAAGGAGAAATGTGCAAACTTACCCACAGCTCAAGTGGTAAAAGAGTCCTATGAGCTGGGTTAAGAGGGAAGATGCTAGAATTGAGACTCCAACTAAATCTCACTTTTCTGTATGATGTGGTGTGTATGTATGTGTGGTACTGGGGATTAAACCCAGGAGCTACACTCCCAAACTTTTCTTCTTCTATTTTTTTTTTTCCCTTCTTCTTCTTAGTAAGTTGCTGAGGCTGGCCTTGAACTTGAGGTCCTCCTGCCTCAGCCTCCACAGTAGCTGGGCTTATAGGCCTAGGTCCCTGAGCCCAACAACAGGAAACATTTCTTAGGCTACAGGAATAAAAGGTTAGACAGATGATTAAATGGTGGTGGTGGGGACGTTTATTCTCTTTCCGTTCTCCGTCATCTGTGTGTTTATATCACTTGTCTTGGAGTGCCATCCTTCCAGCCTGATGCTATGCTGCCCCTCTGAAGTGTACTCTGGCACAGACAGAGTCTGCCCACTCTGAGCACCCAAACACAGCACTTTGTTTCTGTATATCACACATCACATTTCCAGAGAATGAGAGAACACAATACCAAGGTCAGAAAGAAGCCAGCCCAAATGAGTCCAGAGATTACCAAAGGTCCAAGAAAAGCAGAATACTCAGAAAAGGCACACTAGAAAAAGACATGAAATGCAAAGGAGTTCTTACCTTCCACGGGGAGGCTGTCTTGGAATCCGCTTCATCCTAGTCAAAGAAGCAGCAGTTTAGGCAGCATGCAGGTGGGCCCAGAGCCACCTAGTACCTGGCAATCCCACCAATGATTCTAGCTTTCCTCAAGGGGATTCACACATAAATGAACAAAGCAGCACCACTCTCTATAACTTAAAAGTCTACCATCAGCTAGCAATAAAACACAAGGCTTTCGGAGGAATTATACAAACAAATAGAAAAATACCCATTTTTTTAATCCAGCAGAATTGGAGAAAAAGAGTCAATTTAATAAGAAAATGACCAAATTTTCTTTAGGTCATACTCAAAGGATTCTTTGAAAGAGGTAAAAACCAAACCTAAAGTGGTAGCTGTGCATAAAGTTTTAGGAAACTTAAGGGATAAAATATTTTTGGTCTTTTGGAGAATGGCAAATAGAAATAAATATCTGGGGTTTCTTTTCCATAGATTTTTACACACGAAAGGATCTCTGATGTTCAGGAACAGAAATCCTCAAGAAGCAGCTCTTGACTTTACATTCTTCCCAGGCTCTATCTCCTTCTCATGTCCAAGTCCCACACAGAGCTCCTGCGACTTACCCTGGGCATCATGCCATACACCTCCTACAAGGAGAGAGAGAGAAACCAATTTTATCTTCACAGGAAATAAAACCTCCCAGAACATTCAATACTGTAACAAAAGAAAGACTAGAATGCTAGCCCACTGGCCAGCAGAACTTCAAGTCAGTATTTATATGCAAAACCTTTTATTTATTTATGTAACCTGTGAAACTGCCATTAATTAAGGGTTATGCAAACATTCCACAACTTTCATAGCCCTTAATGGACTTAGGAAAACACAAAAGCCCTCCCCCACTGGATGAAGAGTGAGGGATAATGGCCCAAGGAAGTTTAGGGCACACAAAGGACTGCACCTCCATTCAAGCCACCATTCCGTACTCTGAAATATCACTTCTGGGGCACTGAAGGGCACAGCTCCCTAATGGCAACAACGCCTGGCTCCGAGATACAGATACTCACCTGTTGCTGCACGGCCTGTACCTCCTCTGCCATCAGACCTTCAGACTCCAGGTCTTCAGCCACCTTGTTAATGTCCTTCAGCCGGGACTCATTGGCCTTCAGATCCTTTAAAAAAGCAAAATCCACCATAACTAAACCCACAACGGCAAATCAAGGGAGAAGAGGGCCAAGGATATCCACAAAAATGGCTTGAGAGCCGGGTGCGGTGGCGCACGCCTGTAATCCCAGCACTTTGGGAGGCTGAGGCAGGAGGATCGCAAGTTCAAAGCCAGCCTCAGCAATGGCGAGGCACTTAGCAACTCAGTGAGACCCTGTCTCTAAATAAAAAATACAAAAAAGGGCTGGGGATGTGACCCAGTGGTCAAGTGCCCCTGAGTTCAATCCCTGGTAACCACACACACACACACACAAAATGGCTTGAGCCTAGGAAGGCTTGCTCTATGGCATCCTATTAATTGTTTTCTCTATTCCTCACGGGGTCTAGGTCAGGAAATCCTGACTGCAGCTATCAAGGGAAAAATAATAGGGTACTAGAAGCAGTCTGTCTCAAATTTACTTGATTAACTATGGATAAAGAATAATTGCTCAGTTCAAATGTAGACTTTAGAAAATATTTTTAGGGCTAGGGTTTTGGCTCAGTGGTAGAGTGCTCTCCTAGGTCCTGGGTTCAATCCTCAGCACCACATAAAAATAAATAAATAAAATAAAGGTATTGTGTTCAACTACAACTAAAAAATAAAATATTAAAAAACATATTTTAGGGCTGGGGTTGTGGCTCAGCGGTGGAGCGCTCGCCTAGCACGTGCGCGCGCCCGGGTTCGATCCTCAGCACCACGTACAAATAAACGAATTATGTACAACTAAAGCAAATAAATAAATATTAAAAAAATATATTTTAAAGGCAGAAAACAGTGTTAAAATGTGATTAAAGTCCAATGACTAGAGAACAGAGGGGAGAGAGAGAGAGAGAGAGAGAAATCCTCCTCCCACTTTTTTTGATATGGGATTGAACTCAGGGGCTCTTAACCACTGAGCCACGTATCCCCAGTCTTCTATTTTTTTGAGACAGGGTCTTACTAAATTGCTGAGGCTTGCTCTTGCCTTAGCCTCCCAAACCACTGAGATTACAGGCATGTGCCACAGCACCTGGCTCATCCTCTCACATTTTAACTGGTTATAAGGATACTCTTAGCTGACACAGTGGCACAGGCCTGTAATCCCAGTGGCTTAGGAGGCTGAGATAGGAGGATCCCAAGTTCAAAGCCAGCCTCAGCAACAGTGAGGCGCTAAGCTACTCAGTGATACTGAGTAACAGTAACAACAACAACAACAAACCCATGAAGAAAAAAACAGCATATTTTTTCTTGAAACTAAATTGGTTAAAAAAAAAAATCTATTAAGGTCATTTAAAAATAGCCACAAACCCCAGCATTGCAAACAAAACCCCAACAGTTAGAGTGAATTATAATCTGCATAGAAGGTGGAATATAATCAAATAATTTTTATCCCAGTAATCTGTGGTCAAAAATCAAGAAAACCAGGGGCTGGGGTTGTAGCTCAGTGGAAAGCACATGTGAGGCACTGGGTTCGATCCTTAGCACAACATAAAAATAAGTAAAAGTATAAACATTTAAAAATAAGTAAGTAAATAAATCAAGAAAACCAGTCAGTGATTTTCCATCTCAGCTTGAGACATTCCATACCTTCTGGAAGTCATCAAATTTCTTCTGCAGCACCTCAACCTGCTCTAGGTCTGCACCGACCTCTTCGCTCGTGAGAGCAGCTTCCTTTTCATTGATCCACTGCTGCAGCTCATTCGCTTCACGGAACAACATAAACTTCTTGCAACTCTTCTCCAACATGCCTTTCCGCTTCTCACCCAGTTCCAGCAGAGAGTGATATCTGATGTAAGTCAAGAGGGTGACAAGAAGGGCAAGAAGGCAGTTAGATGGTAAGTACGAGAGATGAGAACACAAAAGCAAACCATTAGGTGTCTCCAAGATGTGATTCAAGGAATGAGTTTGTAAAGATGGTGCCCTGGTGACAAAAGGATCAGAATGCATGGATGAGGACTCCAAGTACCCACACCACAGCCTCGGGGATGAGCATACCCTGTAGTGTTCACAACTAGGTGGCCATGACAGCCAGGCACACATAGCCCAAGCCAATTCTACACTTACAACATCACAACCAGATGACCAAAACCAAGCATTTAGCACGGAAACAGGGTTCATGCGACTATGGCAGAGAGATGAGATGACTTTGCATAATATATACAGAGGGTTTTCACATTTTTTCTTTAAATAATTCTCCAAGCAGTCCCCAAGTAGGAGAAGGTACACCAAACTTTAAAACAAACTCATAAGGACGTCTGTATCTTTGGATCAGTAGGGCATTTCTAAAATTATAGATTTGTTTTTCAGAAAGTCATGGCAACTTCAGAAGGACAATCAGATAGAGTACAGAGTACCTGTACAGTTTTGTTACCAGGAAGTCGTAAGAAGAATCAAAGACTATTCTAACCCTTTGGAACTAAAGTACAAAAAGCTGAACTCCCACTCTCTTTAGAGACATAAGAATGACAAATGATTAAAATACTAAGTTCAAAGTTAAAAAAAAATCTAAAATCACCATTAAACCTATAAGCTTCCCAACAAAAAAGCAATGAGTAATGAAGAATGCAGGCACTCTTAAGAGAGCCCTTCCAAAGTTCTTCCTCCTAAGGATTCCACAGGCTCGCCTTCACATTGGCTGCTAACAGTGGCTGGTACACCAGGAGACCGAGAGCAGGGGACCAACACCACGCTGAATGCACAGCTGCACATAAAGCAACTGATGAGAACAGCAGTCACCTGCAGTACAGCTCACCGAATGTTCTCCCCTGCCAGCAAAGCTGCTGCACAGATGCCTGCCCCTCCCACCACCTCATCTTCCTAGATGAATAAGTGCCTTGGAAAGAAGCAGCAGAGGGAGGATGGACAGGCTAGCAGTGGACACAGGGAGCCCAGCGAGGCTCTTGGCCTACTCACAGTTCTTCCACCTGTTTCATACGCAGAGATACACTGCCGGCCTCCTTAGTTATGCGTGTCCTGCACAGAGGGGGTACAGCAAAAGCATGCACAAATTAGTGGGATTAATCCACAGGGATGAAAAGCAGCAGCTCCGACTGGTGCCATGATGATGGATGCTTATAGTGGGGAAAATTAAGGAGTCATTCAAAAGCTCTTAGAAGCAGTCCAGGCCATGAATGAAATCACAGTAGGGAAGAAGCAGGAAAATTTAAATCAGAGTGTTAGTTCACCTTCATCCTTCTGACACGTCTGCCATGCTCGAGGCAGGCTTTCCTGTACTGCACACACTATTAACTTCGCGGAACAAGGCCCAGGGACAAAACGCACTTAGAAATTTTACGGATTGATAATAGCCAATTTAGCCATATGTATATGACCAATGTTTCTGCTCTTGTATTAATGACCCAGGCTGCTGATAAGAACATGAATCCAAGTCTCTCCTTATCTCAACACTAAGAGAGTCTGGACATACACAAATGATTTCTAGCTTTTTCAAGAACCACGATGGATCAGAAGAGTGCCACTGTTATTAACTCTAGTGGGAATGCATTTTCTGGATGCTTCCGAAGCATCCAAAGCCCTAAAGGAGGGCACAAGTCAACACAATGGCATAATTATAGTAATGAGGATAGAGACATTTCACAAAAAAATAAACGCCATCCTTAGAATACAAAGCCATGGTACAGAGAAAAGTTCTCTAAGCAGCCATCCAAAGAGGGAGGCATATCCGAGGGGTAAAAAATCTGAAAATCCATTTCAAAAAGCATCTTGAAACACAAGAGAAAGATTAAGACGGCACTGTTCAGGAAAATGCCATTTAGAAAAAGAAACTCACAATGGGAGAAAAACGAAACACAGGAGATTAAGGTATCAGTCAGGGATTTGAGGCTCAAACAGGGAGGTGGGTGGGTTAAAAGTGACTTTGGGAAAGCAAGAAGAAGGCAGACTGGCTGCAGAGGCCTCAAAACTCCACCTACACCTGCATGGGACAGACCAAGCCCTGAGTGATGCCTGACCCTTGGTGCCAACTGTGTTCCCCTTACTGGTTGTCGATCTGCTCCTGCCGCAGCGCTATGCTGCCCTGCTCCTCTAGGAGGTTTTCCCTGGAGGCTGACTGGGCAGGGTCCAGCTTCTTCACGTATGCAGCCGGCACAAAACCCTGACGATCATTCACTTCCACTTTCCACCAGTCCTAAGAGAAAAAAGGAAGAGAAGTGAGAACAATTCCTTTCCTGAGAGAGAGAACCAGTGTAGGCCTGTGTATCTGTGTGCACGCATGTGTGTGCCACATACTCCTAAGAGAGTTCTGAGCATTTTAAGAAGCTTGGGACAGAATCAGTCACTGTGCACTGCCATGCATAGAGTCACAGGTGAAGCAGGAATGCCAAAAACCACATAGGACTGTCTTCCCTTTGCCTAGAGACTCCAGAATTGTGCTGTCTAATACTGCAGCCACTCACCAAATGTCTATTTAGCTTTTAGTAAGTCATAATTAAATTAAATAAAAACCTCAGTTGTAACAAGAAGGCTGAGGCTAGAGGATTACAAGTTCCAGGCAGACCTAGGAAACATAGCAAGGCCTGGTCCCACGATAAAAAATAAAAAAGGGCTGGGCATGTAGCTCAGTGGCAGAGCACCCCTGGGTCCAATCCTGAGTACTGCAAAAACAAAAACAAAACCCAACTCAGTTGTAGCCAGATGTCATGACAGTGCATACCTATCATCTCAGCTACTCAGGAGGCTAAGGCAGGAAGATGGCAAGTCCAAGGCCAGTCTAAACAATTTACAAAACCATCTAAGACAAAGTTTTATTTAATTAATTGATTTTGTGGGGGGTGGGGGGTTGGGGGGGGGGAGTTGGTACCAGGATTGAACCCAGGGGCACTTAACCACTGTGCCACATCCCTATTCCTTTTTAAAAAATTTTAATGTTGAGATGGGGGTCTTGCTAATTTGCCAAGGCTGGCTTTGAACTTGCGATCCTCCTGCTTCAGTTTCCTGAGCAGCTGGATTATAGCAATGTACCATGGTGCCTGGCATTATTTACTTATTTTTGGTTATGGGGATTGAATCCAGGGGAGTTTTACCACTGAGCCACATTCCCAGCCCTTTTTTCTGTATTTTATTTAGAGACAAGGTTTCACTGAGTTGCTTAGAGCCTCACTAAGTTGCCGAGATTGGCTTTGAACTCTTAATCCTCCTGCATAGGCCTCCCAAGATGCTGGGATTACAGGTGTGCCCCCTGTGCCTGGCTCCTTTTTACTTTTCATTTTGAGACAGGGTCTTGGTTGCTTAGGGCCTTGCTAAATTGCTGAGGCTGGCCTTGACCTTTTGATCCTCTTGCCCCAGCCTCCTGGGTTGGGGATTATAGGCTTGCATGCCCCACACCAAACTCAAATTAAAAGGGCCATAGCTGGGAGTGGTGAGGTATGCCTGTAATCCCAGTGACATGGGAGCCTACAGCATGATTGTAAATTTGAGGCCAGCCTAGGCAACTTAGTGAGGTCTGGGGCTGGGCGTGGTGGCGCACGCCTGTAATCCCAGCACTTTGGGAGGCTAAGGCAGGAGGATCGCGAGTTCAAAGCCACCTCAGCAATGGTGAGCCACTTAGCAACTCAGTGAGACCCTGTCTCTAATAAAATACAAAAAAGGGCTGGGGATGTGACCCAGTGGTCAAGTGTCTCTGAGTTCAATCCCTGGTACCACAAAAAATAAAGGTCTGGGGAAGCTGGCTGCAGTGGTGCACACCTATAATCCCAACAGCAGTTCAGGAGGCTAAGGCAGGAGGATCGTGAGTTCAAAGCCAGCCTTAGTAACTTAGTGAGAGGCGCTAAGCAAACTCAGTTAGGCCCTGTCTCTAAATAAAATATAAAAAAGGGCTGGGGATGTGGCTCAGCGTTTAAGTACCCTGAGGTCAATTCCCAATCCCCCCCCCAAAAAAATAAAGAAAAATAAAACAAATTACAATAGGCTGGAGATGCTGCTCAGTGGTAGAATGCTTGCCCAGACATTTATGAAGCCCTGGGTTCAATCTTCAATACTACAAACTCTGCACTGACATAAAAATACATGCCTGTCTGGCATGTACAAGGCTCCTAGTTCAATTCCCAGTACTGCAAACAACAAAAAATACTCATAATGACAGTAAACTAGATGAGCAAATAAGGAGGTTCTTTTTTTTTTTTTTTTTTTTTTTTGGTACTGAGGATTGAACTCAGGGGCGCTCAACCACTGGGCCACATCCCCAGCCCTTTTTTGTATTTTATTAGAGACAGGGTCTCACTGAGTTGCTAAGTGCCTCGCCATTGCTGAGGCTGGCTTTGAACTCGCGATCCTCCTGCCTCAGCCTCCCAATGTGCTGGGATTACAGGCGTGCGCCACCGCGCCCGGCTAGGAGGTTCTTAACAATGCTCCCAAATGTTTCTCTGGATAAAACCAAGATGGGAGATAGGATCCTCGGAGAACAGTCAGGTAATTAGCAGAAGAACATGTACCATACTTAAAGGTCACTGTCGAATCAGCATGTGTCAAGGAAGAAAGCTCATGAACCAGGCAGTATTTAACCTGAAGAAGACAAAACCTACAGGGTGACATCTCAGCTGTCTTCAACTACTTGCCAAGCTGAGACAGGTGTAGGTCTAGATGGGCATGGAGGCGGATGCCTGCAATCCCAGAACTCAGGAGGCTGAGGCAGGAGGACAGAGTTTGAACAGAGCCTCAACAACTTAGTAGAACCCTGTTTCAAAGTAAAAAAATAAAAAGCTAAGGAGATGTAGCTCAGTTGTACAGCACCCATGGGTTTCATCCCCAGTACTGCAAAAAACAACAGATAGGTACTGTGGGTGTGGCTCAGTGGTAAGTATTTGCCTAGCATGCAGAGGCCCTTGATTCCACCCCCGGTACAGAAATACAATATGGAAAACAACAACAGATTCAAGTTACAAAGCAGCAGATTGTGGCTCAAAAGGGAAAGAATCCCACCTGGAAAGGTTCAATGTGAAAAAGCCACCCCAAGAGTGTGACTCTCTATACTACCTGCAGGAGACATGTTCAGTGAGCTTCCTGATAACGCACACACTGGACAAATGTATAGTAAGTTGGAGACCCTCGTCTCTCTCTCTCTTTCTCTCTCTCTCTCTCCATACTCTAACCACCCATAGTACTCATGTGCAGTGTGCCAGCCAGTCTCTATGCCTTGCCTTGTTGGTGCTGTTGAGCAGGGTAAGAATGTCCCCTTTTTTCATGGTGACTTCACGAGGACTCTTCTCCTGATAGTCATAGAGAGCTAAGACCAGCTCTTTGCCCGTCTCATCATCCATGGGGGCCACTTGTTGCTGAAAATACAAAGGAAGAATATATAATTAAAGGATGTCCACAGTGTGTCCTCTAAGCACACAACAGGATCCAGCTTTACCCCAAATTTGCCACATACACATTTATGAAAGTTCTTCACTGAAGCTACCAATAAAATTTTATTCAAGCTGTTTGGTATCTTTTAAGTCTCATTTTAAACTGCCTCATTGTAAACCTTCATATCACAAGAATGTTGCTGACAGCCATAACATCTGCTGGCAGTATCTGGCCCCAGAGCTTTCCTTGTCCCCACCCTAACCCCCAAGTGACCTGGAACTGATGAGACACTGACCCGGCATGACTGAGCCTGCTCCCGCAGAGCCTGGATGCTGCTGCCATAGGCGCTGAGATCCGAAAGCAGCGCTTCGTGTTTCTTCAGCAGAGCCTGAAACAAGAATGCACATGGAGCACCTGCCACGTGGCCCAACCCCTCCTCAGTGCCTCACAACATGCCACCCTCCCGGAAGCAGATTTTAGTCACACAAGGATGTAAGTTCCTCCTGCCCTGCACTCTCTCCCTCTTTCCTCATTTATTTTCTTGATACCAGGAATTGAATCCAGAGGCTCTACCCCTGAGCTACATCCCCAGACCATATTTTTTCTTTAAGTTTTTTTAGTTGTTAATAGACTGTTTATTTTATTGATTTATATGTGGTACTGAGAATCGAACCCAGTGCCTCACACATGCTAGGCAAGTGCTCTACTACTAAGCCACCGCCCCAGGCCAATCCCCAGACCTTTTTATTTTTTATTTTTGACAGGGTCTCACTAAGGCTGGCCTCAGACTTGCAATCCTCCTACCTCAGCTGCCTGACCAACTGGGACGCCCAGCTTCTCCCCTCTTTAAAGATAAACATTTAATTTTGGGAAATTTTAATTGTGACTTAGTTTTCTACTCGTTTATGTGTGTGTGTGTGTGTATGTGTGTGTGTGTGTGTGTGTGTGTGTGTATGGTGCTGGGGATTGAACCCAGGGCCTTATGCATGTGAGGCAAGCACTCTACCAACTGAGCTATATCCCCAGACCTTTCTACTCTTTTATACACTTAATTATGTAGTATTTGAAATACATAGAGGCATAAAGAACAGCATGCAACAAATTTGTGACTCTACCTCCCATTCTAAGAAAGAGATCACCAGCCAGGCAAGGTGATGCACCCCTATAATCCCAGCAGCTCAGGAGACTGAGGTAGGAGGATCACAAGTTCAAGACCAGCTTCAGTAACTTAGTAAGACCTGTCTCTAAATAAAATATAAAAAGGCTGGGAGCAAGGTGTGGTGGTGCATGCCTGTAATCCCAGCAGCTCAGGAAGCTAAGGCAGGAAGATTGCGAGTTCAAAGCCAGCCTCAGTAAAACCAAGGTGCTAAGTAACTCACTGAGACCCCGCCTTTAAGTAAAATACAAAATAGGGTTGGGGATATGGCTCAGTGGTTATGCACCCCTGGGTTCAATCCCCAGTACCAAAAAAAAAAAAAAAGGAAAAAGAAATCACCACTAAGTCAAGTGGCTATGTATACTGCCCTTCCCTCTCCACTTTTGGTGATTTATTGTTCCCCACTAGTACTGCGGGTTTTTTTTTTTTTTTTTTTTTTTTTGGTACCGGGGATTGATTTCAGGGGCACTCGACCACTGGGCCACATTCCCAGCCCTTTTTTTTTTTTTTTTTTTTTTTTTTTTGTGTGGTACTGGAGATTGAACTCAGGGGCACTCGACCACTGGGCCACATCCCCAGCCCTTTTTTGTATTTTATTTAGAGACAGGGTCTCACTGAGTTGCTAAGTGCCTCGCCATTGCTGAGGCTGGCTTTGAACTCGCGATCCTCCTGTCTCAGCCTCCCAAAGTGCTGGGATTACAGGCGTGTGCCACCGCGCCCGGCCTGAGGGTTTTATTTCAACAATCAACTCATTCTAGCTTTACAGAGACCAGTGAGAAAAGAGGTAGGTATGGATATGGACCCAGACGTTTATAAATTAAAAGCTATAGTAAAAAAAAAAAAAAAAAAGTTTGCCAAACAATGTGTACACTGTTGGTGTGTTTGTTTGCCTGTGTGTTGGTGTGTTTGTGTGCTTGCACATGTATGTTGGTGTATTTGTGTGCTGGTGTGTTCGCAATGTGTTGGTATGTTTGCGGGCATGTTGGTGTATTGCTCTGCATTGGTTGTTTGCATGTGTGCTGGTGTGTGTGTGTGTTGGTGTGTTTGTATATGTTTGAGTTTGTGTGCATACTGGTGTATTAGTTGTGTGCATGCTGGTGTGTTTGCACATGTGTGCTAATGTGTGTTGGCTGTCTGTGCACATATGTGTTAGTATGTGTGTTGTGTGTATTGGTATGAATACAGGCATGTTTGCATACGGTAGTCAGAAGAACAGATCCAAAAATGGCAAACATTAATGGTTGAAGGCAGGCTCTAGGAAATGTCTTCTTCCTTTAATTATGACTAAATTGCAATAATAAAAAGTAAAAGCCAGATTCCAAAACACCTTAAAAATAACTGCCGTGAGGCTGCACCTTCCCTACACGGTCAGTCTTCCTAAACCTGCCTTCTTTCTCTGGCAGGTATAATGCCCCTGAGCTCGGGCTTACCTCAGCAGAGTCCTCGTCTTTCCCATAGTCGGTGCTGCCCACAATGGGCTCCTTCTCCCGCATCCAGCTCTCGGCCTCATTGGCATCGGCAAAGTACTGCTGGGCCTGCAGTGAGTCCTCCAGGTCCTGCCTCCGCTGGGAGGCTTTGGCTTTCAGTGCCTCCCATTTCTGGTTCAGCTCATTGAGCTTGGCCTTCACATCTTCTGCTGCAAAATGGCCTGCAGAGCAGACAACAGAAAGTGTACTTACAGGTCACAGAACGACAAGAAGGCTTCTGTGTGTTCAGAGCACTTTCTCACAACATTCCGAGGAGGTGTGCCCTCTCATAATTCCATTTCTAATGAGGGGCTCAGCTTCCAGCCCTTCACTGGCGCCTCAAACCATGACTCTATCTAGACCACAAGAAGCAGATATCCCAAGGAGGCATAAGTGACATTAGCAAAACTAATACAAACAGCAGCTCCACAGTTCTCATTATGAGACTTCTCCCTGCAAGAGCTCTCCCAGGCCCTTTATACAGTTAAGCTCATTTAATAAACTGCTACATCAGGAGGCGCTGTCATCCCCATTGCATCCCTGTCTTACAGATAAGAAATTCAGGTTCAGCAAGGGCAAGGTCCAGTCAATGTCACATGGTTAGGACGGAATGGAGATGTCAGACTCATCCCATTGTCCATGCACTTAACCAACAGGTCAAAGGGGAGAGCAGGGCCAGGTCACGCTCACTGCCCACAATCACTCACCTTCCTCCACCATGGCATTTCCCTTCTGGGTCACAGCTTTGATGCGGGGTTCATGTCCAGCAATTTCTGCTTGTAAAGCTTGATGTTTCTTTAACAGATTCTGAACTCCAATCAAATCCTTGCCTGAAAGCAGAAACCACTCTCTTGTCATCCAGCCACAAAGAGAAAAAAATCACCACTATACTGTCACTCACATCTTCTACCAGGGTTCCAGTGCTGGAAAATTGGCCTTGCTCCCTCTGGCACGTGTCCCCTTTATGCAACAGTGGCACAGCCCTAGTGGAGCTTGAATCCCACTTGCTGGAGGAACACTGACCTCTGTTGGTAGAGGCAGCAATGGGTTCCTTCTCTCGAATCCAGGTCTCCTCATCTTCCACGTCGCGGAAAAGCTGCTGCAAACGCAGAGAATCTGCCAACTTCTGCTTCCGGGCAATCATGGGTTCCTTGAGAGCCTCGTAGCGAGCCACGAGGGCTTCCTGCTTCTTCTTGATGTTTTCAGCATCAAAATGGCCAGCATCCTGGAACTGACGGGCCTGAATGGTGATGCCATCGATTCGATCCTGGGAAGAGGAGAGCACAAACCCTTGAAAGCTTGAACCAGTGCTGCATGACTACGCTCAGGACACTTCTAGGTTGACTTTTATTACTTTGGGTGTGGTTTTGTCACATATGAAGAAAAATCAACATGGTGTTTTTCCCATCCCAAGAGAATTTTTCCTGCCAACTTCTTCCCTCACATTAGGCTTTGAGGAAGTAACTTCATTTGAGTGGCAGCACATAGCGTTCCCTAAGACACACGAACATGTCCCTCCCTCTCAGTGTTAGTCTAATCTTGATTCTTACTATCCTTCCCTCCTGTCACTGCCCCATTTACAGGCCCAATTCATACGCCACCTGGTGAGCAGCCACATCTGCCTCTAGCAGGGCGTGCTTCTTCTGGAGGTTCTGGACATTGGTAAGGTCTTTGCCATAATCATCCGAAGCCAAGTGACCTTCCACTTCATATAGCCACAATTCAATGTCCTCAACATTGCGATTAAATTGCTGTTGCTGGTTAGCTTCACGAAGCTTTATTCCTGTCCAGGGAGGCAAGTTTATCTGTCTATTGGTTTACATGGTCCTTCCACCAACACTGCTCATGAACCTTGGTATGCTGGTGATGGGGTGTGAGTCAGAATGTTAGTTACTGCTTCACTGAAAGCAGTCTAACACTACAAAGTAAGGGCACTTGGGAATTCTTAAATGCCCTTGGCTCACAGATCAACCTTGATTATCAGTGATGAGGCTTCCCCAGCAACCAGCAATTCACCCACACTTACCAAATCAGCAAAGCATCAAGGACCCAAGTAACTCCTGCAAAAGACATACTCCCTATGCCCAAAGTCATCCCCCTCCTTCCCTGGGTGGTTTACATCCCTAGAACACTTAACTAAGAAAGACGGATATTCCAAATGTTCCTGTCACCCTCTGGTACGAGATTTTCTACCTTTCAGTTCTGTGGCCTCTAGCAGCTTCTTCCACAAACTGATGACTTCATTCATACGTGCTGCGACTTCATCTTTGGCGTAGTGGTTGACATCTATCAGCTTTTGCCCAGCCTTCTCCAGGGCATCAATGCGACTCTGGTTTGCTGAGAGCTCGGCCTCAAAAGCCTGATGCTTCTGTACCTTTCCTTGCAGGTTGGATGGGTCCTGTCAGTGAAAGAGAAGAGGGTTCTTTCTGAAACCTGAATATGTCAACTTACCCTGAGCTGCTGTTGTACTTATCCCTATGCAGGGGAGATTTGCATAAAACAGCTTATGTTAAATAATTCACATTGTGGAATCCCATTCTCTCTTTAGCCACAACTGTTTTACCCAAGTACTAATGGTATATTACTTTATAGGCTTCATCAGTGGCAGTTTTCATCTTCTCATTGACCCAACTCTTGAGTTCATCGGAATCACGGAAAAACTGCTGCAAGTGGAAGGAATCAGCCAGCTGGGCCCTGCGGTGCATGGCTCGCTCGTGGAGGGCGTTACGGCGGCTCAGCAGCTGAAAGACAGGCACTCCTGTGAATTTTCAGATCATATACCCAAAAAGATGTCCCGCTCAAGAGGCTGGACTGTAGTGACTGTCTTTGAAGATACATCTGCATACAGCATTAGAAAGGAGCATGAAAAACTCGCAACTTACGGCATCTCGGCGAGTGGCCACGTCCTCCATCGCATAGTGGTTGTTCTGGATTAGCTTGGTTGCAAACTCATCCAGTGCCTAGGAAGGAAGATGAGAGTTGTCACTGTGAGCACTGTTCCACCTCTTGGACTCTAGAGAGGTCTCAAAACACCCCCAAACCTCAACATGAGCCAAGGTTCACACCTTAAGTTGGCAATGACAACATTTTCCCATAACTTGTAAGGCTTTGCTTTGCTTGATGTTTTTAGCTAGAGAGAATAAGACTGCTCATCCCATTCAAGTCTAGAGACATCAGCTATAGTATGAGCACGTGACAAGTAGCAGATAGAGGTCAATAGCCTTCCAATCCTTGCTTATAGAATGTGTTTTCAACAGAAAGAGCATGCATTACATTAACTCCGAACTACTTTAATGAAAGGCAAACCTCAATTTGGAGACACATATCAAGTAAGAGATTTTCTTCTATAAAGCTGTGTTATATCCTGAACAAGATGAGATTTTTCATATTTTAAATACCCCACGAGTCCCACCCCATAATCCCTTGCACATAGCCATTAAATTGGCTCAGAATCCTTTTAGGAAAAGAGGGGACTCCTGTTTACTGTACGGGTCATGTGACAATAAAAAGTCTTACTGTGATCTTTTCCTCCTGGGCACTAAGGGACTTCTCAAAGTCCTCATGCTTCTTGAGAAGCGCCTCCACACTATCCAAGGAGTCTCCCAAGTCCTCATTCAACAGGAATGCCTTGCAGAAAGAAACTATAGTTAGAATCATGTCCCATTCTCTGATTTTCTATGACTCGAAAGCGAAGGATATTTTGGCCAAAATGCAAAAAGAAAGAGAGTGATTCTATGCCTATCAAACCTCTGAGATCTCTTCTGGAAAGTCTAAAGTCCTCTCAGATTCACTTAAAATCAATCCAGTGGGGCTCAGGGTGTAGCTCAGTGCTAGAGTGCTTGCCTAGCACATACATGCAAGTCCCAGTTCAATCCCCAGCACCAAAAGCAAAAAAACAAAACAAAACAAACAAACAAAAAACCCTCAAGTCAGCAACACTGTGATATCCTTGTTCCATATTCTACTGAAATTTTTTCAAATAGCATTGCTGCTGCTCTTAGATTTAGATTATAAATAATGCTAATTCTAAAAACAAAACCCTCCTTTTCAAGCCAGGTGCAGTGGCATATGCCTCTAATCCCAGCAACTCAGGAGGCTGAGGCAGTAGGATCACAAGTTCAAAGCCAGCCTCAGCAACTTAGCGAGTCCCGAGGTAACTTAGTGAGATCAAACAAAAGGGTGCCAAAAGGAAACCAAAACAAACCAAACCCCTTCCTTTCCAGTAGAAAGTTTTACATCCCAATAATCTAAAACAAAAACTAGGGCCTTTTCCAAGTGCCCTGCCATCTCAGCAGGGAGGGATGCTGGCAGAGCCAACAGAAGCCTACTTGGGCCCCTGCCAGCTCTGCTTGAATCAGAGCTGAAATGCCACCGAGTTCCTCAAACAAACTAAGCAAACCACAAGAAAATTGGTCATCATAGCCCTCATTCCTCCCCAGCTTACAAGGCGTCTGCTCCAGTTACCTCCTGCTTGCTCATCCAGTTGTCCACCTGCTCAGTGTCACGGTAGAAGAGCTGCAGGTCCATGCATTGCTCATACTGCTGTCTGCGCAGCTCCCACAGCTCCAGCAGGGTGGCTCTCTCGTCCGAGAGGATGGTCAACTTGGGGGACAGGAAGCAAGGTCAGCCTCATGCTTTCTGGCCAGCCACAGACTCTCTGGGGATTCTAATACTCATTCTAACCTTCAGGCCCTTTTCTTATTTGCAGAAGGTGAGGAGTTACATGCACTTGTATGTGTAAGCCTTGTCTCAGGGAATACATAAATATTGAGTGCTGTGTACATGTATATTAAACATAAGAGGGATGGCCTTGTTCTGATTAACCTGGAATCAATTTATTGTCACATTATCACAAATGATTTTAGGTAAACATGCAAAGTAGACTGGTAGGTGGAAGCAAAAGGGCTCCATCTGAAAGTGAGGCCCTCTAAATGGTGGAGGAACTCTCAGCTGAAAATGTCAATTGAGTTTATGCTTCATAAAATCTGTTCAGTTCATGAATGCTCTAGATTCACATTATAAACATCTGTTTCCTCTTTGCAGGACTAGCTCTCTGCAAAGTACCTTTTAAGTAAGAAATATGTCAAATAGGTCCCAAAAAGAAACCGTCTTTTTGGGACCTATTTTTTAATCAGCGTACTGTACATATACATACACTTTTTTAAATATCTGAAGGGAAAAACTGCTACTTTTCAGGCATGAGCTTGGGTCATGTTCTTATTTATGATGGTGAATGCCACATCTGGACATTGAGGCCTTGGGAGCGGGGCTTCCTCTTCACAAGCTCCCTTGCCCCTCTCTTACCTTCTCCCGTACTTCGTCCGAGGCGTAGTGACCAGCAGCTAGCAGGGCCTGACCTGACTCCTCTGCAGACTTAAAGCTGTCTTCATGAGCATCGATTTCACCCTGTAGAGAAAAAGGCAGTTTATTCCCAGCAACTTGCAAAAGAAAAATAAGTTACTGCATTTCAAACAATCATTCCAAATCAGACTAGCACATATAATATCAGTCTGGATCATCAAACATGAAAGCACCACCGACTGAGAAGTCCTTTCCACTGGCTCTGCAACCCCCTCTGTCATTCATCAGGTTTCCACTGTCCTGTGTGTCTTCCATGTGCCAAGTGGATTTGTTTACTATGATTTTCTAGTACCTCATATGGTGAATCTCTTCCCTCCCCTACAATGCTCTTCAAAATTATCTCAACTGCTAGACCATCTGAGGGCACACACCAATAATCCCAGGGACTGGGGAGGCTAAGGCAGGAGTATCACAAGTTCAAGCCTCAGCAACTTAGTGAGACTTAAAGTAAAAAAAGGCTAGGGATGTAGCTTGGTGGTAGATTGCTTCCGTGTTCAATCCCCAGTACAAAAACAAAGAAAAACAAAGAAAAATTAATTATCTCAGCTAGTTTTGAACTTTTTTTTCCAAATATTTTTTAATCAGCTTATTTATTCCACATATATACACACACATCCCTGCTGGACTTTTTTTTTTTTTTTTTTAAATAATTTTTAGTTGTTGATGGACCTTTGTTTTATTTGCTTATTTATATGTGGTACTGGGAATTGAACTCAGTGCCTCACATGTAAGAGGCAAGCACTTTACCACTGAGTTACAACTCCAGCCCCACCTGCTGAACTTTTTTCTTTTTTTGGTTCAACCAAGGATTGAACTCAGGGGTACTCGACCACTGGGGCACATCCCCAGCCCTTTTTTGTATTTTATTAGAGATAGGGTCTCACTGAGTTGCTAAGTGCCTCGCCATTGCTGAGGTTGGCTTTGAACTTGTGATCCTCTTGCCTCAGCCTCCCAAGTGCTGGGATTACAGGTGCCACCATGCCTGGCTACCTGCTGGACTTTTGACTGTAAATTCATTGAATGTCCATATCCTGTGGAGCATTTATAAGAGATCATTCCATCCATGCACTAGGAAAGTCATTCTGCCTAGTCAGTTCTTCCTTGGGGGCTGGGGATATAGCTTAGTAGTACAGCAGTTGCCTAGCATGTGAGAGGCCCTGGGTTCTATCCCCAGTATGGGATAGTAGTTAAGTACTCACCTGCCCTATGTATAGCTGGATGTGGTGGTGCATGCCTATAATTCCTGCGAGTCAGGTGGCTGAGGCAGGAAAACTGAAAGTTCTAGCCAGTCTGAGCAATTAAGTAAGACCCCAACTCAAAATAAAATACAGCCTTTTCCTGGCTTCACGGTCCTCTGGGCTCTATCCCACCTGCTCTCCCAGTCAGTGCTGCAGCTTTCACAGCGCTTTCCTTGTGCCTGCGTGAATTCACCCCCACCCCCCACCCGCCCCCACACGCAGACCTTCAGGGCTCCCAGCTCATGGCACCCAGCCCTTTCCTTCCTGGTACAGTGGGCAGTGCACATCACCAGCACCATGCTCTTCTACTTCTTTGTTAAGTCCTTTGTGGGCAAGGATGTGATTGTGGAGCCCAAGAATGATCTGAGCATCCATGGAACCCTCCATTCTGTGGATCAGTATCTCAACATTAAACTGACATCAGTGTTACAGACCCTGAGAAATATCCTCACGTTATCAGTGAAAAACTGCTTCATCCAGGGATCAGTGGTCCATTATGTGCTGGACACACAGTTGCTACAGGATACAGCAAGGAGGAAGCCCTGCAGAAGCAGTGATACCCACTGCTCCTTTCCCCCTCCCTTTCCTATTGGTTACTCCATAACCTCATGTCCCCCAATACTTGAGGTGTTTGGCTTTTTTAAAATAGTAATAAATTTTTTTTCTTGAAGGGATTTAGTGGATGAGAGGAATAGCGAGGAGTAGCTCTCCTCTGTTGAAAAGGGAAAGATAAATAAACTGGGGAACTACAAAGCCTTCCCTGTCCCTAGAACCTGTTTTTCTCACTCCTTCCCCAGAGATAGTGGGAGTTTTCTAGGTCACACCAGGGCAGCATATCATTTTGGGGAAGGAAGGAATCTGTCCCACATCAGGAATAAAATTTTTGATGCAAATTTGAAAAAAAAAAAAAATACAAAAAGAGACATAGTTCAGTGGTAAAGCACTTTCCTGGTATGCTCAAGGCCCTGGGTTCCATCCCCAGCATCTGCCTCTCTTAGACACACATACACATACAAAACTTACTCATTTTTCCTTTAACGTCTTTCAACACAGTTTTATAGCTTTCTTTGCAAATGTCCTGCATAACTTTTTTGTAAGATTTTTTTTCCAAGTACCTATACCCATTATTACTTAGAAAAGCTACTCCCACTTTCAAGATAAAGCATATTAAGATCTTATGTAAGAGGCTCAATGATAGAGTGCTTGCCTACCACGTGTAATGCATTGGATTCAATCTTCAGCACCACATAAATAAAGGCACCGTGTCCATCTACAACTACAAAATAAACCCAAAAAAAATTAGGAAAAAAAAGATCTTGTATAAGTAGTTTTCCATGGAGCATACTTTGGAGAAACACCAGAATAAAAAATTTGGATTTATTCAAATCAACTATGAAATTCAGTATTTAAATACATTTTTTAAGGGGCTGGGGCTATGGCTCAGCGGTAGAGTGTTTGTCTCGCATGTGTGAGGCCCTGGGTTCGATCCTTAGCACCACATAAATAAATAAAGGTATTGTGTCTACCTACAACTAAAAAATATTAAAAATAAATAAATAAATAAATACATTTTTTAAGATGGCACGGATGGATATGCAAAATAATGGCACCTCTACGGTGCCAAAGCTCACCTTTTTGCTTTTTTTTTTTTTTTGATACCGGGGATTGAACTCAGGGGCACTTGACCACTAGGCCACATCCCCAGCCCTTTTTTGTGTTTTTAATTAGAGACAGGGTCTCACTGAGTTGTTAAGTACCTCAGCCATTGCTGAGGGTGGCTTTGAACTCGCGATCCTCCTGCCTCAGTCTCCCAAAGTGCTGGGATTACAGGTGTGTGCCACCGCACCCAGCTTTACCTTTTTGCTTTTATGGGTCATAGTTAACCCTGTACTAGGAGCAGGTAGAGCAGGTCTCCAGAGGTAAAACCAACAAGCCTTATAATGAAAGCCACCAGTGAATACATCCCAATAATTTCAACTCCTAGGCTTCCCAGTGGTGTACTGACATGTTATCTGCTAATGTCTTCACTTCTGGAAGATCCTGCTATTACCTTGTGCTCTTGGTGCCTATCCAGCAGGGCCTCAGCTCCGGCCACATCATTGGCAAGCTCATCTGCATTGATGAGGGCTTTCATCTCAGTCACCCAGCTGGTGAGGTCACGGAAGTCTGCAAGGAATCGCTGAAGCCTTAGGAAAGCCAAAGGTATGTCATTAGATCCCTCTAATAGAGGTCCCAGAGTGGAAGATGACCTCCCTAAAGCTCTGCATTCTACATTCCCAGATACCTAACCATACAAAGTCTAATCCTGGGAAATAGAATATTCTCTCAATCTAGTCTGAAAGGAAAGCAAGAGAAGGCTGAGATCAATCCTTTGAAACAGCTTCTATCACTATAATGCCTCAATCTTGTCTCACATTTTGCTTATTTGTCTTTGAGATAGGGTCTCCTTATGTTGCCCAGGCTGGTCAATGTCCCACATTTTTTACTGTCTTATTCTCAGAGACAACCCCACATCAGTTAGAAGCATTCTTTTCCTTTCCAACACTTGATTTACTCTTTTTTTTTTTTTGGTGGTGCTGGGGATTGAACCCAGGGCCTTGTGCATGGAAGGCCAGGACTGATTTACTCAGTTTTATAATAGGATATTTCACATGATACTCAGATGGCTAAGGGGATATTTCCATTTCTATCAGCCACAATGAAGTGAGAGGATGGAAGAATTCACGAAGTCATAAACACTAAATATATCCTACACTTTATCAGTTGCCAGTCTACACACAAAAATAGGTGAAAAAAATGACCTGCATTTTCTTAGTAGGTGTTACCTGGCAGGGTCTATAAAACTTTCTTTTTTTTAATATTTTTATTTATTTGCTTTTAGTTGTACACAATGCGTTTTATTTGTACGTGCTGCTGAGGATCGAACCCGGGTCGCCCACGTGCTAGGCGAGCACTCTACCGCTGAGCCACAATCCCAGCCCCTATAAAACTTTCTTAATACACAGAACTGACCCTTCACTGTGCCCTCCCCTCCTCTGTATAATAGAGTGGAATGATCCTGGCTGTTAAGCACTGGCAGATTATCTTCACCTGTATGAATCATTGAGCCGTGCGTGTCTCTCTGCTGCCAGGGTGCGGATCTGCTCCCAGTTTGTAATAAGCTCCTCTCGCTTCACTTGGATCTGGGTGGCGCTCAGCGGGTGGGACTGCTGCAGGCGGTCAGCCTCAGCACACAGGGCTTTGACCTAGAAACACACTCTGTCAGAACGACTCTCCTGACCCTTGGTAACATTTGTAGAATCAGCTGTTTTCAAAACCAACCTTGTCCTCTAGAGCAGCAAGATCTCTCTCCAGACCCTCATGTTTACGAAGCAGAGCCTGAACACTTGCCAAGTCTCGGCCAAAATCATCAGAAGCCATTAACTGCTCCTTTTCCTTAATCCAACTGATTGTCTCATCCACATCCCTATGGAATAGAGGCACCAGTTATCCCCCAGTTATGATGACTCTCCAGGAGAACCAGGACAGCCACACAGGCCAAGACTGGTCAGCTCTTGCAACTTATCAGCACATGCCTTGGATTTTCCCAAGCCCTTCCCAGGTGACACCCATGCTCCAAAGCCTACTCTGGGCTGGTACCTGTTAAAGCGCTGAACCTCAGCAGCCCCAAACAGCTTCCCCTGTCTCTGAAGAGCCAGTCCCTTCAGCCTCTGCCAGGCTGCATTCACTTCATCTTGCTTGGTCTTGATCAGTTCCTCCTCAGGATGCTGTTCCTGAACAGGGAAGAGGTTAGATTTACCTGACATCTCTGGCTCCTCCATCTATGTATATGGGCAAATCTTCATCATAATGAAGAAAATCTTAACAGAAGATACACTGGTCTTCTGTGGGAAATGAAGTGAGCTGTGGTTTGGCTTGAGAAATTGTTAGTTTCCTCTTACACAGAAGGGGAAGCTGCTACCTGTGCCTAGGAGCAGCTGCTTAATTTACAAAGAGGTTAGTGCAGCAGTACTGGCAAGAAACACTTTGGCTCCAACTCTGTGCACCCAACTACCCCAAGTCCTCAAAAATCTGGTATCTCAAATGTTTGTAGGTTGTTAAGCATTGTTGCCCAGTACTCACAGGTTTGTTCCTGGCTTCAAACTACAGGCGATAGTTTAAAAGTTTCCTTCCCCAGCAATCAAATTTTATTATTATTATTATTACTATTATATATTTTTAGACAGGGTCTCAGTAGCTGAAACTGGCCTCAAACTTGCAATCCTTATTGTTTCAGCCTTCTGTATTATCTTTTTTAAGTTGTTGATGGACCTTTAGTTTTATTTACTTATTTATATGCAGTATTGAGAATCAAACCCAGTGCCTCACACATGCTAGGCAAGTGCTCTACCACTAAGCCACAATCCCAACCCATATTTTCTTTTGTTTTAATTAAAGATAACATGTGCCAGGCATGGTGGCAAACACTGGTAATCCCAACGACTCAAAGAGGTTGAAGTAAGAGGATCTCAAGTTTGAGGCCAGCCTGAGCAACTTAACAGGACCCTGTCTCAAAATAAAAAATTAAAAGGGCTGGGGATGTGGCTCAGTGGTAAAGTGTCCCTGAGTTCAATCTTCAGTACCAATCAATCAATCAATACTTCACATAAGGTGAAGCATTTCAGGGTGTGGGGATCCCCTTGTGAGATCATGGGGTTGGCCTGACAGTGCAACTTTGAGATGGTTCAGGATTTGGGGAGGGATACTGTCCCTTGGAAGATATCTGTAATCTTGGAAGATATTTCTGAAGAATGCAGTCTATTCATTCTCTTGATCACTGACCAGAAAAAAGGGGCAAGTACCAGCCCTTAAGCAGATCTGTAAATTTAAAATCTATGCCCCTCAAATAAAATTTCCCCAAAGCAAACACTCTCTACTTTCTCCTATTTGATGACTTTGGAGCAGTTGAATTCTATATAGTAAGGGAAGAATGAAAAAGCAGCTGATGGAACTATACAGTAGAATTCAGAGAAACATTTTCTCAACCCCTTATGAGCTCCATAGCTACCAGTGTAGAGCTCATTCACATTCACAAGAAGGTTCCCAGGAAGTGTTTACAAAAAGGAAGGGATATATATAACTAAAAGGAACTAATTTAAAAACATTTTTATTTGTTTAAAAAAAAGTAAGGAGCCGGGCGCGGTGGCGCACGCCTGTAATCCCAGCACTTGGGAGGCTGAGGCAGGAGGATCGCGAGTTCAAAGCCAGCCTCAGCAATGGCGAGGCACTTAGCAACTCAGTGAGACCCTGTCTCTAATAAAATACAAAAAAAGGGGTGGGGATGTGACCCAGTGGTCAAGTGCCCCTGAGTTCAATCCCCGGTACAAAAAAAAAAAAAAAAAAAAAAAAAGGGATGAGCCAGGCACAGTGGCACATGCCTGTAATCCTAGCACTTGGGAGGCTGAGGCAAGAGGATTGCGAGTTCAAAGCCAGCCTCAGCAATGGCGAGATACTTAGCAACTCAGTGAGACCCTGTCTCTAAATAAAATACAAAAAAGGGCTGGCGATGTGGCCCAGTGGTCGAGTACCCCTGAGTTCAACCCCTGTTACCAAAAACAATTAAAAAAAAAAAAAAAAAAGGGATGGACCATGCCCATAATCTCAGTGACCTGGGAGGCTGCAGGAGGACTTCAAATTGGAGGCCAGCCTGGTCAACTTAGTGAGACCCTCTTTCAAAAATAAAAATGAAGCCGGGCGCGGTGACGCATGCCTGTAATCCCAGCACTTTGGGAGGCTGAGGCAGGAGGATCGCAAGTTCAAAGCCAGCCTCAGCAATGGTAAGGCACTTAGCAACTCAGTGAGACCCTGTCTCTAATAAAAAAAAAAAAAAAAAAAAAAAAAAAAAAAAGGGCGAGGGATGTGGCCCAGAGGTCGAGTGCCCCTGAGTTCAATCCCCAGTACCACCAAAATAAAAAATAAAAAATAAAAAAAAAGCCGGGCGCGGTGGCGCACGCCTGTAATCCCAGCACTTTGGGAGGCTGAGGCAGGAGGATCACGAGTTCAAAGCCAGCCTCAGCAATGGCGAGGCACTTAGCAACTCAGTGAGACCCTGTCTCTAATAAAATACAAAAAAGGGCTGGGGATGTGACCCAGTGGTCGAGTGCCCCTGAGTTCAATCCCCGGTACCACACAAAAAAAAAAAATAATAAATAAAATAAAATAAAAAAATAAAAATAAAAATGACTGGAAATGTAGCTCAACAGTCAAGCACCCCCTAAATTCAATCCCTAGGACCAAAATTAAAAATAATAAATACATAAAATAAAAAATAAAAGGAAGAGAGGAGCAATTGGCTCTGGTGGACGTCTGCCAATACCAAGCAAGTATTTGCCACCACACCCTTGTCTGAGAAAACCAGAGACCAGACTTCAGCAGCCCAATAAAAGTTTCACCCAGCCCCACCCCAAAGTGGGTGGAGAAGACAGATCAAATGAACTCTGCCCTTCCTGCCACAGGCCACAAATTAAAAAACTTGCTCTTATTTAGGAGCAATCAGTATGGGGCCTGACTTACATCTGAACAAAACTCCTGGATATGATTATAAAAACTTGCTCACTTAAAAATTAGGGGTCGGGCTGGGATTGTGGCTCAGCGGTAGAGCGCTCGTCTAGCGCGTGGGCGACCCGGGTTCGATCCTCAGCACCACGTACAAATAAAATGTATTGAATAAAACGCATTGTGTACATCTAAAGCAAATAAATAAAAATTTAAAAAAAAAAAAAAATTAGGGGTCATGCCGGGCACGGTGGCACATGCCTGTAATCCCAGCACTTTGGGAGGCTGAGGCAGGAGGATTGAGAGTTCAAAGCCAGCCTAAGCAATGGCGAGGCACTTAGCAACTCAGTAAGACGCTGTCTCTAAATAAAATACAAAAAAGGGCTGGGGATGTGACCCAGTGGTCAAGTGCCCCTGAGTTCAATCCCCGGTATAAAAAAAAAAAAAAAAAAAAATTAGGGGTCATTAAAATTTTCTTCTGAATACACTCAAAGGTTAACATGTTGCTGCTGTGAGAAGCACACAGAACTCTGCTAGTTACCTGGATGAGTTTGGCAGCAAATTTGGTTCACTTCATTAACTCTTTCTTCATGAGCAGCCAGATCTGTTTGAAACTCTTCGAATTTCTTCTGTAGAACTTCCACATGCTCTAGGTCCTGGCCCAGCTCCTCAGAAGTCACAATTGCTTCCTATTCAGAGACCATAACAGACCAACAGTCACAGCCCACAGCTGGGAGCAAGGGTTCCCAGAAACTTACCACAAAGCAGACACATTAGAGATGGGCCATGTTAGTTGGTCCTCTCAAAGTTCTCTGTCCCAAGGACCCCAGGTTTCAGAGTTACTGAATATAAGGTCCCTAGAGAGCTGGTAGAGACAGAGTAGTCTCACTCCCACCTTCAAACCTTCTCTCCCAAAATGTACCTTGTCATTGATCCAGTCCATCACGTCCTCACACTCCCGCAAGTACTGCACCAACTTCTGGGCCTGCAGCAGTTTGATTCCTTTCTCCCGCATCTTTTCCAAAAGCAATTCCCACTGCCTATGCAGCTCCAGCAAACGGCTCTGGATATTAAAAACCAGATTTTTAATTGGATTACAATTGGCTCTAAGGGATCTGGCTCTTCCAAAGAGTTCTCACAAGTCATAGCCAACTCTATGAGGCTCTGAACAAAAATCTTTTAAAAAGATAATCCCTGCCAGGCACAGTGGCACGTGCCTGTAATCCCAGTTGCTCGGGAGGCTGAAGCAGGAGGATCATGAGTTCAAACCCAGCCTCAATAACAGTGAGGTGTTAAGCAACTAAGTGAGACCTGTCTCTAAATAAAATACAAAACAGGGCTGGGGATGTGACTCAGTGGTTGAGTGCCCCTGGGTTCAATCAGCAGTCTAAAAAAAAGATAATCCCTTTACTAAGTAGAAGTCATAAATTTATAACTGAAAGTAGGCAAAAGTACATACTTCATAGTACTTTGATTGATCTTACAGTTACAAAAGTACCTTTCATAGATAAATTCATTCCAGTTTATGTCAAGAAAATAATTTAATCATGATTATATATTAATAACCATACAATTAATAGTATTAATATTTATTAAAGTGGGATTCCTAGGCCAAATGACTATTGGGTAAGGAAATGAGAAATTAACATGGAAACTGAGCAGAAATTACTGAAGGTTATATTCTGAATTAATGAAGACATGAGGAAAAAAAGAAAGACATCCTACAGACATCATAAATGTAAAGATTATCAGGCATGGTGGCATACTCCTGTAATCTCAGTGACTTGAGAGGCTGAGACAGGAGGATCAAAAGTTGGAGACCACGGGGGCTGGGATTGTGGCTCAGTGTAGAGCGCTCGCCTAGCACGTGCGCAGCCTTGGTTCAATCCTCAGCACCACGTAAAAATAAAAAAGAAACGCATTGTGTACAACTAAAGCAAATAAATAAATATTAAAAAAAAAAAAAGTTGGGAGACCAGCCCAAACAATTTAGCAAAACCCTCAACACTTACAAAACCCCACCTCAAGATAAAAAGTAAATATAATGGAATAAGGCTGTAATCCCAATGACTTGGGAGACTAAAACAGAAGAATCACCAGTTGGAGGCCAACTCAGCAACTTAGTGAGGCCCTCAGCGACTTAATGAGACCCTGTCTCAAAATAAAATATAAAAAGGGCTGGAGATACAGCTCAGTGGTAAAGAGCCCCTGGGTTAAATCCCCAGTGCCAATAAATAAATAAATAAATAAATAAATAAATAGGGGCTGGGGACATGGCTCAATAGCTCAGTGGTAGAACTCCCATGGGTTTGATCTCCAGTGCAAAAAAAAAAAAAAGTGAAGATTATTTTTGTGTGTGTGTGTGTGTGTGTGTGTGTGTGTGTGTGTGTGTTACCAGGGATTGAACTCAGGGGCACTCGACCACTGGGCCATATCCCCAGCCCTTTTTTTTGTATTTTATTAGAGACAGGGTCTCACTGAGTTGCTAAGTGCCTCACCATTGCTGAGGCTGGCTCTGAACTCGTGATCCTCCTGCCTCAGCCAGCCAAGTGCTGAGATTACAGGTGTGCGCCACCACGCCCGGCTAAAAGTGAAGATTATGAAGCACAATAGGAAATCTTAGGATAGAAGTAGGGAGGATAGGGTCCTGATAGTCATCAGTTATCAAAAAGGATTCGTGGCAGAAAAGGGTTTGGAGATCTGTGAAAAAATAGTTGTGGAACACTACATCTCAAGTTAAGGTCTTAATTCAAACTTCACCCAAACACATTCACTTCCCAGCATCTTTGGGTGCTCACAGCACAGGCCCAGCACTGACTTAAGAAGTTGGGGAAATTGTTAATCATTTAAGCTTGGGGCTACATTCCAGTATTCCAATCCAACCTCTGTGGCCCTTGATGCACACACAAGATACTGGGAATTTCCGT
Source organism: Tamias sibiricus (assembly GCA_025594165.1). NCBI lineage: Eukaryota > Metazoa > Chordata > Mammalia > Rodentia > Sciuridae > Tamias > Tamias sibiricus. The sequence continues at coordinate 215,193,284 of CM046657.1, read as the reverse complement.
ATAACACTGACAGGCAGAGGTCAACCAAACACAAAGGGTCAAACAGGAAAAGAAGAACCAGAGTCTGGAGTCTGGAATCCATCCATCACTGAGATGCTATTCAATGCAAAGAAAAGAAAAGAAAAAAAAAAAAAAAAAAAAAAAAAAAAAAAAACCTGAAAACCAGGGAACAGCGTGGGCAGAGTCTCTCAGAAACAAGAATGGATGTTTCCCCAGTAAGTAGACAGCAGTGGTATGAGTGCTCACACGATTCACTTCCGCCTGTGGGTGAAAACTGTGCCACCGCTGAGAAGGAAGTGAAATACAATCCACAGCAACCAACAGCAATCAGTACTCCACCTACTCGGATATGGGACCCAATGTGGGTGGCGGTGACTATGGGGCGCCACGCCGTCCGGTATGGTGTGAAAGTCTAAACCAGTGACAGACAGGTTATGCAGGACACAGACACAACCTCCACACCACCCACCTTCCTCAGTGCTAACCGCTGCCTGCCAAGCCAAGTTGCAGAGTTAGGACAAATAAGCTGCCAAGGCAGGATCGCCATGGGAACTGTGAGAACCACAGCTCTCTCTGCTCAAATTGAGAATGAGGCAGAGACTAGAGAAAACCTCTCAATCAAGTCCACTGTCAATCTCGCAAATTTCATTTTCACATGTTCAATACTCGAGCAAGGCCTGTTCTGGTAGTACAATTTCCCCATCCCTGGTTTGTCTGATCTCATAAATCCTGTAGGTTAGAGAGTGTCCAGCCTCACAGGCTTCCTATTGTTTGAGAGCATGAGTAGGCAGGGAGGCAGGTGCACTTCAGAAACACTGAATGTGGGCAGGGTGGAGAAGAAACCTGGTTCTGACTCAGGTGAATTTCTCAACAGAGGTATGAGCCATCATCTGGAGCTTTCAGAGATGCAGGTGGCAGAAAAATTAAGGTAAGAACATAGGAATAAAATAAAGACTGGAAATAAAAAAAGAGCAACAAATTGTGACTAGGAAAAGAAAGGAACAGACTGAAATTCAAGTAGTGTCATCTATTAGCTGTGGGGGTTTGGGCAGGTGACTCAAAATTCTTTGAGCTTCAGTTTCTACTGTTCTATGATATGGAGATAATGGCCACTTCGAAAATTTACTGTGAAGATTAGAGATTAGCAAAGTGTCTGTACACTAATAGCTACTCAACAAATAGAATTTAATAGTATTTTTAATGTTGCTTTAACAAGGACACCAAAGAAGGCAGATGGTACTAATGGACATGAATGATGTCAGATTTGGGTCCTGGTCCTCCCCTGCAAATTAATTACTAAAGCTAAACACTTGGTCTATTTTTCCTATTCCCTTTCTGTGACCTGATGATGCTACTACAGAACAACCCTGTTCACTACAGGAAAACAACTTCCATCAAGGAAATAATAAGCAAACTAATTTTATTTACTTTAAGACTATATACAAAATACTGGGGAAGCCGGGCGCGGTGGCGCACACCTGTAATCCCAGCACTTGGGAGGCTGAGACAGGAGGATCGCGTGTTCAAAGCCAGCCTCAGCAATGGTGAGGCACTTAGCAACTCAGTGAGACCCTGTCTCTAAATAAAATACAAAAAAAAAAGGGCTGGGGATGTGACCCAGTGGTCGAGTGCCCATGAGTTCAATCCCCAGTACCCCCAAAAAAAAAAAAAAAAAAAAAAAAAAAATACTGGGGAAAAGGGCAGATAAATACTTGTATTTAGGGCTGGGGTTGTGGCTCAGCGGTGGAGCGCTCGCCTAGCATGTGCGCGGCCTGGGTTTGATCCTCAGCACCACGTAAACATAAATGCATTGCATTGTGTACAACTAAAGCAAATAAATAAACATTTAAAAAAAATACTTGTATTTAATTGCAGAGATGTATTACATAGCCCAAATGGGTTCAATTAATAGTTGAATAATGGTAATAGTTGGTCATATGACATTTTGGAACCCACTTTTATTTCCTATTTACAATCATCACTAGCAATAAGTTAGTAATTGTTAATCACAAGCTTAAGGCTAATTGCATGTTTTCTTTTTTTTTTTTTTTTTTTTTTTTGGTACTGGGGATTGAACTCAGGGGCACTCGACCACTGGGCCACATCCCCAGCCCTTTTTTTTGTAGTTTATTAGAGACAGGGTATCACAGAGTTGCTAAGTGCCTTGCCATTGCTGAGGCTGGCTTTGAACTCATGATCCTCCTGCCTCAGCCTCCCAAGTGCTGGGATTACAGGCGTGCGCCACCATGCCCGGCTAATTGCATGTTTTCAATGAGACTGCAGAGCACAGTATACATGAGACAACAAATATTTATTGTTGAAAACCACTAGCATGGACACTAAGGAAATGAAACCTCTGTAACTATAATGGGGAAGAATAGGAGATGAAACATTTCTAGTTGGGGATAAAGAAAGTAGCTTTCTTCCAAATCTTCAGGATTACTTGACAGGCCAAGGCATGGGAAAGGCTGGGCCCTCAATACAACTGTGGCTTTGGACACAAAGAACCAAACAAAATGCATAGCTAGATAGAAGGTATATATCCTCTGATATAGGGAAGAGCACTCACTTAGAAGTTCAGACTCATTGTAAACAGGTTTGTGTTCCCTTAATACTCTGGCATTAGAAATGTGAAACAGAGAAAGAGCAATTATTGTCCCGAGTCCAAAACAAGCCAGACCAGAGTTTGAAGATATCTGCCTCAAAGTTAGTCAGATCATGTCAGAGACAACAGGTGCCACAAGTCACTCCATAAGGTTGGACCTTTACTGGCTTGCTGCCTAACCTCAATGAACCCCTTCAAGGGCAAGCCACCACAATTCAGACAGCAAGCTTGGAAAAAGAACTTTCCACAGAGTGGCTGTGATTGTTCCTATTTATCTTTGAATTCTGATCCCCAAACTTACCAACTTCACTAATAACAGTCTCCCATCCAACTACCATCTATATATGTTAGAGCTAACTGATGCAATTTTCTTTAAAATATAATAACATTCTAATTTGTTCTATCAAAAGAATCTTATTTCTCACTGAATACACAACACTGGTTTATATTTGTGATAAATCTTAATACAAAGGAAGGATTTGGGCAACTCCTTCAGGAGCCTACATAGATTCTCTAGAAGGCTGGAAAGGTCTAACGCTTTAGGAACCCAAATTGACACTCAAGCATGAATGCAATTCCTCCTCCTCCCAGGCCAGGCCATCAGTACTAGGCACCACTCATACTTACCCGGATGGTTTCAGATGCAAAATGTCCTTCTGAGATCATTAGGTTTCCAGTTTCATCCAGCTTGACAATAGCTCCAGAGTTAGCCTGCACTTCAGCTTCAAAGGCCTGATGCTTCTGAAGCTTTCCCTGGTGGTGGATGTGAAGTGAGATAGGTGTCACGACACTGCACACACCCACTCTTCCTCCCCTCCAGACCCACTCCTCTAGTCAGGAAGGTACTCAGTACCGTACCTTACCCGCTCGACTACTGAAATACTCCAACTGCATCTCCACTGCCCTTCTGGAAGGTTACTCACAAGGGCTTCCAACTTCGCAAACAGAAAGCTACAAAATATCCTAATCCTATTGTTTACCAGGAAATAAGTCTTTCTGTGGACATCCAATCCCTTCTAAAAATACAGAACCATATTGAAAGTCTTCTTAGCACATAGCGTTTACCCTTAAATAAAGCACTCACACTCAAAACATGACACCTTGTTCTGCTTGCTTTAGAAGCCACACAGATTCTGTCTACATTCCAATTCTCAGTACCTCTTATTCATCAAGACTTAAACTGGGAAGGGGACTGCCCTCTCAACTAGTGCCCATCATTCTCTTTTTTTTTTTTTTTAATATTTATTTATTTGCTTTAGTTGTACACAATGCAATGCATTTATGTTTACGTGGTGCTGAGGATCGAACCCGGGCCGCACACGTGCAAGGCGAGCGCTCTGCCGCTGAGCCACAACCCCAGCCCTCTTTTTTTTTTTTAATAAAAATTTTTAAAAATATTTATTTGCCGGGCGCGGTGGCGCACGCCTGTAATCCCAGCACTTTGGGAGGCTGAGGCAGGAGGATCGTGAGTTCAAAGCCAGCCTCAGCAATGGTGAGGCACTTAGCAACTCAGTGAGACCCTGTATGTAAATAAAATACAAAAAAGGGCTGGGGATGTGGCCCAGTGGTTGAGTGCCCCTGAGTTCAATCCCTGGTACCAAAAAAAAAAAAAAAAAAAAAAAACAAAACAATATTTTTATTTATTTGCTTTAGTTGTACACAATGCGTTTATTTGTACGTGGTGCTGAGGATCGAACCCGGGCCGCGCACGTGCTAGGCGAGCACTCTACCGCTGAGCCACAATCCCAGCCCTCTCTCTTTTTATACTATGCTGGTGTAGAAAAGAACCCACAGACCCAACTACTGCTCCACTTGCTACCAAAACAATTTTTTTTGGCGGGGTGGGTACAGGGGATTGAACTGAAGGGCACTTGACCACTGAGCCACACCCCCAGCCCTATTTTGCATTTTATTTGGAGATAGGGTCTCACTGAATTGCTTAGTGCCTCACTTTTACTGAGGCTGGCTTTGAACTTGTGATCCTCCTGCCTCAGCCTCCCAAGCCACTGGGATTACAGGCATGTTCTACCATGCCTGGCTCCAAAACAATTATTATTATTATTATTTTTTTTGGTACCGGGGATTGAACTCAGGGGCACTCAACCACTGGGCCACATCGCCAGCCTTTTTTTGTATTTTATTAGAGACAGGGTCTCACTGAGTTGCTAAGTGCCTCGCCATTGCTGGCTGGCTTTGAACTCGAGATCTTCCTGCCTCAGCCTCCCAATTGCTGGGATTACAGGTGTGTGCCATCACACCCAGCTTCTAAAACAATTTTTAAAAGAAGTTTCTTGGGGCCGGGGATATAGCTTAGTTGATAGATGTTTGCCTTGCATCTACCACAAGGCCATGGGTTCAATCCCCAGTAAGTGCACAGTTTCTTGCCAAAATCAGTTAGAAGGATGGGGGTGTAGCTTGGTGGCAGAATGCTTGCCTAGCATGCATGAAGCCCTGGGTTCTATCCCCAGCATATGCACGCACACGTGCACACACAGAGACACACACACAAATGAGAAGTTTCCCTTTAACAAATGTACTAAGGTATAATTTCAATATTATAAAATTCACACTTTGCTTTGGATAAGACTAAAGAGTCAGCCGGGCGCGGTGGCGCACGCCTGTAATCCCAGCACTTTGGGAGGCTGAGGCAGGAGGATCGCGAGTTCAAAGCCAGCCTCAGCAATGGCGAGGCACTTAGCAACTCAGTGAGACCCTGTCTCTAATAAAATACAAAAAAGGGCTGGGGATGTGACCCAGTGGGCGAGTGCCCCTGAGTTCAATCCCTGGTACCACAAAAAAAAAAAAAAAAAAAAAAAAGACTAAAGAGTCTTAAAGACTCATAACTATGAATCTTGGCCAGCAACAGCACTGTTAACACGCCTTTCTCAAAAATACACAGTCTCAATAATTCAGACCTTTTCTGAAAGAAAATTTAAGGGTACCAATGCTTTTAAGGCAGTGGTTTGAGAACCATCAGTTTTAACATATTCAGAAAAGAAAAATTAATACCTGCAAAATTCCACATTTTCCTTATTAAAATATAAGGGTCTTTTCAAGAATCGTAAGTCAGTCCTTCGTTATATCTGATCTACATTTTTGCTACCCAATAACTTTGTCTGATTTTTGGAAAAGAACCTTTGGGCCCTTGAATTTTGGTAGGAATCTCAGGAAGATCAAACATACCTGCAAGTTGGTTGGGTCTTTATAATTCTCATCAGAAGCAATCTGAAGTTTCTCCTGAATCCATTTCTCCAGCTCCTCAGCATCTCTTTGGAAAAATTGGAATCGATACGAATCTTCTAGCTTCTGACGCCGCAGGGTTGAGAGCTCCTTGAAGCGATGGTATCGGTCCAGGACCTGCTGCCGCCTCTCCTGGATGTCCTCAGCTGTTTCCAGCACCTTGACCCCGCTTGGGTCCATTTTCTGAAAAGACAGATGCCCTGAGATAAGTACTACAAGATACCAAGACAGGGGCTGGGGTTGTAGCTCAGTGGCAGAGTGCTTGCCTGGCATATTTGGGGCATTGGGTTTGATCCTTAGCACCAAAAATATAAACATTAAAAAAAGGCATTCTGTCCATCTACAACTATAAAAATTTTTTTAATTAAAAAAAAAAAAAAAAAAAAAAAAAGCCGGGCGCGGTGGCGCATGCCTGTAATCCCAGCACTTTGGGAGGCTGAGGAGGATCGCAAGTTCAAAGCCAGCCTCAGTAATGGAGAGGCACTTAGCAACTCAGTGAGACCCTGTCTCTAATAAAATACAAAAAAGGGCTGGGGATGTGACCCAGTGGTCAAGTGCCCCTGAGTTCAATCCCCGGTACCACAAAAAAAAAAAAAAAAAGATACCATGACAGACTCAGTGGAACTAGCATCTCTGAAGAAATGAATGAATTATCAGAATCCTTTGGCAGAAAAATGAACGGAGAAGGTAGTCTCTTCTAAGGATGAGACAACAAAGCCCTTACTAAAACACCTACCTACCTGGGCCAGTCAAGACGGCAATGAAACTAAAGGAAAAAGACAAGTGGAAGAACTATGTTTTTCTTTTTACATTTTTTTCAGTACTGAGAATTGAACCTAGGGGTGTTCTGCCACTGAGTTATATCTCCAGCCCTTAAAAAAAAAAAAAAAAAAAAAAGTTTTTGTTTTTTGTTTTAATTTTGAGACAGGGTCTTGCTAAAATGGCCTCAAACTTGTAATCCACCTGCCTCAGTCTCGCAAATATAAGAGTACAGGTGTCCACCACCACACGAAGCTAAGAACTATTTATGTTGCCAATTCTACAAGGGCTTTAAGGATTCAAAGGAAATACCAATGATGATCCTCAGAGAATTATTGATAAGTCCATTCAAAAGTCCTTCATCTGGTCTCTGAATTTTCTTGTGTGGAGGTTAGAATAAAATTACTTATACCCTCAGTTTTTCTATCTTTCCAGACCTCAGCCTGTTATTCAATGAAAGAAATGATTATAAAATAACTGAGTCCTCAAAATCAACAAAAAGGAACAGTAGCTAAATTCTCAGTTATTCTAAAATGTCAACCCTTACACATATTCTTCAGACTATCAGATAGCCTGGGCAATGGAGAAGCTTAGTTTCATTTGCCTGTGCACAAATTAAATCACAGTTTATGGGCTGGGGTTGTGGTTCAGCAGTAGAGCATTTGCCTAGCACACTAAGGCTCTGGGTTTGATCTCCAGCACCACATTAAAACAACAACAACAACTAAATAAACAAAATAAAGGTATGCTGTCCATCAGCGGGGCGTGATGGAGCACGCCTTTAATCCCAGCACTTGGGAGGCTGAGGCAGGAGGATTGTGAGTTCAAAGCCAGCCTCAGCAATGGCCAGGCACTTAGCAACTCAGTGATACCCTGTCTCTAATAAAATACAAAAGGGCTGGGGATGTGGCTCAGTGGTCAAGTGCCCCTGAGTTTAATCCCCAGTACCAAAAGGAAAAAAAAAAAAAAAAAAAAAAAAGGTATTATGTCCATCTACAAGTAAAAAATTTTTTTTAAAATTTTTTTGTGGCCGGGTGTGGTGGCGCACGCCTGTAATCCCAGCACTTGGGAGGCTGAGGCAGGAGGATCGCGAGTTCAAAGCCAGCCTCAGCAATGGTGAGGCACTTAGCAACTCAGTGAGACCCTGTCTCTAATAAAATACAAAAAAGGGCTGGGGATGTGGCCCAGTGGTCAAGTGCCCCTGGATTCAATCCCCGGTACCAAAAAAAAAAAAAAAAAAAAAATTTGTGGTGCTAGGAATCAAACCCAGGGCCTTATGCATGCAAGGCAAGCACACTACGAACTGAGCTATATCCCCAGCCCAACAACTAAAAATATTAAAAAATAAAATCACAGTTTATGATTTTTATGGGGAGGAGTACTGTGAAAGATGTATTCTACCTATTGTTTTTAGAAAGACAGGAGACTGGGCTGGGGGCTATAGCTCAGTTGGTAGAGTACTTGCCTTGCATGCACAAGGCCCTAGGTTCAATACCCAGCACCACACAAAAAAAAAAAATAAATTTAAAAGCAACAACAAAAAAGACAGGGGCTGGGGTTATGGCTCAGTGAGGCACTGAGTTCAATCCTCAGCACCACATGAAAATGAAATAAAGATATTGTATCCTCCTACAACTAAAAAATAAATGTATAAAAAAAAAGGAGGCTGCACAGATTAAACATGCATTTCAAGTTAACTATAAATGTAGTCTAACTGCTCAGTGGTGCTTCCCTGTACAATTCCATCCCCAACTTTAAACCCTCAGATTTTGTAATCCCAGCAACTCGGAAGGCTGATGAAGGAGGATTCCAAGTTCGAGTCTAGCCTCAGCAACTTAGCAAGGCCCTGTCTCAAAATAAAAAGGCTGAGGATGTGGCTCAGTGGTGGAGCACCCCTGGGTTCAGTCCCAGTACCAAAAAGAGAGAGAGCGAGCACAGGAGAGAGAGAGAGGATCTGACCTATGTGATAAACCCAAAATATTCTACTTTCTCCTTTCAAGAATAAGGCACTTTCAATTAAGGATCACAGAAGTAAACAGATATAATGACAGAAAGCTTCTAAATTTGTCAGCACAAGCCACCTTCTCTGTTTACACCTTAGTTCCCTAGAGTGGTTAACAATGACAGGTGAACATGGCATGGTCCAGGTCCTCCCAACTTTTAAACTACAGTCTGTAGGGGGGATTCTGGATTTGGTAAGAAGCAGAACAGGTAAGTGTTACAGTCCCTTCTAGCTCTTGTTCTACAGTGTACAAAAGGTGTAAACATTGTGTTACTCAGGAAACCTGGGAGCGCTCTTCCTGTGGTCCTGTGGCCTGCTAATGGAAAGGACCAGCAGGCTGAGGATTGGGGAGAAAGTCAGCAAGGGTGCTGCTCACATCGCAGTGGGAGGTGACAGCACAGTGAAATTGGCGAAAGCTATGCACCTGATCAGCTCTGAGGGATACCTTTTCTCTGAAGAGACTATCTCCCCAGTGAAAAGTCCGTGAGGTGATTTTAGCCATATCATCATGCCTTCCAAATTATACTCTGCACAGCCACCAGTTACTTTTGTTGTATTGTTTACCACAGTTTGATTTTTTTATTTTTAAACCATAACAAGAAATGTTCTTTACCACATCACTCCCCCAAACCTTGACAGCTCCCTTCTGGCTGAGAAAGAAGCCTCTTCTCTAGCAAGACCTTCACCACCTGGCCCAATTTCTCTGGTTCCTTTTCAACCATTCTCTCTACCCCACTGGCATGCAGAAATATTTGTTCTTTTCCAAATTACAATTCCCTGTCAAACTACAAGCCACATGCCTATGAGAATACCCCATCTCTTCTCTGCCTGGGTAACTCCTATTTTATACTCAATGCCCAGGTAAAATAAGTAAGCTGCAGCCTTTTGAAACTGTACACAGCATGCCTCCCTTGCCTCCTCAGATGCAATCACTCTTCTATAGATTTGAAAAGCACCTGTATTCACTTTCCACCGTATGATTAACCTGAGTAACCTCATCTTTGAACCCTGATATCTGGTATATATTGGGTGTTAAGGCTTGGATCTGGAATGTTCCCCCAGTGCTCATGTGTTGAAGGCTTGGTCCCCGGAGTTCAGCCCTTGGAAGGTGACTGGAACATGGGCTCAAAAAAAAAAAAAAAAAAAAAAAAAAAAAAAAAAAAAAAAAAAAAAAAAAAACAAAAAAAAAATAATCTCATCAGTGGATTAATCCATTGATAGATTCATAATTTGATGACATTATTATTATTATTATTATTTTTTTTTTTTTTTTTTTTGGTGGTACCGGGGATTGAACTCAGGGGTACTCGACCACTGGGCCACATCCCCAGCCCTTTTTTGTATTTTATTAGAGACAGGGTCTCACTGAGTTGCTAAGTGCCTCGCCATTGCTGAGGCTGGCTTTGAACTTGCGATCCTCCTGCCTCAGCCTCCCAAAGTGCTGGGATTACAGGCGTGAGCCACCGCGCCCGGCTCTGATGACATTATTTGAAGGTGGTGGAAATGTATAGGAAGTAAGGACTCCTTGGAAGAAGTGCCCTTCTCACATTCTGCTTCCCAGCTGCCACACCCTCATGCTAGGATGTTCTCCCTCACACAAGGTCCAAAAACAATGGAGTCAGAGGATCATGAACTGAAACCTCTGAAACCATAAGCCAAAAGAAATCTCTCTTCCTTTTGTTTTTCTCAGGCATTTTGTCACATTCAGGATGAAAAGTTGACTAACACAGGGGTCATTAAGAAACACTTGAGCAATGCATTACCAAGCATGTACTGAGTGTGTAGCTGCCCTGAATTCACTTGCTGGGGTAGAGAGAGGACATAATAATGAAGCTTCCACTTGCCATATTGTAAAACTAGAAGCCTGTCCAGGTGAATACTAGATTTGTGACAAAGGCAAACGAAGAATGCTGATTAAAGCTACACAACTAGATGTCACCCTAATGAATAAGTCTGAGTTACCAATCTTGGATTGACCACCTGGCATACCCTCTAAGGAAGCTGCTGCTCTATTCACTGGCACAGGGTGGAACCTCAGGGAGCAAAGCTCAGATGTCCCCAGTAGACAACTGTGAGTGGGGAAAAAAAAAAATTTTTTTTTTCCATTTGTGATGCTAGGGATAGAACTCAAGGCCTCTTACATGCTAGTTAAGAACCCTACTATTGAAAAGGGCGTGGTAGTACACGCCTGTAATCCCAGCAATGAGGCAGGAGGATCATGAGTTCAAAGCCAGCCTCAGCAATGGTGAGGCACTTAACAACTCAGTGAGACCCTGTCTCTAATAAAATACAAAAAAGGGCTGGGGATGTGGCCCAGTGGTCGAGTGCCCCTGAGTTCAATCCCCAGTACACACACAAAAAAAAAACCCTACTATGGAGCTACCCCACCAACCCTAAATATCCTTTTTGGGTGGGGAGGGGGTGGCTATTAGGGATTGAACCCAAGGCTGCTTTACCACTGAGCTACATCCTCAGTCCTTTTTATTTTTTATTTTGAGATCAGGTCCTCCCTAAATTGCTGAGGCTGACCTCAAACTTGCCATTCTCTTGCCTTAGTCTCTCAAGTAACTGGAATTACAGGCGTGATTATCTTCTATCCTTTTTTTTTAGATATTTATTTTTTAGTTATAGATGGACACAATGTCTTTATTTTACTTTATGTGGTGCTGAGGATAGAACCCAGTGCCTCATGCATGCTAGGTGAGCGCTCTACCTCTGAGCCACAACCCCAGCCCATCTTCTATTCTTAAAACAGACTTTGGGCCAGGTGTGATGGCACACGCTTGTAATCCCAGCACTTGGGAGGCTGAGGCAGGAGGACTGCAAATTCAAAGCCAGCCTCAGCAATGGTGAGGCACTTAGCAACTCAGTGAGACCCTGTCTCTAGTAAAATACAAAAAAGGGCTGGGGATGTGGCCCAGTGGTTGAGTGCCCCTGAATTCAATCCCCGGTACCAAAAAACCCCCCAGACTTTGAAAGTCTATAAAACCAAAAACTAAAGTGACTTTGCGAACCTAAATGCTGAGAGCAGAGTTTCGTTAATAGCATTTAGTTACTTACTACAGGCAGTTCTGGTTGACACTGCACCCAAGTGCATCAATGTAGTTTAGAGAAGGCTGGTTTCGGACAAGGACCACTACCATTACAAGCCATGATTACCAAGAGCTCAACATGACCGCTCATTCACCTTGTAGCTGTACCTCACCTGGGCAGGGTCCATTTCCCAACTTGAAATGCTCCCTTTACCTGGAACACACTTTTCTCTCCACCATTTAGTATCATCCAAGTCATCCAAAGTCTAAAGCAGATCCCTCGGACGCCTTATCACTCACCTTATGGTACTATCACCTTCTGCAAGCAATTATTTTCTTACAAATATACATTTTTAAGTTCTCTAAGAAGCTTGCAGCTCCTCAGGAACTATAGGAACTTTATTCACAGGCAGATTATGCACTTACCAAACCTGGAAATAAAGAAACTACTATAACTTCAATTTTTATTTTTTGTAGAGCTGGGGCTGAATCCAGGGGTACTATACACTGAGCTTCATCCCCAGCTCTATTTTAATTTTGAGACAGGGTCCCACTAAGTGGTTCAGGCTAGCCTCAATCTATAGATCCTAGTTACTGTGCCTGGAGGTCACTTTATAACTAGTCAGGAGACAAAGGTGATTTGGTAAGCAAGTCACAGAGCCCAGGGTGTTTCAGGATCCTTTTTCTGGTTCCTAAACAAGCATACAAGAACCAGTTATTTTATTTTTGTACTGGGGATTACACCGAGGGTCATTTACCACTGAGTTACATCCCTAGCCTTTTTTATTTATTTATTTATTTATTTATTTTTTAAATATTTATTTATTTACTTTAGTTGTACACAATGCAATGCATTTATGTTTACGTGGTACTGAGGATCGAACCCGGGCCGCGCACATGCGAGGCAAGCGCTCTGTCGCTGAGCCACAACCCCAGCCCCTTTTTTATTTTTTGAGACAGGGTCTCACTAAGTTGCTTAGGGCCTTGCTAAATTGCTGAGGCAGGCCTGGAACTTGTGATCCTCCTGTCTCAGCGTCCTGAGTCCCTGGGATTACAGGTATGAGCCACTACACAAGGAAGAACTGGTGATTTTTAACATGACTGGAGCTGACACACTCTTTATTGATGGCTGTTTAATTATTATTAATTTCTTTACTTCCTCTTTTCCATCCTCACTTTAAAGGGGGGAAAAAAAAAGGGAAAGTGATATATTAATCATTAAAAAAAAAAAATCAGGCCGGGTGTGGTGGCGCACGCCTGTAATCCCAGCACTTTGGGAGGCTGAGGCAGGAGGATCGCGAGTTCAAAGCCAGCCTCAGCAATGGCGAGGCACTTAGCAACTCAGTGAGACCCTGTCTCTAAATAAAATACAAAAAAGGGCTGGGGATGTGGCCCAGTGGTCGAATGCCCCTGAGTTCAATCCCCGGTACCACAAAAAAAAAAAAATAAATAAAATAAATAAAAATCATGTTGGGCGTGGTGGCAAGCACTTGTAATCCCAGTAATTTGAGAAGCAGGAGAACTGCAAATTCAAGGGCAGCCTTGGCAATTTAGTGAGATCCTGTCTCAAAATTTAAAAAGGAGGCGGGCGTGGTGGCACACACCTGTAATCCCAGCACTTGGGAGGTTGAGGCAGGAGGATTGTGAGTTCAAAGCCAGCCTCAGCAATGGCGAGGCACTAAGCAACTCAGTGAGACCCTGTCTCTAATAAAAATACAAAAAGGGCTAGGGATGTGGCCCAGTGGTTGAGTGCCTCTGAGTTCAATCTCTGGTACCAAAAAAAAAAAAAAAAAAAAAAAAAAAAAAAATTTTTAAAGGGCTGGGGAATATACCTCAGTGGTAAAAGCGTCCCTGGGTTCAATCCTCAGTTCTTAAAAAAATATATTTTTTTTTCTATCTTTTAAGATTCAAGTCTTAAACTAGGTGCAGTGGTGCACACATGTAATCCCAGCGGCTTAAGAAGATGAAGCAGAAGGATCGAAAGTTCAAAGCCAGCCTCAGCAATGGTGAGGCTCTAAGCAACTCAGTGAGACCCTATCTCTAAATAATATACAAAAATAAGGCTTGTGGTTCAGAGGGAGAGGGCTTGCCTCGCATGCGTGAGGCACTGGGTTTGATCCTGAGCACCACATAAAATTAAAGATATTGGCCAGGTGCGGTGGCGCACGCCTGCAATCCCAGTACTTGAGAGGCTGAGGCAGGAGGATTGCGAGTTCAAAGCCAGCCTCAGCAATGGCAAGGCACTTTAGCTATTCAGTAAGACCCTGTCTCTAATAAAACACAAAAAAGGGCTGGGGATGTGGGGATGTGCCCCTGAGTTGAATCCCTGGTACCAAAATAAATAAGTAAACAAATAAATCATGTCCACCTATAACTAAAAAATATATATTTAAAAAAAAAAAATAGGGCTCGGGATGGGACTAAGTGGTCGAGTGCCCTTGAGTTCAATCCCCAGTACTCAAAAAAAAAAAAAAAAAAAAAAAAAAAGATTCAGTCTTAAGTTAGTAAACAATGAATGTTAGAATTATTTACATACTTCCATTGTTTTTATCCCTGGAAACAAGATGGAAAAACATCAGGAAATTATTAATTTGCTTGTTTACAAGATTTTCTTGTAAAAACTGGGTGTGGTGGCATGTGACTACAATCTCAGCAACTTGGGAAACTGAGGCCAGAGGATTACAAATTCAAGGACAGCCTCAGCAACTTAGTGAGGCCCTAAGCAACTCAGTGAGACCCTGTTTCTAAATAAAATATAAAAAAGGCTAGGGATGTGGCTCAGTAGTTAAGTGCCTCTGGTTTCAATCCCAAGTACCAAAAATAAATAAATAGGGCTGGGGTTGTGGCTCAGCGGTAGTGTGCGGCTTGGGTTCAATCCTCAGCACCACGTACAAATAAACCCATTGTGTACAGCTAAAGCAAATAAATAGATATTTAAAAATAAAAAATAAATGTAAAATAAAAGTACAAAGGGCTGGGGTGTAGCTCAGTGGTAGAGCACCCCTGGGTTCAATCCCCAGTAACAAAAACAACAACAAAACCTTATAAAGACATTTTCTTGGGCTGGGGTGGTGGCTCAGCGGAAGAATGATCACCTAGCACATGCCCGGCCCTGGGTTCAATCCTCAGCACCACGTAAAAATAAATAAGTAAATAAAATAAAGGTATTGTGTCCAAGTACAATTAAAAAATAAATATTTAAAAAAATATAAAGACATTTTCTTGGGAAGGTATAGTTATAGTTACTCATGGAATGATAAGCACACTACACATAAGTTCCCCAAAAACATCTATATTTTCAGCATTAAAGGGTGGCATTTGTCCTTTCTTCTATCACAAGATACACTGAATTTCTAAAATCCTTTAGCTGCTATGGAAATATCTAAGAAATAACATTTGGGAGAAGCTCTTGGGGGCGGGGGTCTCCACCATAATACTGCAAAGGTTCCACCTTAGCACATCTCCCTGCTGGGGCCTAGCTTGGCAATTTGACCCTACCAATCCAGGGAGTAGATCCAGAAAGGCCCTGCTGAAATTAACCAACCTAAAAGGCCCTCTTTGTCGCCCCAGTGAAGTAGAACAAGTCAATTCTATACCAAGTGCTTGGTCAGGCTATAATGGACTTTTCTTTCCTGCAGTAGATCAGCTGACGTCAGCAGGTGGGAGCTCTGCCAAGCCACAACCCGCTGTCTCTGGGGAGCTGGACATCTGAAAGTCACCAATGTGCTCCCACTATGATGGGCATTCAGATTTTTCATTTGCGTGATTACAGGAAACAACAAAAAGACAATGGGCTAATAAGAGTTTCCCCCCACTTAACCCAATAGGGAGCTCTCTAGTTTATATACCAGAGTCCCAGTTCTAGCCAGGCACCTGCCTGTAATTCCAGGAACTGGGGAGGCTGAAGCAAGAGGATTACAAATTGGAGGCCAGCCTTGGCAATTTAGCAAGACCCTGTCTCAAAAAATAAAAGGGACTGGGGATATAGCCCGGTAGTGGAATTCCTTTAGGTTCAATCTACAATACTGCAAAATAAAAAAAAAAAAAGAAACCCAGTTTATTTTTGCTTCTAAAAGGGTAATTTCCACAGACTACTTCAAATACAGGAAAATTTTCATAAATATCACCAAGAATCACTGCCACCCAAAGGTGCTACAATCTCTGTCGCCCACAAAAACTGTCAGAGTTACTGGAATTTCTTGGACTCTGCCTGTGTGCGTCACATTGCTTCCATGACTAAGGCTGCGTACTGCAAGAACCCTGCCCCTGCCCTGGCAATATGCAGCAGTCTGATAAGGCAGACTCACAGAGAATGTTCTGGGTGGTCCCCAGCTTTATGGGATTAACACTTTGAAAATACTAGAAAGGAAGAATCTGGGAAACGAGACCTCAAAAAAACAGTCTCCAAACTTACCAGCCTATCTGTCTATTCCATTAACTGACTAAAAACCACAGCAGAGGGACTTCCTAGGAGTGCATTTAAATGCTTATCTCAAAACCAATCATCAACTCTGATTTTGCCAATCAAATCCATGTTCATAGAGAATGAACGAGGGGAAACAAAGTGCTAACATGTTTTTCTATGTTTAAGGACAGTGTCCTGGGGACTGGGGTTGTAGCTCAGTGGTAGAGCATTGGCCTAGCACATGCGCAGCCTGGGTTCGATCCTCAGCACCACATAAAAATAAAGGCATTGGGGCTGGGGTTGTGGCTCAGCGGCAAAGCGCTCGCCTCGCACGTGTGCGGCCCGGGTTCGATCCTCAGCACCACGTAAACATAAATGCATTGCATTGTGTACAACTAAAGTAAATAAATAAATATTAAAATTAAAAAAAAAATAAATAAATAAAGGCATTGTGTACAACTAAAAGCAAATAAATAAATATTAAAAAAAAAAGGACAGTGTCCTATTTAAGGTAATTGGAGAAAAAGGTTATGTTTGCAAATATTATTAGAGAATATTGAGGATGTAGGCTATTTAGAAATGCTGCAATGCAGCAGTCAAAATCTTAGCTGCCTGATTCAGCAAGCAAAGTGACTTGATTTCAGGGGGATAAAACAGGAATTACAACTATGTCCTCTATTGTAATAAATGAAAAGGACTTGTCAGCATTCTTACAATACTGCCAGATCTCTGGATGAAAAAGAGGATTCTAAACATGTAAGTTTAGCTAGAAATTTCTAATTAAATCCAAAGACATAGCGTACCTACAAAATGACTCCTCATATCCAACATAAACTTATACACATCATGAACTAGAAATGGATTCCTACAAAACAGACTGAAACATGAATATCTTTGTCTTCCTGATGAATGCCAACAGGCAACTGTTAGAGGCAGTTCTTGGTACTTAGGGAATTCTAGAACACTTTCACCTAATCTATGGGAGCTATGTGCCACTGTAGGAGCTTGTAATTTGTGAAGCAGGAGAGGCAGTGGGTGGGATTCACGCTGGGTTAAGCAACACAAGGGACAGAGATGCAAACATTTTCAAACCAAAGGTCAAATGCTTTGGATTCTGCAAACTTGGCACCTG
Organism: Tamias sibiricus; assembly: GCA_025594165.1. Lineage (NCBI taxonomy): Eukaryota > Metazoa > Chordata > Mammalia > Rodentia > Sciuridae > Tamias > Tamias sibiricus. The sequence continues at coordinate 215,176,109 of CM046657.1, read as the reverse complement.
CAGTGAGTGGCTTAGGACGCCCTCACACAGATCTCAGAGTAGAACTCAGCAATCACAGTTTCTCTGTGGAACCCCAAAAGGGAAGAAAAAAAAAATACATATACATATATATATATATATATAATGAAGATGAAAAGGGACTCTATTAAGAACAAACCATTGGGAGTGCCATTCTTTCAGCAAACTGGATGTGCTGGATTTTAAGAGACATTTGGAACATAACAAAATGAAGGCTGGTTTTCAGATAGGACATGAGCTGTATTACTATACTGTTTTGCAAGGAAAAGGTTTTTAGGGACTAACAGGATAAATGGATCATTTGGCTCTATGAAAAACCTCATAAACATCACCCCCAAGGCAAAAGGTCACGGAAACCATTCATCAGTTTTGTTTTTGTTGCTGAGTCAGAGCCCAAATGTGCAGAACTGACAATACCTTTTTTCCTATGGCTTAGAAAGTCAGCCTATTACTAAATTTTAGATTTGCAAAGCAAGAGAACTACATACAGGGATGTGGAAGGGCTCCCCTGAGAACAAACCACCAAAAAATCAGTTAGCACCCATAAAAACTAAATACCAGTTGATTCTCAGATTAAACAAATTAACTCAAAACCAGCTTAGCTGCAGATTTTAGTGGCAGATCTGATGGTAAGCAGAGAAATAAAAAATACATAAAGTAAGACTTTCAACATCATGAATAAAAAAAGCAAGTATTTTTGCTTAAAACCACATTCCAATCGGGATCATAGATCGGCACGTCAGCCTTCACATCAATTAATTCAAGTTGTTAGCGCAATTCTGCAGAGGTGAGCAGGGACTTAGCTTTAAGAAAGCAAAAGAGTCATACTGCATTGCATCAAAATCCAGAAATGCAGAGCAATGATGAGAAAACTTACTTCAGAATGCTTCCCAAATACTATCTTGCTGCTACTTACCTTTTAACCTGTAAAATTCAGATGAAAGGTATTTAAGTTCAACATATTGTTACTAAGATTCAAAACAGGAAAAGGTGATTGATTATGTGGACTATTTTATAAATCAAATCTCATTTAAGTAATTAGGTGGTCTGATTTATAAAAAGGCCTGCCTTGGATTTATCACCTATAATCACTAGACATTTCCAAAGTTTTATTTCCCATTTTAAGATATCAAGATAATAATTTCAAGCTTTTCCCTCCCTTTTTGGAAAAGGTCCAATTTTACAAACACTCAAAAACTATACAAATACAACAAATATACAGAGAACTTTTTTTAGAAATGCAAAATGTAAGCTCCATTTCATTACAGGGATTGTGGCAGAAGAAAGAATTCAATGGAAAAGGAAACAAACTCAAGTTAACTCAAATTAATCTGTCAAAGTTAATCTGTCAAGTTAATCTGTCAAAATTGAAAGATACTAAGCCGGGCGTGGTGGCGCATGCCTGTAATCCCAGCACTTGGGAGGCTGAGGCAGGAGGATCTCGAGTTCAAAGCCAGCCTCAGCAACGGTGAGGCACTTAGCAACTCAATGAGACCCTGTCTCTAAATAAAATACAAAAAAGGGCCGGGCACGGTGGCGCACGCCTGTAATCCCAGCACTTGGGAGGCTGAGACAGGAGGATCATGAGTTCAAAGCCAGCCTCAGCAATGGCAAGGCACTTAGCAACTCAATGAGACCCTGTCTCTAATAAAAAAAAAAATTTTTCAAAAAAGGGCTGGGGATGTGGCCCAGTGGTCAAGTGCCGCGAGTTCAATCCCCGGTACCAAAAAAAAAAAAAGGCTGGGGATGTGACCCAGTGGTCGAGTGCCCCTGAGTTCAATCCCTGGTACAAAAAGAAAAAAAGAAAAAAAAAATTGAAAGATACTAGTTATGCTACATGTTCTCAGATCACAATTTCCCCAAATATCTAGAATAATCTCTCTCTCTCTTTTTTTTTTTAAGCATCATGGGAGTTTTATTTGGAAATTAATTTTGAACTATCAATACAAATGCCAAGACACTACACAAAACATCCACAGGAACTTTTTTTTCATTTTTTTTTAATTGTTCACAAACATTTCCTCCATAATCCAACATACAACAGAGAAATGGTACATCTTTCAACACGATGGTTAGATGCCACGAAGTAGGTAGCAATGCCTTAACTGTATGCATGTTGTCAGGCCGAGGGCCTCTTCCATCCTTGTCAAGGGGAGTGCTAACCTTCTCTCCTTTCTTACAACACTAGAATAATCTCTTTAGTTCCATGGTTCTTAAGAACCAAGCAGCCATCAATTAAAAACAAAAAAAAATCAGCAAACATTACATGCAAACACCAGGATGGCAATAAGAAATAGATTCATGCCGTAAAGAGAAAGAGAGGAAGGTGGAAAAGATGGGAGGCTTTGGAAATTTATGTATACTAAGACTTCTGATCATGTAACACCAAAAACCCAAACCAACCCTAACCTATCTGTTTAACAGAAAGGTCACGCAGGCAGGGTTTTTTTTCCTCTCTTTGGATCATTCAACCTTTTTGACAAAGATGTGTCTTCACTGCAAGCCACGCAAAACTGAAAAGGCAACACATTTTCTGCATGCTAGTCAAATACCTGGACTCTGCGTTTACGAAACGATGACAACATGATGGAGGAATGTGGAGTCTAAAGAGGGGGGAAAGAGCAAGATAACAAGTTTCTAAGGGCAAATGGAACAGACTCATTTCAAAATGAAGAAAACAGACCTGTTAAAACATATGAATACAAGTGAAAAATCAAATTTCAGATATTTCCCCAGCATGTTCTCTTTGATGTTCCATACAGCATCTAAATCTCACTAGGGATTTAAAAAGTGGAAAGGATTTAAAAACCTTGGAAAAAAACAAGGTTCCCAGGTATTAGCTGTTACTATCATCTAGATGTGCTGCCTTAGCCAAATCACATCCTCTTTGGGGGTCTCAGTTTCCCCCACGTGTCAAAATAATAATACTGAATATACTTTTTTTTTGGGGGGGGGCAGTACTGGGGATTATACCCAAGGACTCACAAATGTCAGGTAAATGCTCTACCATTGAGCTACAACCCCAGTCTGGTCTGAACATACTTTTAAAACAAAACATGCCATCCCCCATCCACATTCTGATAAACTGAGATTTCCTGGACTAGATGATTTCTAATTCCCCTTCCTTTCAGCAATAAAAGAGTAATATTTCATGAAATTATCATAACAAGATAGAACTCAAATGCCGGGCGCGGTGGCGCACGCCTGTAATCCCAGCACTTGGGAGGCTGAGGCAGCAGGATCGCGAGTTCAAAGCCAGCCTCAGCAATGGCGAGGCACTTAGCAACTCAGTGAGACCCTGTCTCTAATAAAAATACAAAAAAGGGCTGGGGATGTGGCCCAGTGGTCGAGTGCCCCTGAGTTCAATCCCTGGTACCAAAAAAAAAAAAAAAAAAAAAAAAAAGAAGAACTCAAGCTACAAAGGAAGATCTACTGAACCTAGCTTACAGATTCACATCCTTTATAAAATACTATTTCCTGCTTAAAACTGGTACAAAAGGAATATGTAAAAGAACTGGACAGGAGGTGATGGTTCACTGAACAGCAACTCCAGTGAACTGGCCCTAAGTGATCAGCTATGCAGTCCTCCTCTGCATTCCTGGGGTCAGCATTTGCCACCAGAGTGTTGCATTCTTCTACAGTAAGGCTGCAGCTGATGTGCTGAAGCAGATGTGGGTGCATAACTAGTGGAGTTCTCACATAGCCCAAAGAGGATTGATTACAAAGGCAGTCTGCCCTCCGACCCTCTGTCCTCAGTGCAAGTTCAGCAATGACAGGAGGTAGAGGACTATTTCTGTGGTCCACTTCTCAGGATCTGCAGTGGCCCCACCCTTTGGCATGAAGTCAGGGAAGGAAAAGAGAAAATTCTAACTCAGGGGACCCAGAGGTATACTTAAGACAACTCTCCCCATCTAAACCTGTTCATTAGATTGCTTGACAGGCTTATATTGGAGCCTGTGACATATCAGATTTCTCCAATTAGATTACGACAAAACACACTGCCAAAACCAAAAGCATATCCAAGAATAAGTTACCAAGCTGATGGTTTACTGTAAGAATTGCTTTCACACTCTGCAGTACAGAGCAAATCCTCCTTTCCATTCTCTCCACTTAGGTCCCTGGGCAACAGTTAACACACTTTGAGGGGCCCTTTGAGTAATTATTGGCCCAGTTACTAAAAAAGGCTTATTGTTAATTTCCTGCAGAGGCCATTTACTGTAGCACACCCGCCCCCCAGCACATTTTTAAAACTTTGACTTCAACTTGACCTTTCAAAATCTAAGACATTAGCTGTAGTGAAAAGGAGAAATAAATGACTAGTTTCAGTAATGGGAACTGTGCTTAATGGCTTCATACAGCTGACTGTTCCTGATGCTATTCCTAAGATTTTTGTTTCCTGCCTGCAAGACACCCCCACCCTTCCATCTTTGATACATTCTGTTTTACTTAAGTCCAATTGCTATGACGACGCAATTTCTCATTATGAAAATACTTCGTGTGGTCTCTCTTCTGCTCTTCCCCGACAGCCATGATGGTTAAGTTTTTCTAAGATACCATGAACACTGAACAAAGGACCTAAATATTTTAGGATCTATTATATAAAAGAGACCTGACAAGGTGGTGGAGCAGTTCAAGAATCATCCTAACCCGGCTTTCTGAGCTATTCATGCCTTTCATTTAAAACATATTGAAGACTTAACTTTAACAAGCCCCTTATTTATAACATTTTATTCCAATACCTGAGATTTTTAAAAGCCCTTTTCTTTGGGAAGCGTCTAATCAGATTCGCTGGGCAGCTTCCAAACAAAAAGAATGCTCTATCATTCCACACTGGCATGGTTGTAGAATTTTTGACAATGTACTGAAATAATACACTGCCCTCGACGTGAAAGACCCAATCCCACACACAAAAAAAAGAACTCTAAGCTATTAACTTATTTGATTTGAGTCTTATGCCAAGCAAGCGCCGCTTCTACCTACCATTTACAAGAAGATCACAATTGGGGATGAAAGAAGTGTTTATTACAAGGAAAGAAGAGGAGCCGGCCCAGCTCCGACCTTTCTCAGGCTAGAGAGGGCCGGCAGTCTCGCTGCAGGAAGGGCCGAAGTCAAGGAGCCCTTCGCTCTGTGCAGGGCTCTTCCTCCTTCGAGGGGTGGCCGGCACTGCCTGCGTAGACTCGGGAAAGCGGGCTGCACCCGCCGCTCCCACCCAGGCAGGGGACCGGGGGCGGCGCGAGAGCGCAGGGCTGGGAAGAGATGGCGAGGAGCAGACGGAGCCCCCACCCACCTGCCGCGGCCGGCTGCTGGGAGGGGCCCTGTGGCCTCGCGCCCCCTCCCCCCGTCAATGACATGCCGGCGTCGCTGCCCGGCCCGCAGCTCCCCCGCAGCCCTCGCGCCACAAGGGCGGTGGCGGCGGCTTGCCCGGCGGCGGGGACGCTGAGGGGGCGGCGAGGCCTTCCCGGCTCACCTGTCCGCGCGCCGGCCCCGCCCCGCCCCGCCCGGGGGCTGCGGGCTCCAGCCCCGGGGTCGGCTGTCCAGGACCCCGTTCCCGCCCCAAGCTGGCCCGTGGCCCCTCTCACCGGCTCCTGAGGGGTGAGGGCCGTGAGTGCCCCGGCTGAAGGGTGCTGAGGGACCGACGCGCCTCCGCGGCCTCCACTCTGCGCCGTTCGCTCCGCACCGGGTAGTGGCGGTGACGCGCGCGCCCCGCCTCTTTTATAGGCAGCCACGCGCGTTCCCGTGTGGAGCAGGAGCGAGCGCGGGGGAAGCGGCCGGGCGAGGAACAAGGGGAGGGGGAGCGCGCCGGAGGAGCAAAGGGGGCGGAGCTCCCGCGGGCTAGTCGCTCGACCGCTCGGCGGAAAGGGCCGAGCACGCGCGGAAGGGGCCGAAGTGGCGGTTGTGGGGAGGAGGTGCGCGAGAAGAGGGCGGCGGGAGGATGGGGAAATAGGGCGCGCGCAAGGGGTGGGGGTGATGGTGCAGTGGAATCGCTGCCTCCGCCCTGGCGGCGCAACCTCCCTTCCTGCAGCTTGGATCCTCCAATCCTGCCCCTCCCTGCCCGCCCTGCAGAGAATCTGCACCGCACCCCTTCGCCCCTGGGAGCCCTTCCAGGACTGCGGCGAAGGGCGGGGCAGGGGCCTTAGCTGCAGTCTGGATGGGGATGCTGCGCGCCCCGGCTGGAAAAATACCCTGTCCCTATGGGTGAGATCACCCAAATGCTCCTCTTCCTGCCCATTTTCCCAAGAGGAAGCTGGTGCAGGGGATCCAAGTCAGCCTGCTGTGGTGGGAGCTGGAGTCAAGAAAACGAGGATGATTTGGGGGCTCTGGGTTTGAAGAGGATGTAAGAAAAAAAGGTCAAATCCGAATCAGAAAAAAATAGACTAATTCGGGCCATAAGTCTGTCGTTACAGGATTTGGAGAATTAATGATTTATTTAAAAGCTTTTGCTTTCTCGCCTGTCACCAGTGGCATAGGGTGCATCAGTCGTGTTTCATAAACAGGACATTCAGGTTCCTTTTCCCACAATTGACCTATCCTTGTGTACCAGGCACTAAACTAAACATTTCATGTGTTGCCTTTTAATTTTTTAAAACTTTGCAGTAATTTTACGAGGTAGATATTATTTCCCCATTGTACGAATGCACACCCTGACACGGAGACTAGGTCTCTTGCTCCAGGTCAGGCAGCTAGTGAGCAGAAAAGCTAGGGGTTGAATACAAGCAGTTGGAACTACGGCCTTCCGGTACAAAAGAGAGACATTGTGATGCAGGTGAATGCTAGGGTTTGAGAAGAGAAAAATAATATTCCTGCAATTTCTGTTCTTTATCATCCTAGCAGTTTAAAGGCCTGGCTCTAAACTCTGTAGTCAGAGGCCCTCCTTTAGAAAGCCCTTTCCTTACCCCCATTTCAGGGACAGCTGGGCAGGCGACAGTCATTGGGAGTAACACCCAGCTCATTCCTGTGCAGTCAGGCAGAAAACTCTGTAGCTCAGGAAGGCCTCAGCCTCCTGGTTACCAAGCAGCCCTCCTCTTTAAATAAATATAAAGGCACTGGGCATTGTACCAGAACCTGGGCCCAGGCCCAGCCCTGTGCTTCCTGGTCCTCTGCAGTTTGGCTGCTGCTCTTGGGCCTGGGATCTGCAACCTGGTTTCTAAAATGCCTTGGTTGTGGCCATGATAACAAGGAAAAATCGCCCTATTCCCACTCCATTGGCGTACAGAGAAAAGAAAAAGAGTGGCCACACCCCAGAAGCAGCTCTACAGAATCTGGAGGAAAAGCGTAGGAGCTGAGAGGCATTTCCTGCAATCTTCAATGCAGAGAAAACAGGGCTGGGTAACTCCTTCTGGGCGTGAGTGAGCATTTCTGAAAACAGCTGATGGCATCCATAGCCTCTTCTCCAGCCAGCTGCAGCAAAATTTTTAGTCAGATGTTCAGCCCTGGTTACAAAATAGCTAACAGTCAGCTCTCCAAAATTTCTAAGACTTTCTGCTCCAGCAAAGGGTGGGCTCAGGGCTGTGGGTTTTTCTTTTCAATCACCCTGGCCGCACAGTGAAATGGGGGTTTTACTGCTTCTACCAGATGTAAAACAAATTGGAGACACAAGAGACAGCTCTGTTCTGATATAGAAACTAAAATCTTATTTGTCAAACCTTTTTCGGATCTGAGCCATGGCCAAGAAACAGTATCCCCAACCCTCTCTGGATCCCACTCACTCACCCACCCCAGTCTCCATTTGGCACTGGAAGTGAGATATTTCAAAAGCCATTCTTCATGTGTTCTATTGTCTGACTCCCTCCCTCGCACTGATTTCAGCAGATGCCTTACACTCTGCTAGGTGTAGGGACAGGAAAAGGATAAAGCAGATAATGGCCTTCTTTGTTTTCTAAGAGAAATTCAGGAAAGAAAGAAAAAAAAAAAGACAGTGTGACAACTCTGCAAGCAGTCACTTCATGTTCGAAGTCACATCTCTCCCTGCCTCCTGAGAAGCAGAGGGTAGGAATGGATTCTGTGCTCCTCCTGGTTCCAGCAGTCTGCTGAAGGCTTGATATGCATCCTAAACTTAAGCGTCTCAGCAGTCCCAGCACCTTCTCAAGTGATCAAAAGGTCAACTGTTGGGAAATGCACTGATTGCAATGATGTTCCAGCCACATATTTCTAAGAGAAACATTCCCTAAAACCCCCACCCTCCAACAGAGTTCAAAAGTAAGCACTGAGCTATTTTTCCTCCCTGTAAAGAAAGGAACTGATTGGGAAGAGCCACAATGGCAAGGGGACTGCACCTCTTCCCAGATGACATTTTGCAGTGTCACAGCAGGCCAGCAATAGCACACTTCTTCCAAACACAGTGACTGGATAAACTTTGAGGACATTATGCTAAGTGAAATAAGCCAGACACCAAAGGACAAATATTATATGATTCCACTTATATAAGATCCCTGAATTGTCAAGACTCATAAAAACAAAGGAAAATAGTGGTTACCAAGGGTTAAGGGGAGGAAGGAATGGGGAGTACAGTTTCCATCTGGATGATAAGAAAGTTCTAGACAGTGATGGTTGCACAACATTGTGATGGTACTTAATGTCACAGAACTGTACACTTAAGAATGGTTAAACTGAGCTGGGCGCAGTGGCGCACGCCTGTAATTTCAGCACTTGGGAGGCTGAGGTAGGAGGATCGCCAGTTCAAAGCCAGCCTCAGTAAAGGCCAGGCATTTAGCAACTCAGTGAGACCCTGTCTCTAATAAAATACAAAAAAGGGCTGGGGGTGTGGCACAGTGGTCAAGTGCCCCTGGATTCAATCCCCGGTACCAAAAAAAAAAAAAAAAAAGGCCGGGCGTGGTGGCGCACACCTGTAATCCCAGCACTTGGGAGGCTGAGGCAGGAGGATCGCGAGTTCAAAGCCAGCCTCAGCAATGGCGAGGCACTTAGCAACTCAGTGAGACCCTGTCTCTAATAAAATACAAAAAAGGGCTGGGGATGTGACCCAGTGGTCGAGTGCCCCTGAGTTCAATCCCCGGTACCAAAAAAAAAAAAAAAAAAAAAAAAAAAAAAAGTTAAACTTCTGCTCAGTTTAGTGATGCACAGCTGTAGTTCCAGCTACACGCGGGGCTAAAGCAGGAGGATTGCAAGTTTGAGGCCAAGCTGGGCAACTTTACAAGACTGTCTCAAAATAAAAAGGACTGAGGATGTGGCTCAGTGGTAGAGTACTCCTGGGGATCAATCCCTGGACTACAAAAACAAGAACAAAAAAACCAAACACAAGCAATTGTTTCTGAGATCAAGCACTTCTAAGAAGAGGCCTGATTACTGCTGGAAGATCGGCCTCATCAGGCTGACTTGCGTAAGACTCCAGATGACAGCAGAGGGGTGAGCTCCCCTTCTCTTTGCCTAATGACTGACCTAACCCAGCCCCCATTATGTCACCTCTGGATCCTTGTGAGACTGCCTATTAAGCTGGAACAGTCTCCATCCCAACTGTTCATCTTAAACATATTTGTAGAATTAGTTTCACAAACCATCTCAGAAAACTTTACTAACTTCCCATTGCCCACAGAATAGCCCAACTATTTAAAAGAACTTTTCCAGCACCTCCACAATCTTGTTCCAATTTACCTTACCACCATACCATTTCCTCCATCTGCCTGGGTTTAGTCATTCTAAAACATGTTACAGCTGGGTGCAGTGGTGAACTCCTGTAACCCCAGTGGCTTGGTAGGCTGAGGCAGGAAGATTGCAAGTTCAAAGCCAGTCTCAGCAATTTAGTGAGGCCCTAAGCAACTTAGAGAGAACCTGTCTCAAAAAAAATTTTTAAATAAAAATAAAAAAAACAGGTTGGGGATGTGGCTTAGTGGTTGAGCACACCTGGGTTCAATCCCTAGTACCAGAAAAAATTTAAAAATAAAAATGTTATTTTTCCAGGGCTGGGTTGTGGCTCAGCAGTAGAGCGCTCGCCTAGCATGTGCATGGCCCGGGTTCGATCCTCAGCACCATGTAAACATAAATGCATTGCATTGTGTACAACTAAAGCAAATAAATAAATATTTTTTTAAAATGTTATTTTTCCAACTTCATATTTTGCTTTGCTATTTGTGTATGTGCGCGCGTGCGTGCGTGCGTGCGTGCGTGTGTGTGTGTGGGGGGAGTACTGGGGATTGAACTCTGATCACTGAGCCACATCCCCAGCCCTATTTTGAATTTTATTTAGAGACAGGATCTCTGAGTTGCTTTGCTTAGTGCCTCACTTTTGCTGAGGCTGGCTTCGAACCGGGTGATCCTCCTGCCTCAGCCTCCCAAGCCACCGGGATTACAGGCATGCACCACCGCACCTGGCATGCTTTTGCTATTTTACCCTCCAATTAGGATGTCCTTCCTCCCCAGCACTCACCCCTTATTACTGCTTGATAAATCTAATTCATTTTGACTACATGTACATAGGACCTTTCTGAAGAGCGGTTTGGCAATGTGGATCAAAATATAAAGTTTGCATTCCATTTAATCCAGTAACAATACATCTAGGGATTTGCTCTAAGGAGACAAGATGTATATTGTAGGTGTTAAGCCAAGCGCAGTGGTGCATGCCTGTAATCCCAGCAGCTCAAGAGGCTCAGGCAGGAGGATCCAAGTTCAAAGCCAGCCTCAGCAATTTAGCAAGGTGCAAAGCAACTCAGTGAGACCCTGTCTCTAAATTTAAAAGAAAGGGCTGGGGGTGTGACTCAGTAATTGAGTACCCCTGAATTCAAACCCCAGTACCGCCCCCCCACAAAAAAACCTGCTTAAACTTTCCATCCTGTTATAAGTTGATGGCTTCAAGACCACCTTAATAACTAGCATCCAGTTTTAAGGTTGTAACTTCTAGACTGTGATTTTTTTTTTTTTTTTTTTTTTTTTTGTACCAGGGATTGAACTCAGGGGCACTTGACCACTGGGCCACATCCCCAGCCCTTTTTTGGGATTTTATTAGAGACAGGGTCTCACTGAGTTGCTAAGTGCCTCGCCATTGCTGAGGCTGGCTTTGAACTCAGGATCCTCCTGCCTCAGCCTCCCAAAGTGCTGGGATTACAGGCGTGCGCCACCGCGCCCGGCTTAGACTGTGATTTTGTCACCTCATTGGAACAACTGTAAACATGAAGGGTTTTTGTTTTCATGATGGGGTTTTTGGTAGTACTGAGGATAGAGTGGAGGGCCTCACATACACTAGGCAAGTGTCCTACAATGAACTACATACCCAGTGCTTCTTAAAATTTTATTTTGAGGCAAGGTCTTGCTAAGTTGCCCAAGCTGGCCTAAAACTTATGATTTTCCTGCCTCAGCCTCCCAAGTAGGTGGGATTACAGGTATGTGCCACTGTACAAGGTGTATGAAGGGGTCTTTTGGTTTTGTTCTTGGGTTTTTTTTTTTTGGGGGGGGGGTGAGGTTGCCTTTTAACTTTGAAATAATTTCAACTTTGCCAAAATGTTATAAGAAATCTCATATACCCTTCATCCAGATTCCTCTATTGTTAACCTTTGACCACATTTGCTTTATTATTCTTTTTTTTTTTTTTTTTTTTTTGTGGTACCGGGGATTGAACTCAGGGGCACTCGACCACTGGGTCACATCCCCAGACCTTTTTTTTGTATTTTATTTTTAGAGACAGGGTCTCACACTGAGGTTGCTAATGTGCCTCGCCGTTGCTGAGGCTGGCTTTGAACTCGCGATCCTCCTGCCTCAGCCTCCCAAAGTGCTGGGATTACAGGCGTGCGCCACCGCGCCCGGCTATTTGCTTTATTATTCTATGCGTACATGCACATATACACATAGAATAAAAAATATGTATACACATATCTACACATATAGGTTCTTCCCCTCTCCAAATTATTTGAAAATAAGTTGTAGACATCATTCCCATTTACTTCCATATGTATTTGCTTATCAAAGTCAAGAAATTAATGTTGACAAAATACTATTATCTAATACATAGACCTTATTCAAGTTTTAGAAATTGTCCCAATGGGTTTTCTTTATTCTTTTTTTTTTTTTTTAAATATTTATTTATTTACTTTAGTTGTACACAATGCAATGCATCTATGTTTACGTGGTGCTGAGGATCGAACCCGGTCGCGCACGTGCAAGGCGAGTGCTCTGCCGCTGAGCCACAACCCCAGCCCTTTCTTTATTCTTTTATTGATTGATTAATTGATTGTTCAGGCTGGGCTGGAACTTGTGATTATCCTGCCTCAGCTTCCCGAGTTGCTAGGGATAACAGGCGTGTGCCACCATGTTCTGCTCTAATATTCTCAGAGCCAAAAAAACAAACATGCAGAAAATTCCTTTTCTCTGGTTCAGGTTCTAATCCAGGATTATTTTTTTAAATACCTTTTTAGTTGTAGATGGACACAATACCTTTATTTTATTTTTTTTTGTGGTACTGGGGATTGAACTCAGGGGCACTTGACCACTGGGCCACATCCCCAGCCCTTTTTTGTATTTTATTTAGAGACAGGGTCTCATTGAGTTGCTAAGTGCCTCACCATTGCTGAGGCTGGCTTTGAACTCGCGATCCTCCTGCCTCAGCCTCCCAAAGTGCTGAGATTACAGGCTTGCGCCACCGCGTCCGGCTCCTTTATTTTATTTTTATATGTGGTGTTAAGGATCGAACACAGTGCCTTCCACATGCTAGGCGAGCACTCTACCACTGAGCTACAACCTCAGCCCTAGAATCCAGGATTATATTCTGCATTTAGTATAAACATCCTGAAAAAGCTAAAACAAACAAAAAATGTTTCTAGGATACATCAACTTGTATAAACTGGTATTTTTAAAAAATGGAGCCTGGCTATAAACTAAAGGATAAACTTCTCTATAATGAGTGTCTTTGTAAATGCATCACACAGCTGGAAGACCACAGCTCTCTTCTGTGTTTGCTGTAAGTCCCCAGGAAATCCACTATCTGGAATTCATTAGGGAGAACAAAGAAAAGGGAAGGGAATGGCCAGGTGTGATAAGGACCTGTAAGAAGCTCTGTGGACTATAATCCCAGTGACGTGGGAGGCTGAGGCAGGAGGATTACAAATTTGAGGACAGTCTGAGCGATTTAGCAGGACCCTGTCTCAACATAAAAATTTTTTTCAATATTTATTTTTTAGTTGTAGTTGGACACAATACCTTTATTTTATTTATTTATTTTTATGTGGTACTGAGGATCAAACCCAGGGCCACGCACGTGCTAGGCGAGCACTCTACCACTGAGCCACAACCCCAGCCCTCTACATAAAAATTTTAAAAGCGGGCTAAAAATATTGCTCAGTGGTGGAATGCCTGCCTATCATGCTCAAGGCCCTGGGGTTCAATCCCCAGTGCCATGCACACACACCAAAAGAAGCTCTGTGGCTCTTAAAGAACTTTTGGTTATCCTGGGCCTGAGATGTCACTAATTATGCCACTGCTACCATCATAGAAAGTTTGAGAAGGAGGGAAAAGCTCCCAATGCATGGGTGGGAAATCCCCAGAGCGACTTCATTCTTCTCTACAGTGGGTGTGTAGTTTCTGTCCTACTGGAATTTTCAATGCACCATCACATTTGCTCAAAGATAATATAGGTGCCAGGCACGGTGGCACATGCCTGTAATCCTAGCACTTGGGAGGCTAAGGCAAGAGGATCGCAAGTTCAAAGCCAGCTTCAGCAATGGTGAGGCACTTAGCAACTCAGTGAGACTCTGTCTTGAATAAAATACAAAAAAAAAAAAAAAAGGGCTGGGGATGTGGCCCAGTGGTTGAGTGCTCCTGAGTTCAATCCCCGGTACAAAAAAAAAAAAAAATACACACACACACACACACACACACACACACACACACACACACATACATATATAATATGGGACAATGATATGATAAAAATGTGGGCACTCAGCCTGAGAAATGAGGTCAAGTTGGAAAGAAAGCCAGTAGACGAGTACTTAAGTTGAAAAGCAAATGTAGTTCTTGGCATTCTATGGTAAGGAATCTGATGCCCCTGCCCATGTGGAGCTACATCAATCCGCTGGTGATTGTGATCTCTGAGGCGACACTATCAGTGGATATCAAAACCCTGGCCTCCCAATGCTCTCCTTTCTTGGTTTACCTTTGAGAATACATCAGGAATACTGGTACTGACTGACATATGCAAAACTGCTTACCACGTCTACAGGAAGAATATTAAAACACTATGAGGGCTGGGGTTATAGCTCAGTGATGGAGGGCTTGCCTCACATGCCTGGGGCACTGCGTTAGATCCTCAGCACCACATAAATAAATAAAATAAAGGTATTGTGTCCATATACAACTAAACATTTAAAAATAACAATAACTTAAAAAAAAAAAAAAAAGAAAGAAAACACTATGAGAAGCCCGGCACGATGGTGCATGCCTCTAATCGCAGTGGCTCAGGAGGCTGAGGCAGGAGGATCCCAAGTTCAAAGCCAGCCTCAGCAAAAGGAAGGCACTAAGCAACTCAGTGAGACCCTGTCTCTGATAAAATACAAACTAGGGCAGGGGAAGTAGCTCAGTGGTTGAGTCCCCCTGAGTTCAATCCTTGGTACCCCCCCCCCTCAAAAAAACAGCAACAACAACAAAAAAAAAAACCCACTATGAGAAACCTTAATATCATCTTGTCCAGTGAGAGGTGTTTTTTTTTTTTTTTAATATTTATTTGCTTTAGTTGTACACAATGTGTTTTATTTGTATGTGGTGCTGAGGATCGAACCTGGGCTGCGCACATGCTAGGCGAGCGCTCTACAGACCCAGCCCTGAGGTTTTTTTTTTTGTTGTTGTTGTTTTTTGTTTTTTTGGTGCTGGGGACTGAACCCCAGGATTTCACCCGTTAACACACACTCTGCCACTGAGCTACATCCCCAGCTCCCAGGGATTTTTCATATTACATTTTTCTCCTTTTTTAAAAAAATGTTTTACATATTTATGTATTGGTATTGGGGAATGAACATAGGGCACTTAACCACTGAGCCACATCCCCAGCCCTTTTTATGTTTTAATAAACATAAGACAGGGTCTTGCTAAGTTGCTGAGGCTGGCTTTGAATGGGCTGGGGTTGTGGCTCAGCAGTAGAGCGCTCGCCTAGCATGTGCATGGCCCGGGTTCGATCCTCAGCACCATGTAAACATAAATGCATTGCATTGTGTACAACTAAAGCAAATAAATAAATATTTTTTTAAAATGTTATTTTTCCAACTTCATACTTTGCTATTTGTGTATGTGCGCGCGTGCGTGCGTGCGTGCGTGCGTGTGTGTGTGTTTGGGGGAGTACTGGGGATTGAACTCTGATCACTGAGCCACATCCCCAGCCCTATTTTGAATTTTATTTAGAGACAGGATCTCTGAGTTGCTTTGCTTAGTGCCTCACTTTTGCTGAGGCTGGCTTCGAACCGGGTGATCCTCCTGCCTCAGCCTCCCAAGCCACCGGGATTACAGGCATGCACCACCGCACCTGGCATGCTTTTGCTATTTTACCCTCCAATTAGGATGTCCTTCCTCCCCAGCACTCACCCCTTATTACTGCTTGATAAATCTAATTCATTTTGACTACATGTACATAGGACCTTTCTGAAGAGCGGTTTGGCAATGTGGATCAAAATATAAAGTTTGCATTCCATTTAATCCAGTAACAATACATCTAGGGATTTGCTCTAAGGAGACAAGATGTATATTGTAGGTGTTAAGCCAAGCGCAGTGGTGCATGCCTGTAATCCCAGCAGCTCAAGAGGCTCAGGCAGGAGGATCCAAGTTCAAAGCCAGCCTCAGCAATTTAGCAAGGTGCAAAGCAACTCAGTGAGACCCTGTCTCTAAATTTAAAAGAAAGGGCTGGGGGTGTGACTCAGTAATTGAGTACCCCTGAATTCAAACCCCAGTACCGCCCCCCCCCAAAAAAAAAACCTGCTTAAACTTTCCATCCTGTTATAAGTTGATGGCTTCAAGACCACCTTAATAACTAGCATCCAGTTTTAAGGTTGTAACTTCTAGACTGTGATTTTTTTTTTTTTTTTTTTTTTTTTTTGTACCAGGGATTGAACTCAGGGGCACTTGACCACTGGGCCACATCCCCAGACCTTTTTTGGGATTTTATTAGAGACAGGGTCTCACTGAGTTGCTAAGTGCCTCGCCATTGCTGAGGCTGGCTTTGAACTCAGGATCCTCCTGCCTCAGCCTCCCAAAGTGCTGGGATTACAGGCGTGCGCCACCGCGCCCGGCTTAGACTGTGATTTTGTCACCTCATTGGAACAACTGTAAACATGAAGGGTTTTTGTTTTCATGATGGGGTTTTTGGTAGTACTGAGGATAGAGTGGAGGGCCTCACATACACTAGGCAAGTGTCCTACGATGAACTACATACCCAGTGCTTCTTAAAATTTTATTTTGAGGCAAGGTCTTGCTAAGTTGCCCAAGCTGGCCTAAAACTTATGATTTTCCTGCCTCAGCCTCCCAAGTAGGTGGGATTACAGGTATGTGCCACTGTACAAGGTGTATGAAGGGGTCTTTTGGTTTTGTTCTTGGGTTTTTTTTTTTTGGGGGGGGGGTGAGGTTGCCTTTTAACTTTGAAATAATTTCAACTTTGCCAAAATGTTATAAGAATATACCCTTCATATACCCCACATTCATCCAGTGGTACCGGGGATTCCAGGGGCACTCGACCACTGGGTCACATTGTTAACCTTTGACCAGAGATTTGCTCACTGAGTTATTATTCTATGCGTACATGCACATATACTACACATGCAGAATAATAAAAAATATGTATACACATATCTACACATATAGGTTCTTCCCCTCTCCAAATTATTTGAAAATAAGTTGTAGACATCATTCCCATTTACTTCCATATGTATTTGCTTATCAAAGTCAAGAAATTAATGTTGACAAAATACTATTATCTAATACATAGACCTTATTCAAGTTTTAGAAATTGTCCCAATGGGTTTTCTTTATTCTTTTATTGATTGATTAAATAATTGATTGTTCAGGCTGGGCTGGAACTTGTGATTATCCTGCTCAGCTTCCCGAGTTGCTAGGATAACAGGCGTGTGCCACCATTTTTTATTCTGCTCTAATATTCTCAGAGCCAAAAAAATATTCTCAGAGCCAAAAAAAAACATGCAGAAAATTCCTTTTCTCTGGTTCAGGTTCTAATCCAGGATTATTTTTTTAAATACCTTTTTAGTTGTAGATGGACACAATACCTTTATTTTATTTTTTTTGTGGTACTGGGGATTGAACTCAGGGGCACTTGACCACTGGGCCACATCCCCAGCCCTTTTTTGTATTTTATTTAGAGACAGGGTCTCATTGAGTTGCTAAGTGCCTCACCATTGCTGAGGCTGGCTTTGAACTCGCGATCCTCCTGCCTCAGCCTCCCAAAGTGCTGAGATTACAGGCTTGCGCCACCGCGTCCGGCTCCTTTATTTTATTTTTATGTGGTGTTAAGGATCGAACACAGTGCCTTCCACATGCTAGGCGAGCACTCTACCACTGAGCTACAACCTCAGCCCTAGAATCCAGGATTATATTCTGCATTTAGTATAAACATCCTGAAAAAGCTAAAACAAACAAAAAATGTTTCTAGGATACATCAACTTGTATAAACTGGTATTTTTAAAAAATGGAGCCTGGCTATAAACTAAAGGATAAACTTCTCTATAATGAGTGTCTTTGTAAATGCATCACACAGCTGGAAGACCACAGCTCTCTTCTGTGTTTGCTGTAAGTCCCCAGGAAATCCACTATCTGGAATTCATTAGGGAGAACAAAGAAAAGGGAAGGGAATGGCCAGGTGTGATAAGGACCTGTAAGAAGCTCTGTGGACTATAATCCCAGTGACGTGGGAGGCTGAGGCAGGAGGATTACAAATTTGAGGACAGTCTGAGCGATTTAGCAGGACCCTGTCTCAACATAAAAATTTTTTTCAATATTTATTTTTTTAGTTGTAGTTGGACACAATACCACTTTATTTTATTTATTTATTTTTATGTGGTACTGAGGATCAAACCCAGGGCCACGCACGTGCTAGGCGAGCACTCTACCACTGAGCCACAACCCCAGCCCTCTACATAAAAATTTTAAAAGCGGGCTAAAATATTGCTCAGTGGTGGAATGCCTGCCTACCATGCTCAAGGCCCTGGGGTTCAATCCCCAGTGCCATGCACACACACCAAAAGAAGCTCTGTGGCTCTTAAAGAACTTTTGGTTATCCTGGGCCTGAGATGTCACTAATTATGCCACTGCTACCATCATAGAAAGTTTGAGAAGGAGGGAAAAGCTCCCAATGCATGGGTGGGAAATCCCCAGAGCGACTTCATTCTTCTCTACAGTGGGTGTGTAGTTTCTGTCCTACTGGAATTTTCAATGTACCATCACATTTGCTCAAAGATAATATAGGTGCCAGGCACGGTGGCACATGCCTGTAATCCTAGCACTTGGGAGGCTAAGGCAAGAGGATCGCAAGTTCAAAGCCAGCTTCAGCAATGGTGAGGCACTTAGCAACTCAGTGAGACTCTGTCTTGAATAAAATACAAAAAAAAAAAAAAAGGGCTGGGGATGTGGCCCAGTGGTTGAGTGCTCCTGAGTTCAATCCCCGGTACAAAAAAAAAAAAAAATACACACACACACACACACACACACACACACACACACACATACATATATAATATGGGACAATGATATGATAAAAATGTGGGCACTCAGCCTGAGAAATGAGGTCAAGTTGGAAAGAAAGCAGTAGACGAGTACTTAAGTTGAAAAGCAAATGTAGTTCTTGGCATTCTATGGTAAGGAATCTGATGCCCCTGCCCATGTGGAGCTACATCAATCCGCTGGTGATTGTGATCTCTGAGGCGACACTATCAGTGGATATCAAAACCCTGGCCTCCCAATGCTCTCCTTTCTTGGTTTACCTTTGAGAATACATCAGGAATACTGGTACTGACTGACATATGCAAAACTGCTTACCACGTCTACAGGAAGAATATTAAAACACTATGAGGGCTGGGGTTATAGCTCAGTGATGGAGGGCTTGCCTCACATGCCTGGGGCACTGCGTTAGATCCTCAGCACCACATAAATAAATAAAATAAAGGTATTGTGTCCATATACAACTAAACATTTAAAAATAACAATAACTTAAAAAAAAAAAAAAAAAGAAAACACTATGAGAAGCCCGGCACGATGGTGCATGCCTCTAATCGCAGTGGCTCAGGAGGCTGAGGCAGGAGGATCCCAAGTTCAAAGCCAGCCTCAGCAAAAGGAAGGCACTAAGCAACTCAGTGAGACCCTGTCTCTGATAAAATACAAACTAGGGCAGGGGAAGTAGCTCAGTGGTTGAGTCCCCCTGAGTTCAATCCTTGGTACCCCCCCCTCAAAAAAACAGCAACAACAACAACAAAAAAAACCCACTATGAGAAACCTTAATATCATCTTGTCCAGTGAGAGGTGTTTTTTTTTTTTTTTTAATATTTATTTGCTTTAGTTGTACACAATGTGTTTATTTGTATGTGGTGCTGAGGATCGAACCTGGGCTGCGCACATGCTAGGCGAGCGCTCTACAGACCCAGCCCTGAGGTTTTTTTTTTTGTTGTTGTTGTTGTTTTGTTTTTTGGTGCTGGGGACTGAACCCAGGATTTCACCCGTTAACACACACTCTGCCACTGAGCTACATCCCCAGCTCCCAGGGATTTTTCATATTACATTTTTCTCCTTTTTTAAAAAAATGTTTTACATATTTATGTATTGGTATTGGGGAATGAACATAGGGCACTTAACCACTGAGCCACATCCCCAGCCCTTTTTATGTTTTAATAAACATAAGACAGGGTCTTGCTAAGTTGCTGAGGCTGGCTTTGAATTTATGATCCTCCTACTTCGGCTTCCTGAGTCGCTGGGATTTTAAAGGTATGTGCCATTGTGCCCAGTTCCTCTCTTTTAAAAAGGTGAAACAGCTGGGACCAGTGACACAAGTTCGATCCTAGTGACTCAGGAGGCTGAAGCAGGAGGATCCAAATTTTGAGGCCAGCCTCAGCAACGTAGAAAGACCCTGTATTAAAATAAAATATAAAAAAGGCTGGGATATAGCTCAGTGGTTAAGCGCCCCAGGTTCAATCCTCAGTACCACACACACACACACACAAAAAAAAAGGTCAAAAGGGGAAGAAACATATCATTCCATACATAGATTTGTGAACTAAAGGAACACAATTCCTCTAATGATTTACACAACTCAAAGTACAGAAAATTGGGCTGTGGTTGTGGCTCAGCGGCAGGGCGCTCGCCTCGCACGTGCGCAGACCGGGTTCGATCCTCAGCACCACGTAAACATAATGCATTGCATTGTGTACAACTAAAGTAAATAAATAAATATTTTTTTAAAAAAGTACAGAAAATTGATTATATTAAATCAACTATATATCAGCAGTGAATATTTAAGAAAATCAAGCTTTATTACTTATTTTTTGGCACTGCAGTCAGGATTCATAGAATGGGTTGCTTTAAGCTACCTGGGCACCAGTGAACACACATGCCCACAAAGCACTCAGCATAGAGGGACAGACAGATCTCTGGCTGCTGCCGCTGCAGTATAATAGAGAATGAGTCTTTCCATAAAACAAATTGCAATTTTTATCTGAATATTCAAGTTCTAGATTTTTGCAGTGGCTTCAGTCAGGCAAATTAATCATCATTACTTGGAACATGAAAAAAATTACAATTCCTTGCAAATGTCTTTATTTAACTACACATCACACATCTCCTCTGCATTCAGACATGCTTCACAAGCTGAGAAAGGCAAAAGCACCATGACCCAGACTTACATGTAAGGATTTGGCTTTAACCATTTATTGATACTTTGGCATCTTACTTTGGGAATTCATCTGAATGGGATGGGGTAGGGGTGAAATGGTGGGCTCAGTCCAGTTCAGAGTAAAATGACTAATGTATCACCAACTTTCTGAAAGACACTCAGAGACAAAGGAAATAAAGGATGAGACCAAGTACTAAACACCTCTTGTAAGAGCCCTAATTGAGGATAGCTAAGATGGCGGTTAGCTGAGAGCCATTAAGGTGTTCAAGTATTTTCACCTGATATTCATGCATTTATCTAAGAATCTTTTTATGCCCGTGAACACTGTGTGACGCACCTGTAAGCTCGAGCTGTTAGCACTTGTCCTTGTTAAGGCAAAATGTATTTAACCAGGGTGAGGTTAGTTAGAGGGTGGTTGGAGTTGGAGAGGTTGTTGGAGCCAGAGAGAGAAGTCAGAAGAAAGAAGAATAAAAGAACTTCTTCATTTCCAGTCTGCCTCGGAGTTTTCTCCCATGGTATCGTTGCTGCAAGCGGCAATTGCTGCAGGCGGCGACAACCTCTGCTCACAAATTTTACAAAAAACAAAAAAGCCAATTCTATTTAATCCAGCATGTGGATACCTTAATGAGTCACCAAATCTGTAAGGGAATTACAAGACTATGTGACCCATGAAAATCTTTTCTCCTAGTTACATGGTCAAAAATGTAAAAACACACACTGACAAATTTCTAAATTTAACATGACTTATTCCAAAAACAACCGTCTTCAGTTGCTTTATTCTTGCCTCTTCACAATACAGTGGTGATGGTGGGTGACGGGAGTGACATCAGGAACGCCAGAAGGAGGAAGTCAGAAAGCCCTTGGGGACGGGTATCTCCTTGCGTTGCAAACATTTCTGGTCAAGGAAAGACAAATAGAGAATGAGTTTCTTTCAAGTATGCGTTACTGGGGATTGAACTCATTCCACTCCAGCCCTTTATATTTTAATTTTCACTTTGAGACAGGGTCTCGCCAGGCCAGCTTTGAACTTGTGATCCTCCTGCCTCAGCCTCCTGAGTGGAATTACAGGTGTATGCTTCCACACCTGGCTCAGAATGATTTTCTAATAATACTGTATCTTATACATTACAGTTGGAAGAAATTTGGAGGGACAGACCGCAAGTTTAAGTCCTATGGAAGAGTAGACAAAGGAAAAAGCCCATAAATAAGACTGATGGTTCTGTGTAAGACTAGAACAAATGAAGTGTTGTTATTATGCCTATCCCACCCTTGTTCCCCATAGCCTGGCCTCATCTGTCATCATCACTATTTTCCCAACTGGGCTCCTGGAAGCTCAAAATCAGTGGATTACCTCAGTAGACCTACTATGGAGTTTCAAATTATTTGTGAAAATTAACCTCTTAAAACTTCTTGGAGCCGGGCGCGGTGGTGCACGCCTGTAATCCCAGCACTTTGGGAGGCTGAGTCAGGAGGATCGCGAGTTCAAAGCCAGCCTCAGCAATGGCGAGGCACTTAGCAACTCAGTGAGACCCTGTCTCTAATAAAATACAAAAAAGGGCTGGGGATGTGGCCCAGTGGTTGAGTGCCCCTGAGTTCAATCCCCAGTACAAAAAAAAACAAAAAACAAACCAAAAAAACAAAAAAAAAACTTCTTGGGGTCTGCAGTTGTGGCTCAGCCGTAGAGCACTAATAAGCTAAGGGTGCTGCTGCTCTTCCAAATGATCTCAACCTTTTCAAGCCAGAGACAAAGGAGAAGAGAGCACTGCTCCTTTCCAAGGTCTTTGTGGTAAGGGCTTTGCCATTAGTAAAAATAAATAAATAAAATAAAGGTATTATGTCCAAATACAACTACAAAAAACAAACAAACAAACAAAAAAAACTTATTGGCAGTTGGAAATAGGGGGAGAGAACCAGTTGAAAGTGCAGTCTCTTCTTGTGGAGAAAAGAGAAAAGTGACCACATTTACCAGTTCCCCAAACCCAAGGTAGAGAAAGAAACTCTGGTCAATAAGCAAAAATTGTATTGGTGAAGCCAGGCATGGTGGCCACACCTGTAATTTCAGCTACCTGGGAGAAGAGGCAGGAGGATTGCAAGTTCAAGGCCAGTCTTGTCTCCAAATAAAAAAATATGGGGCTGGGATGTAACTCAGTGGCAAATCACGTGCCTTGCATTCACAAAGCTCTGGGTTCAAGTTCAATTCCAAAAGACAGAAAAAAGAACCCCACCAAATAAAAAATATAGGGCTGGGGATATAGTTCAGTAGTATAACACCCCTGAGTACCATCCACAGTATCACAATAAATAAATAAATAAAGTATTAGTGAGAGAAGATTCATTATATATATATTAGTCATGTCTTAGGATGGCTGCTTCATAAGCAGCATGAAGAACGACATGCAGGAAGAAGATGAAATGGCAGCCCAGTCCAGAGGCAAGCGGGAATCATTAACAAACAGCAGGGCTTGGATGATCTAGACGGGGAGGCTGCCATCAGTGTTTGGAGGTGTAGGACTTGTCAGGCACAGGTGAGTCTCAGGTCAACAGTCTGAGATGTGTTGGGCTGAGGGCATCTTACCTCTAAGAATTGCTTGAGGCGTATGAAAGAACCCATCTGTCCTGAGCTTGTGATGGCTTCAATTCTACAGGGAGAAAAAGGAGACTTGTGAAACCCCCAAGATACATACCTCTAACTGGAGGTTGTATATCAGCACACTACTGATCTGAAGTGCAGGGTGGACACACTGACTCACAGCGCTAGCTAATAAGCTAAAGGTGCTGTTGCTCTTCCAAATGGTCTCAACCTTTTCAAGCCAGAGACAGAGGAGAAGAGAGCACTGTTCCTTTCCAAGGTCTTTGTGATCAGGGCTTTGCCATTAGTTTCCCCATCTGATTTAATGAGGGGATTTGACCTCTTGGCTTAATTCATGACTACATATAATCACCATCCTAGATTATCTGGGGGAGCCTGGGAAAGACAAATTTTTAAAAATGCCAGATATCTTAGCCGGGCGCGGTGGCGCACGCCTGTAATCCCAGCACTTTGGGAGGCTGAGGCAGGAGGATCGCGAGTTCAAAGCCAGCCTCAGCAATGGCGAGGCACTTAGCAACTCAGTGAGACCCTGTCTCTAAATAAAATACAAAAAAGGGCTGAGGATGTGGCCCAGTGGTCGAGTGGCCCTGAGTTCAATCCCCGGTAGCACAAAAAAAAAAAAAAAAAAAAAAAAAAAAAGCCAGATATCTTAATCTAAGATTTTGCTAATTGTGTTTCATTTAGTCAACAATATTTTTAAAAGACTCTCATTTAGAATTCAAAAGTATTTATTCAAATATAAAAGAAAAGTATAGGGCTGGGGCTATAGCTCAGTTGGTAGAGTGCTTGCCTCCCAAGCACAAGGCCCTGGGTTCAATCCCCAGCATAAATAAATAAATAAATAAATAAATAAATAAATAAATAAATAAGAAGTATAGGGGACTGGGGTTGTGGCTCAGTGGTAGAGCACTTGCCTAGCACACATGAGGCACTGGACTCACTTCTCAGCACCACAAAGAAATAAATAAGTAAAATAAAGGTATTGTGTCATCTACAACTAAAAACTTTAAGCAAAAAAAAAAAAAGAAGTAGAGAGATAAAGAAGAAGAAGTCATTCTTAACACAGGCTTTTTTTTTTTTTTTTTTTTTTTTTTTTAGTTGTCCATGGACTTTATTTATTTATATGCGGTGCTTAAGAATCTAACCCAGTGCCTCACACATGTTAGGCAAGTGTTCTACCACTGAACCACTGCCCCAGCCCTTAAAAAAGATTTTTTTTCTTTTTTCCCAGTGCTGTGTTGGAATCAGGGCCTTGTGCAAACTAGGCAAGTGCTCTACCACTGGCTACATACCCAGCATTTTTAATTTCAGTGAAAAATAGCATGTAATAGCACTCCAGGGTACCTGACACCTGGTTCACTACTGTTACTGACTAAATCTCCAGCTGCCTGCTCAACAAGCTTGATACCTTGGGAAGTAGTCCTCCTTGATGAGAAGTATCATCTTCCAGAACTGGACTTGGTATTGCTTCATGAGGGCATTCCCACACACCTAATAGAAAAGACAAGCACCGTGAGGGCAGGGATGAAAATCCACTCCCAGGACAGAACCACAAAGTGGAATCAGCCCATTGCCTCTTGCACCTGTCATAAATTTCAGCCAGTCGGGCGTGGTGGTGCACGCCTTTGCCTCTTGCACCTGTCAAAAAATTTCAGCCAGCCGGGCGTGGTGGTGCACGCCTGTAATCCCAGCACTTGGGAGGCTGAGGCAGGAAGATCGCGAGTTCAAAGCCAGCCTCAGCCGTGGCGAGGCACTTAGCAACTCAGTGAGACCCTGTCTCTACTAAAATACAAAAACGGGCTGGGGATGTGGCCCAGTGGTCGAGTGCCCCTGAGTTCAATCCCTGGTACCAAAAAAAAAAAAAAAAAATTTCAGCCACACCACTGAGCTAGCTAATGAGGGAATAAATGGAAAGAAACCACTCTTCTACAAGCATTTCCCTGTATATAGCAATATAAAGACTGTCAGATCTTAGCAAATAATTCATCTTTTACTCTACCGAACTCAAGTTGTTCTGAAGGCTTGGAAACCCTCCCAACCGTAGTAAGAAGCAAATGGGGAATACCACTTGTGTTCTCAAAGATTCAGCCTCACTGTTAGCGTATGGTGACTCCAGAAGAGCTAAAAGGCAACTAGGAACTACTAGCATTACTGGTGGAATGACCCCAGACTTGTTTCGGCACGTACCCTAAGCATTCTTCTTTCTTTTTTTTTTGGTCCTGGGAATTGAACTCAGGGACACTCAACCACTGAGCCACATCCCCAGCCCTAATTTGTATTTTATTTAGAGACTGGGTCTCACTGAGTTGCTTAGCACCTCACCATTGCTGAGGCTGGCATTGAACTCTCTATCTTCCTGCTTCAGCCTCCCAAGCTGCTGCAATTATAGGCTTGCACCACCATGCCTGGCCCTTAAGCATTCTTTAAGAAGTATCTACTTTCCATGGAAACCTATACAGTCACCCTACTGTGGTGGTCCCTTGGAGGCAGACAGAACTGTATGTAGCCTTCTAGACAGGGAAGATACCTGACCCAAGGTGGTTTATTGTATTTTCTCTCATGGGAATAAGGAATCTCAGAACAGTGAAACACTGGTCCCAATACATTGGGTGATCATGCTGAGATGCATGACAGCCAGGATGGCTACCTCCCCGACTATGTGCAGAGAAAATGGCAATGTTGGCCAACAGAGCAAGAATGAAGCAGCTTTCAGGGAGAGTGGTTATGAAAGTCATATGGCTCCACAGAGAGATTGTACTGGTGCCTGGTGATATTCTAGTGCCTTGGTTCCAGTCTCTGATGAGATTCAACTGCATGTCCTACCTTGATTGTGGAAGTCACTTCTATATCCCTAAAACTAATTCTAGGAGCTGGGGTTGTGGCTCAGCAGTAGAGCGCTCACCTAGCATGTGCGTGGCCCGGGTTCGATCCTTAGCACCAGGTAAAAACAAAGACATTGTGTACAAATAAAACAAATAAATAAATATTTTAAAAAACCCTAATTCTGGGCTGGGGTTGTAGCTCAGCGGTAGAGCGCTCGCCTAGCATGTGCGCTGCCCGGGTTCGATCCTCAGCACCACGTACAAATAAACGAATTGTGTACAACTAAAGCAAATAAATAAATATTAAAAAAAAAAAAAAAACTTAAAAAAAAAAAAAACCTAATTCTACCTTTAACTTAAGCTAGGATGCACGATTTTCTTCTCTCTCTTTTTTTTTTAAATTTTTAAAAAATATTTATTTATGGGGCTGGGATTGTGGCTCAGTGGTAGAGCGCTCACCTAGCACGCGCGCAGCCCAGGCTCGATCCGCAGCACCACGTAAAAATAAACTGCATTGTGTACAACTAAGGCAAATAAATAAATATTTTAAAAATTAAAAAAAAATTTTATTTATTTGCCTTAGTTGTACACAATGCAATGCATTTATGTTTACGTGGTGCTGAGGATCGAACCCAGGCCGCACACACGCTAGGCGAGCGCTCCACTGTTGAGAGCCACAACCCCATCCCCGATTTTCTTCTCTTGATAATGAAAAAAACATCTACACAGAGAAGGCAAATACAATGATTAGAAAAAGTGAAGCAGGGCTTTCTTGTGGTTTGGAAAATACATCTGCAATATTGGCGTAATACTGTTCACCACCAGGCTTCATTTCTACACCATTTACCCATCCATGTCACTCAACATCCTGAGGCCACCTCAACCACTGGCTTTCTCTTGTGTGATACCTAAATTACATACCTCCAAGAAGTCAAAGAGGAGAGTAGCTGTCACATCTGACAGAGGTTCCATGTTTAAGATCTGGGCCAACCAACGCCAGCCATGATTTAAGCCATGAGGGTGAATCTATGAGGAGAGAAGTTTGACCATGAGTTGATCTCATTTTACTCAGAGATCTAAACTCTCCATGTTATTCAGCCACTACCGAGTAAACATGAACACCAAGATCATTTGGCCCAGGCACATGGCAGAGATACACAAGTTATGGGGGCTGGGGTTGTGGCTCAGCAGTAGAGCACTTGCCTAGCACATGCGTGGCCTGGGTTTGATCCTCAGCACCACGTAAAAACAAAGACATTGTGTACAAATAAAACAAATACATAAATATTTTAAAAAAAAAAAGAAAGAAAGAAAGAAACACAAGCTAAACAAACTTTGGTTTTAAATGTTCTAATCAACATGTATACTCCCACACCTTCTTTACAGGATCCCTTTGACACACATGACAACTTCAGTTTCAGAGACTCCATAGGCCAATACACATAGTATTAACCTTTTTTTTGTTTTGTTTTGTGGTACCAGGGATTGAACTCAGGGGCACTCAACCACTGGGCCACATCCCCAGCCCTTTTTTGTATTTTATTTGGAGACAGGGTCTCACTGAGTTGCTAAGTGCCTCGCCATTGCTGAGGCTGGTTTTGAACTCGCCATCCTCCTGCCTCAGCCTCCCAAAGTGCTGGGATTACAGGCGTGCGCCACCACACCCGGCTAGTATTAACCTTTTTTTGGGGGTGAGGTACCAGGGATTGAACTCAGGGACACTCTGATCACTGAACCACATCCCCAGCCTTATTTCGTATTTTATTTAGAGACAGGGTCTCACTGAGTTGTTTAGCACCTCGCTTTTGCTGAGGCTGGCTTTGAACTCATGATCCTCGTGTCTCAACCTCCCCAGCCACAGGGATTATAGATGTGCGCCACCACGCCCAGCTTAACCTTTTTTTTTTCTTTTTCTTAAGATGGAATCTTATTATGATGCCCAGGCTGGCTTTATACTCATGATCCTACCTCAGCCTTCATATCACTGGGATTATAGATATGCACCAATATGTATGGCTCTTATTGACATTTTATTTTTCTTGGTACCTTTAGCATAGAACCTAGACACAGCAACAAAAACTTCTTGGATTCAATCAACTTCTATTTTTTTTATTTTTTTGAAGTCTGTTAATTTCTCCACCTCTCTATCTGTACTCCTTGGGTAAAAACTGAGCTGGGAGGTCAAAGCCCTAAACCCCAGCCATGGCTCTGTCACTGACAGATATGAATCTCTCCAGCCTTCCAAGCCTCCATTGCCTATCTGTGAGGTAAGCAATGAGACCTAGATGGCTTCCAAGGCCCCAACCAGTAGTAAGATGACAACTTCTTGCTTACCCCTCTAATAAAAAAAAGCTTAGGCCAGGCGTGGTGGCACACGCCTGTAATCCCAGCACTTGGGAGGCTGAGGCAGGAGGATCGCGAGTTCAAAGCCAGCCTCAGCAATGGTGAGGCACTTAGCAACTCAGTGAGACCCTGTCTCTAATCAAATACAAAAAGGGCTAGGCGGGCTGGGGTTGTGGCTCAGTTGTAGAGCACCCGCCTAGCACGTGCAGGGCCGGGTTTGATCCTCAGCCCCATGTACAAATAAACAAAAAATAAATATTAAAAAAAGAAAAAGAAAAAAAGGGCTGGGGATGTGGCCCAGTGGTCAAGTACCCCTGAGTTCAATCCTCAGTACCAAAAAAAAAAAAAAAAAAAAAAAAAGCTTAGGACTAGGAATTCAGCTCAGTGGTACAGTGCTTGCTTAGCATGCAAAAGGCCCTAAGTTCAATCCCCAATACCTTCTAAATTTAATGATTGATTTATAATAGCCACTCTTCTGGTTTATGAAACCAGATGCAGTAGTGTACTCCTATAATTCCGGCTGTTTGGGAATCATGCAGGAGGATCACAAATTTGAGGCTAGCCTGGGCAACTTAGTAGGACACTGTCTCAAAAAGATAAGTAAGGGCTGGGGTTCTGGCTCAGTGGTAGAGCACTTGCCTGGCACGTGTGAGGCACTGGGTTCAATTCTCAACACCACATAAAAAATAAAATAAATAAATTGTTTATTAAAAAAAAAAGATAAGTGGGGCTGGGATTGTGGCTCAGCGGTAGACCGCTCGCCTAGCACGTGCGCGGCCCGGGTTCGATCCTCAGCACCACATAAACATAAATGCATTGCATTGTGTACAACTAAAGCAAATAAATAAACATTAAAAAAAAAGAAGTAAAAATGGGGGGACCGGGGTTGTGGCTCAGTGGCAGAGTGCTTGCCTAGCATGTGCAAGGCACTGGGTTCGATTCTCAGCACCGCATATAAATGAATAAAACAAAGATCCATCAACAACTAAAAAAAAAAAGATAAAGTAAAACTGGTTGAAGAATATATTGTTTAGTGCTTGCCTAGTATGTGTAAGGCCCTGGGTTCAATCAATAGTAAAGCAAAAAAACAAAACAACAACAAAAACCTGTGAAACTACCAGACACTTTCCTTCATCGTTCACTGGAGTGACTCTGAAGGAAAGCTGCTACGGTTTGGAAGAGTCTCCCAAAGGCCTATGTGTTAAAGGCTTGGTCACCAGCCTGTGGCACTATTGCAAGGTGATGGAACCTTGAAGGGACAGAGCCTAGCTGGAGGAGGTCAGGCCACCGGGATGTGCCCTTGAAGGAGATTTTGGGACCCTAACCCGTTCCTGTCCTTCTCTTGCTTCCCAGCTGCTGTGGGACGAGCAGCTTTACTCTGCCACACACTCCGTGAAGTATTGCCTCACCACAGGCCCAAGACCAATGGAGCCAGCTGAACACAGACTGAAAACTATAAAACCATGAGCCAAAATGAACCCTTCCTCCTTGTAAGCGGTTTCTCAGGTATTTTGCTGCAATAATAGAAACCTAACACCAAGGGCAATGTTTGCTATGGGTGGAATACACCAATACGGACCCTGTCCAACCTCTCATTACTGACAGTAAGCATTTTCTTTTCTTTTTTTTTTTTAATATTTATTTATTTACTCTAGTTGTACACAATGCAATGCATTTATGTTTACGTGGTGCTGAGGATCGAACCCGGGCTGCGCACGTGCAAGGCAAATGCTCTGCCGCTGAGCCACAACCCCAGCCCTGACAGTGAGCCTTTTCTACCCACCTCTTGTTGGTTTCCATATGGCCACCGGAGTTGGATGATGGCAGCATAGAGACGGATCATCCCAGACATGCGTTTTAGAAAGTTGTCCTGCTGCTCCACCTTGGAATCCTTCACTTGGTAGCCAAGCATCCTACATGGGAAGAAAAAAACTCATGTGACAAGGCCAAAATAAGGGTAACAAACCATGGCTAAAAGTAATAATATTGTTACATTTAACATTAGAGCAAACCACTGGTATTCGTTAACAAATTTGTTTCACATAAGCCCTGCAGGGTAAACTCTCAGGTAAAATCAGAAGGTAATGGCTATCACTTCCCCATTTACAAATAGGGAAACTGATACTCAAAGAGGTTAAATAATCTACCCATTTTTGCAAAGCTATTAGATGAAAAGCAGGGATAAGTTCCAAGAACTCTGGATTCTAGGTCTAATATTCTTTCTAGTAAACTATATTTATTATTGATATCTAATCCCACAAATCCCCAAAGTTGTCCAGTTTACATGAAAGACTTTTCTGACAGAATAGTCAAGGTACATAGAGGAACTGTGAGAAGGAGGAAAAACAAATTCCAATTCTATTTATATTCCATTAATCACCCTTGGGAGAGTAAGGAGAAAAACAACTTCACCGCTGATAATCTTCCAAAGCCATCCCCTCCTTGAAAGCTGGATAGAAAGGAACAGAGTAAGGACACTTCTTGTGTAGATGAGCAAGGATGAGGTCCCCCACTCTGGGGTGGAGCTCCCAAATCCCAGATGCCACAACTGCGATGGGGAACGCTGCTTCATGATGAGAGGCCACCTCCTCTTCACCTTGTTTCTGAGAACAAAGAGATGGGGACAGTTTTAATTAATACCAGAAAAGGTGTACACTAGCCTCCTCTTCCCATACCTCTGAGTTTCTCACCACAAATTTCTCTGCCAGTTTGTACTGAACGAAGTCCAGGCCCTGTGGGTTAAGTGTGACAGACACAGAGCGCCCACCAGATTGCACAGGCTTTCCAGAAAGCAGACTGTGGATCTTGTCAAAGACTTCCTTCAGCTTAGAACCTGGGCATGACAGGGAGAAAGTCAATGAAAAGGCACAACAGATGTGCCAATGTATTTTTCATCAAGTGATTACCAAGCATCTATAGAAATCCAACTGTGCTGCCCTAGAGAAGTTCAGAGCCTAAAGGCAAAACGCTGGTGCAGAAGATTATATAACAATCAAATTCATGTTGTGGGGGCTGCAAAATATACAAGCCATGGTACTATTCAAAAGAATTTCCCTATTTGGGAACGAAAGGTGTGTGTGTGTGTGGGGGGGGGGGGGGGTACTGGGAATTGAACCCAGGGGTCACTCTGCCACTCAGCTACATCCCAGCCCTATTTAAATTTTTTTTTTTTTTTTTTTTTTTTTTTTTTTGTGGTACCAGGGATTGAACTTAGGGGCATTTGGCCACTGGGCCACATCTCCCAGCCCTTTTTTGTATTTTATTTAGAGACAGGGTCTCACTGAGTTGCTAAGTACCTCGCCATTGCTGAGGCTGGCTTTGAACTTGCAATCCTCCTGCCTCAGCCTCCCAAGTGCTGGGATTACAGGCGTGCACCACCACGCCCGGCCCTATTCAATTTTTTTTTAAAATTATGCTTCTCCAAAGGTCGATGTGGTAAAGTCTCACTCCCCAACTCAGTGCTACTGGGAGACGGCAGAAACTTTCAAGATATGGGGCTTAGTGGAGGTCTTCAGGTCACTGAGGGCATGCCCTCCAAGGGGACTGTGAGACTATGGTCTCTTCTTCTCTCTCTTTTTCACCTTCTGGCTATGAGGTAAGAGGTTCAGCTCTGCCACATACTCCTGGCACGATGTGCTACCACAAAGAGCAACAAGGCCAACTATTCTGGACTGAAATCTCTAAAACTGTAAGAGAAAATAAATCTATTCTCTATAACTGATTATCTCAGGTATTTGTTATAGTAAAGGAAAACTGACAGTTCCTAGTAGTTATATTTGCATGGAAGATCCTGCGTGCCCAGTCCCTACACCAGCTACAGTTAGACAATGGGCAGTCAAGCTGAGTGAACTGAGCAATGACGTGTCAATTCCTTGAAGTGGTTGGCCCTGCAACACACACACACTCCTGGTCTTATACTTGCCATATGAACTAAAGACCAGTAATCTATAAAATAAGAATGGAGATGTAGAAAGAGAAAATTAAACAAGAGAGAAAAAAGAGAACTAAAGTTTCTAGATCCTAAGACCCTACCCCATTCCTGCCTTGATTTTTAGAATTTTTAGGATAAACACTATTCTTTTTTCTTAAGCAGATCTGAATTTGTTTCCATTACTTCTAATAAAAAATTTTCCAGGTACAGCAGCACACACCTGCAATCCCATTGGCTTGAGAGGCTGAGGCAGGAGGATTACAAATTCAAAGCCAACTTTAGCAACTTAGCAAGGCCCTAAGCAACTTAGTAAGAACCTGTCTCTAAATAAAAAATAAAAAGGACTGGGGATGTGGCTCCATGGTGAGCCCCTGGGTTCAATCCCTGGTTGATTAAAAAAAAAAAAAAAAAAGTTTTAATTAATATAGCACCTCCAGTTGAGAATACCCAACAACATTTCTAATCACTTCAGAAATGTTATACGTCTCAGAAAAATCCTATTCAAACAAATGATTCAGGAGGGAACCAACAATCAAATAATGAAACACCACAAAAACCCTAAAATGAATAATCCCAGAAAAAAACAGAAATAAAGACCCAAACCTTACTGAATGTTAAAAAATATATATTTCCAGCAGGGCGCGGTGGCACACGCCTGTAATCCCAGCACTTGTGAGGCTGAGGCAGGAGGATCCTGAGTTCAAAGCCAGCCTCAGCAATGGCGAGGCACTTAGCAACTCAGTGAGACTCTGTCTCTAAATAAAATACAAAAAAGGAGCTGGGCATGGTGGCGCACGCCTGTAATCCCAGCACTTGGGAGGCTGAGGCAGGAGGATCGCGAGTTCAAAGCCAGCCTCAGCAATAGCCAGGCACTTAGAAACTCAGTGAGACCCTGTCTCTAATAAAGGGCTGGCGATGTGGCCCAGTGGTCGAGTGCCCCTGAGTTCAATCCCTGGTACCAAAAAAAAAAAAAAAAAAAAAGGGCTGGGGATGTGGCCCAATGGTCAAGTGCCTCTGAGTTCAATCCCCGGTACCAAACAACAACAACAAAAATACATATATGTATATATTACCTTCAAATTTCCCTAGGTCACACTCAGCTACATCATATTCTATTGCTATGTTAAGGGCAGTTTCAAAAGTCCCCACTTGCTGAGTCCCCCACCCACCCCTCTCTCCAGCCTCTCCAGTTAGGAAGGTCAGCTTCCACCTCTACGCCTGACATGGCCTCCAGATCCATGAGCAACCACATCCTCATTTAAATTTCCCTCCAAATCTAAAGATTCATGGACATTTGCCTTTTTTTTCAGAGACAGAAAGAAGGTCATTTCCCCCCCACCCAATTCAATACGCACTGAAAACGAATTAATTCTTGGCGTCTGGCTGCCCTGGAAATTCTCAATGGACTTATAGTTAATGATAGAGACACAGAAATTAAGCCATATGTAAAAAACGAAAAACAGCAAAACCAGAAATAGATGTGGGGAAGGAAACAGAGGAAGTAGTCAGGAAGATAACTCTTAGCTTTGGCCATGGTAACTGATAACAGGGAGACTGATTACTCAGGAAATAGGAAGAGGCATAAGCAAGATGTCTCATTCAGATCTGAACACACTAAGCTGGTGGTAGCTAAGTGAAATCCACCAGAGAAGGCCCTCAGGTGGCTGAGTAGAGAATGTGAAGCTCAGAGGAAAGAAACAAACCAGGACAGACTTGAGAAAGAGTCTTCGGCCAGGGGGTAACATAGGATGAAAGAGCTGAGATATGAACAGATCTCTAGGAAACACCTACAATTAGGTGGGGACAGGAGATTGGGACCTCACAAAGGATTAAGAGGAGAGAGAAGCAGAACCTGGAAAGTAATGCCATCATGCAGGCTGAAGAAGAGTTGAACTTTTTAGAGAAGGGAATAATCAACAGTGCCACATGGAAACATGATAAAGATGAAAAAGCAGAATTAGAAAGCAGAAGATCAAGGGAAACTTACAATGTGAGACTCATACATATTTGAAAGCTGAGGAAAAGCAGGCTATAAAAGGGAGTACTTGCAGAAAACAGTAGAGAAAAACAGGGAATAGGAACAAGGGCAAAGGCAGAAAGGTAGCCTCAGCCTGAAAGAGGCAACCAGAGGTCAGGGCTGCAAGAGGCAGAAGGGGCGGACCCCCCAGGAGCACACCCTGCTGTTTCCACTTTCCTACTGCGAGAGGTAGTGCGGCTACATGCACGGAGGGGTAAGGACTGAAGAGAAGCTGAGGAGAGCAGTGAACGTGTGGGGAGGCTGTCCAGACACCTCTCCCCCTTTGCTGTTTCTATCAAGGGAAAAAGCACTTTAAATCCTACCAAGTGTATGTGTTTATTTATACTTTGTTCTGTTTAGAAAGAATTTCAGGCAACAACATGCTACATGAGTTTTGTCATATGGCTTTCAAGGGCAGGAAATGCACCATTCCTGTTTTGTAGGTGACAAATTAATGGGGCACTGGGGCCCAAGACAAGTGAGAGCAGCTTTCCAGCTGTGCACACTCCTCTATGCCCAGGGGTGGCATAGTCTCATTTATAGGTGTCCTTGTCTACAATTGTGGAAAAAGAAATCTCTGTTTTTTGTTTTTTCTTTTTAAATATTTATTTATTTGCTTTAGTTGTACACGATGCGTTTATTTGTATGTGGTGCTGAGGATCGAACCCGGGCCTCACACATGCTAGGCGAGTGCTCTACCGCTGAGCCACAACCCCAGCCCATAAATCTCTGGGGTTTTTTTTTTGTTGTGGTACCAGGGATTGAACTCAGGGGCACTCGACCACTGGGCCACATCCCTGGCCCTTTTTTTTTGTATTTTATTTAGAGACAGGGTCTCACTGAGTTGCTAAGTGCCTCGCCATTGCTGAGGCTGGCTTTGAACTCGCGATCCTCCTGCCTCAGCCTCCCAAAGTGCTGGGATTACAGGCGTGCGCCACCGCACCTGGCAAATCTCTGGTTTTTAAGAAGGGTGTTGAGCAGGGCACAGTGGTACATGCCTGTAATCCCAGCAGCTCAGGAGAATGAGGCAGGAGGATTTTGAGTTCAAAGCCAGCCTCAGCAACTTAGTGAGATCTTGTCTCTAAATAAAATATAAAAAAGGACTGGGGGATGTGGCTCAGTGGTTGAGCATCCCTGGGTTCAATCCCTGGTGCCAAAAAAAAAAAAAAAAAAAAAAAGGAGGAGCAGAAGGAAGGAGAGGAAGAAGAAAAAAGAAGAAAGAGGAGGGTGTTGACCTCTCTGGTTCTTACTTTTTTTTTTTTTTTTTTGCCATACTGGGGATGAAAAGCAGGGTCTCATGCATGCTAGGCAGACACTACAACTAAGCTACATCCCCAGCCACTTTACTTTCTACATCTCAATCTCTGAAGGAAAAAGAAACATGTCCTAAAGTATTATTAACCTGGCAAGGGGCTGGGATGTGGCTTAGCGGTAGGGCACTCGCCTAGCACGTGTGCGGCCCGGGTTCGATCCTCAGCACCACATAAAAATAAATGCATTGTGTACAACTAAAGCAAATAAATATTGTTTAAAAAAAAAAAAAAAAAAACCTGGCAAGCTTGGGGTGTGCAAAAGCTAACATAAGACAAAAGCAAGGCTACAAGTCACATCACTTCATGATGTCTACAACAGTAACTTTCAACTTTAAAGTTAAAAGCCATTCTAAACAATTTCCTATTAATACATAGCTTAGTAAAAACAAGCCAAGCTGGACACAGTGGCACACACCTGTAATCCCAGCCAGGCAGTAAGATTCCAAGTTCCAGCCTGGGAAACTTAATGAGATAGTGAGACCCTCAGGAATTTAGTGAGACCCTATCTCAAGATAAGAAATAGAGGCCAGACAAGGTGGTACATGCCTGTAATTCCAGCGGCTCGAGAGGCTGAGTCAGGAGAATCACAAATTCAAAGCCAACCTCAGCAAACACAAGGCACTAAGCAACTCAGTGAGACCCTGTTTCTAAATAAAATACAAAACAGGGGTGGGGATATGGCTCAGTAGTTAAGTGGCCCTGAGTTCAATCCAAGGTACCCAAAAAAAGGACTGGGATGTATCTCAGTGATAAAGCAACCCTAGGTTCAATCCCCAGTACAAAAAAATAAATAAATACATGATTACCTTATAACCTTCTTTCAATGCATTGGAGAGGAAAAAAGGAAAGAAAAATAGGATGCATACAGTTTACATGTACTCAGTGCAACTGCCAACATTTGTTTGGACATACCCTTTTGTGTGTGTGTGTGTGTGTGTGGTGCTAGAGATAACACTCGGGGCCTCACATAAGGTTAGCCAAGTGTTCCAGCATTAAGTCATATTTCTGAGCCTATATATATATATATATATATTTTTTTTTTGGTACCGAGGATTGAACTCAGGGGCACTCAACCATTGGGCCACATCACCAGCCCTTTTTTGTATTTTATTAGAGACAGGGTCTCACTGAGTAGCTAAGTGCCTCACTATTGCTGAGGCTGGCTTTGAACTCGTGATCCTCCTGCCTCAGCCTCCCAAGTGCTGGGGTTACAGGCGTGTGCCACCATGCCCGGCCCTGAACATAGTCTTTACATAGGAACCTTACAGCTAAGTAGATTTGGAAACAGAAAACAAGACAATGAGGCAAAGGGCCATGCTTTCAATCCTCTGACTCACCTGCAATGGTGGAGATTTGGCTCACTGGGATGGTGGCAGCCTTCTGCAGGTCCATCTTTATCTTTTTGGCCTGCCAGAAGAGAATAGTGAGTAGTGAGAAGGCAGATAATGTTCTGAAGAACTAAGTAGATGCCTTCAGGATTAGGGGATGTGACACATCAGCTACCTTCCTCTGTGACATAAGGCTGTGAGGAGAATCATCAGGCCATCTACACCTCCCTTACCTGACTGTCCTTGCTGCTAGTCAGACCTTCAAAGGCCAACACACACTGGGCAGAAGCATCCTGCAACTGCTGGTACCACTGCATGGTGCTGTCCTGGACCTTCACCTGGAGGTCTGAGGAATAAGACAAGCTTTCATAGTGGCTGGTAGTTACCGAACATATTACATGAGCCATAAACTGTGCTAATCACTTCTGACATATTAACTGTGGTTTTGTGTGTGTGTGTGTGTATGTGTGGTGCTGCTTTAGTGGCCACAATAACACTATGAAGTAGATATTATTAACTCCATTTTTTAAAAAATAATATCATTTTATTGTTGTTTATTTTTATGTAGTGATGGGGATTGAACTCAGGGCCTCTTGCATGATAGGCAGGTGCTTTACCACTGAGCTATCTCCCCAGCCCTTATCATGTCCATTTTGTGGAAAAAAAAAAAAAAAAAAAAAAAACAGGCATGGAAAGGCGAAGTGATTGGCCAAGGTCACATTGCTAGTAAGTACAACCAGATTCCCAGTGACTGGGCTCCAGAGTCCACAACTCTCAAACACTATATTATGCTGAGCTTTGTATATATTAAGTAAACATATATGTGTATATATTTACTTAAAATACTCAGTAATAGAAATACTTGGAATAATATATTTGCCAGAATTATACAGACTTCAAATCTTCATGCAAAGTGTTATGATATGAAATCAGGCTCCACCTCAACCAAAACTAATTATAATATTTATATATAAGTTTTGGTTAATTTTCCCAACCTCTGGCCATATACCCTTGCTTCTTTTCACCAAGTTGTGAAACTTAGGCTGAGTTACAAGACTGTATTCACACCAAAACCCACCTTCATTCCGTGTCCCTCCTGGGCCCTGGCTGGGGACTGGGGACTGTGTGTGGGGCCCTGGCCCCTGCTGTGTCTGTGAGACTTGCAGCTTGGCCTGGGCCTCCTCCTCATCTTGTCTCTTCTTGTCTTCACAGGCTCTGGTGATCTCCTGCCCCAAGTTTCTGAGGAGGTCCCGCATTTCCTGCAGGGCTCTCTCGGCTTCAGCTTGGTTCTCTGCTGTGGGATAGCCAC
This sequence comes from Tamias sibiricus, assembly GCA_025594165.1. Taxonomy (NCBI): domain Eukaryota; kingdom Metazoa; phylum Chordata; class Mammalia; order Rodentia; family Sciuridae; genus Tamias; species Tamias sibiricus. Next base: position 215,137,632 of record CM046657.1, on the reverse strand, counting down.
TCTGGCAGAGTGGGACAGACAGCACTTGGAACTCATTGCCTAGGAACACTTGTGGGGCTAAATCATACCTCACACAAGTCAATACTTCCATAGAAGTGGAATTTTTGGGCCAATGGAGTACCCAACACATTGATACCAACTGGTTCCCTATTTTCTTAAGACTGACCATCCCAATCCCATCCATAGTATCTAAATATGGAGTTGGTGTTTTTGTTTGTTTGTTTTTTGTTTTTTTTTTAAAATATTTATTTATTTGCTTTTAGTTGTACACAATGCGTTTATTTGTATGTGGTGCTGAGGATCGAACCCGGGTCGCGCACGTGCTAGACGAGTGCTCTACCGCTGAGCCACAATCCCAGCCCCAATGGAGTTGGTGTTTTTTGTTTTTTGATACCAGGGATTGAACTCAGGGGCCCTTTACCACTAAGCCACATCCCCAGCTCTATTTCGTATTTTATTTAGAGACAGGATCTTTCTGAGTTGCTTGAGGGCCTCGCTAAGTGGCTAAAGCGGGCTTTGAACTTGCAAATCTTCCTGTCTCAGCCTCCTGAGCCACTGGGATTACAGGGGTGTCCCACCATAGGTGCCCAGCTTGACTATGGAGTTTTTTTTTATGCTCGCATCAACACTGGCCATAGTAATTTTTTTTTAAACTGGGGATTGAACCCAGAGGCACTTCACCACTGAGTCACATGCCAGCCCTTCTTTTGTTTTTTTGTTTGTGTATTTTTTTTAGGGTTTGGTAGCAGGGATTAAACTCAGGGGCATTCGACCACTGAGCCACATCCCCAGCCCTATTTTGTATTTTATTTAGAGACAGGGTTTCACTGAGTTGCTAAGTGCCTCGCTTTTGCTGAGGCTGGCTTTGAATTCACGATCCTCATGCCTCAGCCTTCTGAGCCACTGGGATTACAGGTGTGTGCCACCACTCCTGGCTGGCACTGCTTTTTGAGACAGGGTCATGCTTAGTTGCCTAGACTGGCCTCAAACTTGATTATCTTGCCGCTGCCTCCCTAGTAGAGCTGGGATTACAGGTGTGTGACACCAAACCCAGATAAAGTTCTCCATTTCTAAGACAGAAAAACAGTCACTCTAAGCCTCCTCACCTCTGAAGTGGTGCGAATAATCCCAGAGATGAGACTGCACAGCTGGTTGCCTCGGGTCCGGAAGGCAGCCAGGTCCACCTTCAGCAGGTCCTTGTGCTGGTCAGAGGTGTCCAGCTGCTGGTTGAGCTGTAGTACCTCCTCCTGCAGGGTATAGAGACTCCGCAGGCGGACCTGGCCTTCCTCCCTCCGCAGTCGTTCCTGCTCTGCTTGCTTCAAGCGCTGCTGTTCTACTTCTCGAAGTTTCAGGTTGAGAATCTATAGAAAAGGTCATTGTGTCACTCTTTCTGAAGGGCTCCTGGCCTTTCTCTTTCCACATTGCTGAGTACAAGGTGTGCTTTATATGTCCACAGATGAGCAGGAAAATGACTTCCTGAAGCCAGTAGAGCAGAGCCATGATATGGGCCATGTCCTCCAGGATGACTGTCTGACAGAACTTGACCCTTCAGACAGGTTATAGACACACAGCAACATACCCTCCCTGAATCTCCCAGATACTGACCTTGGCTCTGTGACGATGCTCAGCTTTCAGCTTCTCCTGGTGGCCCAGGGCTTCCCTGGTGCTAAATGAAATTGCAGGAAGAAGAGTCATGGATGCTTTCCAAGGTGGTTCTCCCTCTCCCCAAAACCAAGGTTGGTCATTTTCCAGGTTATAATCTTCCTCCACTTATTTTATTTTGATATTTAAGGACTCAGAAGTTCAACTCTTTCACCTTAGGATTCCTCTAGGGAAAAAGTTTCAGTTGAATACATGAACATCCCACGTGTAATTCAGGGAGACTCACCTCTTCTCTATCACTTCCCTTAAATCCTGAAATTCTTTATGTTGCTTCAGTTCCTTCAGCTCATCAAACCGCTTCAGCTGTTCAGATGCCATCTCTGAGAGGGCTCGTACCTTCCTCTCCTGCTCCTCCTGCCACTGCCTTAAGCCTTCCTGAAGAGGATCAACATCTGCCCTCAGAATACCATTACCACATTGCTCTTTTGCCCCTGAGCTACCCTTTCCTCACACTCTCCAGGGCATGGAATCATCTGCTCAGTTCACAGTACCTTTATAGGAGCCCCTCTCCTTTGGGTTGACCATTAAACTAAACAGTTTTGTAAAGCTCCTCCATTTGTCCCATATGGTTTTGGTCACTCTACTATAAGCCGGGAATGGAGAAGTCCTTAGCAACATAGTACCAAACAACCATGCAGTTCAAAATTTCCATCTTAAAGTGGAATCCAGACTCATAAATGCCTTTTATAAAAAACAATTTATTTATTTAGATGTAAACAATGCCTTTTATTTTTATGTGGTACTGAGGATCGAACCCAGGCTGCGCACATGCTAGGCGAGCACTCTACCGCTGAGCCACAACCCCAGCCCCATAAATGCCTTTTTAATTATATCCTCCAGTATGACAGATGTGGGTCGGAACTATATCACACCTCTGAATGTAAAACTTCTTATATTTATATTATGATACACAGTAGTGACTGTGCTTTGTCAGAGCTGTTTTTAATGTCATTACTCTAGAATACTTTCTTTTCATATAATAATCGAGAAGTTAATAAAATAATGGTGCCAAGTGTTACAACAGTTACAGAATTTTTTTCTCAGGTTTTGTTTTGTTTTTACCCATCTCCTTCCTTTAATGGAGTGTGCTAGATGTCTCTACAATTTTGTTCAGATGACTAAAGAATCTGGAGAAGCTGAGGCTGCTATTGATGCATAACATACTGCTATTATTGGTCTTTTTATATGAATAAATACGTATATAAGTATATATACACAATAAACACATAAACACACACATACACAAATAATTCAAATTTTGGAAAAACTGGCTGTGCTGTCAAATTTGGAAAAAGTCTCCCAGTTTACCATTTGAGTTGGCATTGTACAGAAATTAACAGTCATATAGGTCCAGAAATATTAAACTTAACTTTTTTCAATTTGTACATGGGTTACTCGGCACCTCACCTTTGAGGCTGGCTTTGAACTCTTGATCCTCCTGCCTCAGCCTCTGGAGCTGCTGGGATTTCAGGCAAGCAGCATAGTGCCCAGCAAATTTTCAGATATTCTAAAACCATTATGGGACATGAGTGGCTCTTGGCTATTTTGCTCTATTGACTGGGGGTCAGGGCAAGAATTAATGACTTTTGTCTACACACACTCAACTCATCTCCATTTTCAGCCCTGTGAAGCCCACTTCATATCACACCTGCAATTTCCAGTCTCAAGCCTCTTTGCTCCCCTAAGGCAGAGTCTTATTTATGTGCATTTGTGTGTGTGTCTATGTGTATGTATCCTGGGGTTTGTCTACCTCTGCTTTATTATTGACAATTCCTCTACTGACTTTTTGTCTTCCAGAAGAATGTAGAAAGTATTTCCCTGGTAATGATCTCCGTCATAGACTCTGTTGTGTCTTCTTCCCAGCTTTCATTTTAATAATCTCAAAGGAAAGGATAGGCTGGGTGCAGTGGTGCACACCTGTAATCCCAGTGGCTCAGGAAGCCGAGGCAGGAGGATCGTGAGTTCAAAGCCAGCCTCAGCAAAAGTGAGGAACTAAGCATTTCAGTGAGACCCTGTCTCTAAATGAAATACAAAATAGGGCTGGGGATCGCTGGGCGCGGTGGCGCACACCTGTAATCCCAGCACTTGGGAGGCTGAGGCAGGAGGATCACAAGTTCAAAGCCAGCCTCAGCAATGGCGAGGCAATAAGCAACTCAGTGAGACCCTGTCTCTAATAAAATACAAAAAAAAAGGGGGGGGGCCTAGGGATGTGGCCCAGTGGTCAAGTGCCCCTGAGTTCAATCCCCAGTACCAAAAAAAAAAAAAAAAAAAAAAAAATCTGAAAATTCTATTTTATTTTTTTTTTTTGGTGGTGCTGGAACTGGGGATGGAACTGCCAGTCAACTGCGCTACCACTGAGCTACACCCAACTTGCAGATTCTTTGACACTCCTCCCTCCCACTCCCTCCACTTCAAGGTGAACAGGACTTCACAACAACCTGGTGAAGAAGACAAGCACCCCAAAATGAGAACTTCCGAAACTAGGTCTTAAAGGGTCATGCAGCTCTGCCTGTTTCTGTAGGATGCCTGCTCTTGAAACCTGGCCACCTGGCCATGAGGAAGCCCAGGCCACGTGGACAGGATAGCTGTTCAAACTTCAACTGACAAACAGGTAAAGCTCTGAGATGACTCTAGCCTCAGCCACTGCAATCACAACAAACTCCAAATAAGAATCTCCTAGCTGAGCCTACTCGACCCACAGAAACACAACAGTAACAAATGCCAGCTGTTTCAAGCCACCAGGTTTGGGCTATGATGCATACATACTTCAGGCAAGAAACAGAGAATTTTTCTCTGAAAGAAAAGGAAAAGGAAAAAGGATGGAAGGAGGGAAGTAGGAAGAAAAAGGGAGGAAGAAGAAAAGAGAAAGCGAAGGAAGGGCATGATTCCTAGCATTGCAGAGAAAGAAAGGAGGAAAGGAAGCAAGAGAGAAAGGAAGGGGGGGAAGGGGGAGGGAGAGACAGACAAATGGACAGCAAATAAGAAGGCTCAACCCTGAAAAAGGGAAGGATAGGAATGGAAAAAGAAAGGAAAGAAGGAAAGGGAAGGTGAAAAAGGAGGAGCTGGGTATTGTGGTACACACCTATAATCCCAGCTACTCAGGAGGCTAAGGCAGCGTGGGCATCTGCAAGACCCTGTCTCTTGTTTTTGGTTTTTTGGCCATACTGGAGTTGGGACCCAGGGCCTTGTGTATGCTAGAAAATTGCTCAACAAATCCCCAGCACTGACCCTATCTCAAAATAAAATAAAAAGGGCTGAGGATATAGCGCAGTAGCAGAACACTTGCCTAGCATGTGTGAGGCCCTGGGTTCAATCTCCAATACCAAAAACAAAACCAAAAAAAAAAAAAAAAAAAAAAAAAAAAAAAAACCTTAATTAGCTTTATTTTCAATTATAGAATTGAGCATTTCATCCCATACACTAGAATAAGTGTTCCCAAAAGTCAAATAAATTAATTAAAATTGTGCCATTCTTTCTTCAGAGGCTGATAGATCCCACCTTCATAGTTTAGTCTTATCTGACAACCTGGACCATCTCTAAATTATAGAGAAGTAAACAGAAGCCTGGAAATGCCTAAGTATTTTTCCCAAAGTTACATGTAAAATACAAAAGCCAGGATGTGAAACCAGTGTGCGTGCATGCATGTGTGTATGCATGTGTGTGTGTGTGTGTGTGTGTGTGTGTGTGTGTGTTGTAGATGGACACAATACCTTTACTTACTTATTTTTATGTGGTGCTAAGGATTAAACTGTCTCATATGTGCTAGGCAAGCACTCTACCACTGAGACACAACCCCAGCCCCTAGTGCTCTTTGGTTTTTATTTTTTTTGGGGGTACTGGGGATTGAACTCAGGGGCACTGGACCACTGGGCCACATCCCCAGCCCTTTTTTCTCTTTATTAGAGACAGGGTCTCACTGAGTTGCTAAGTGCCTGGCCATTGCTGAGGCTGGCTTTGAACTCCTGCCTCAGCCTCCCAAGTGCTGGGATTACAGGTATGCACCACTGCGCCCGGCTTAGTGCTCACTCTTAACATCTACATTATACTACCTCCCCAAGTAAGCTCCTGTGGGTAGGACACCATGATGAGCATACAGTGGACATTCCTTTTTTCCCCCAGTACTGGTGGATCAAACCTGGGGCACTCTACTACTGAGCCACATCTCCACCCCTTTTTATTTATTTATTTTTTTTATTTTGAGACAGGGTCTCATAAAGTTACTGAAGCTGGCCCTGAACTTATGATCTTCCTGTCTCAGCCTCTCAAGTTGCTGTACAATGGGCACTTCTAAACCCTGGGGAATGAAGTTGAATGCACCTCCATAGGATCAGGCATACCTTACATCATGGGTTACTTACTGTTCCTTTCATTCTGTGCACCAGTTCATACATTCGGATGCAGCCTTCCACTCTAATTCCACGAGAGGACTGGAGCGCCATAGATTCTGTATGTTGGGACTCCCGTTTGCTCTTCACAGAAAGAAGGGGAAAAAGAACTGAGTTTTTTTAACCTTGTAAAGTTTGTGTTATCTCTTCTAGATCTGCGGATCACATCCAAACTTATAAACTACCACCAATAACAATAAAAACACAATTTAGGTTAGAAACAGTGTGCTTTTCATGACATTGACATTGTTCTGTTTTTTGTTTTTGTTTTAATAAATTGATGTTTGTTGCTCTGGGTGGATTTTTGTTTTGACTTAGCCTGCTTGCTTGTGTGCTCAGCGAAATTTCCCCCTTTCTTCTGATAAGTATCCAGTTATCATGGGGTGGATTAGAATGGAGAACCCCAGCTACTCCCCAAACCTTCTTCCTCTTGGCCTCAGGAGAAGGGACCTGACCACACTGACAATCAACGTGCTCTCTCCTCCCATACCCCATTATCCACCTGAGGAAACAGGCATATGACCCAAGCTAGGCCAGAGCCTATCTTTTTTTCTTGTTAACAGGGATTGAACTCAGGGGTGCTTAACCACTGAGCCACATCCCTGGCCTTTTTTGTGTATTTTATTTAGAGACAGGGTCTTGCTGAGTCGCTTACAGCCTCACTAAGTTGCTGAGACTGGCTGTGAATTCACAATCCTCCTGCCTCAGCCCCTAGAGCCATTATAGGATTATAGGTATACTCCACCATGCCTGGCCAGAGCCTATCTTTGACCTTGTCTGATGGAGCCAACTGGGAAGGCTCTCTTTCTGTCAGGGATGTTAATCTAAGATGTGAGTCTGGGGCTCCCATTAGACAATATGCCAGACAGTGTCTATCCGAAAAACAAAACCAAGAAGAATGAGGCAAAAAGTAAAGATGGAGAGGCAAAACCCTGCTTATGGGTCACTGGATCAAAAACTAATAATAAACAGAGAAAGAACAACAGTAATCATCTAGATCTAATTCCAGATGTACTCCTGGACTTCCTGAACTAATTAAATCCTCCCCATGCTTTCTTTTGCTTTAGCTGGTTAAACTGGGTTTCTGTTCAACACCAAAAATTCCAAAATGATTCCGAAACTACAGAAAGCTGAAGACCTATGTATAGGGAGGTCCCGTGTACATTTGATCAAGTTTCCCCCAATAGCACCATCTTTCATAAATACAATAAAACAGTAAAAGGAGTAAGAAACTGGCAGTGGTACAATCTACCAAGCTTATTCAGATTCTGTCAGTTTCACAGGCACTCATCGTATTTGTGTACAGTTTTATGCTGATTCATGTAAACACTACCTCACTCAAGATACACAACTCATGGGCTGGGAGTATAATTCAGCAGTAGCTCATTTGCCTAGTATGCATAAGGCCCTGGGTTTAATCCCTAGCACTGAAAAAAGAAAGATACAGAACTCTCTCCCCCACCAAAAAGCCACTTCACATCACACCTACATTTGTAGCCATGTCAATTCCTCCTCCATCCCTAAACTGTAATCTGTTCTCCAAATTGATAATTTTTTTAAAATATGTATTTATTTTAGTTGTAAATGGACCTTTATTTTATTTATATGTGGTGCTAAGACTCGAACCCAGGGCCTCACACATGCTAGGCAAGTACTCTACCACTGAGCCACAACCCCAGCCCCCCAAATTGATAATTTTGTTGGTTAGAGAATGTTAAACAAGCTGGGGTGGGTGGCACATGCTTATAATCTTAGCCACTCAAGAGGCTGAGGCAAGGGTATCACAAGCTCAAGGCCAGCCTTGGCAATTTAGCTAGACCCTGACTCAAAATACAAAATAAAAAGGGCTAGGGAATGTAGCTCAATGGTACAGTAACCCCTGGCTCAATCCCCAGTACCCGCCCCCAAACAAAAGAATATTAAACAAAGTTGGGTGTGGTGGCACCTGCCTATGATCCCAGATACCTGGGAGGCTGAGGCAAGAGAATTACAAATTTGGTTCATTTTTGGTACTAGGGATTAAACCCACAGGCACTTTACTACTGAGCTCCATTCCCCGTTCTTCTTTTTATTTTGAAACAGGATGTCACTAAGTTTCTGAGGTTGGCCTCAAACTTGTGGTTCTCCTGCTATGGCCCCAGAAAGGCTAGGATTACAGGGGTGTGCCACCAAGCCCTGGCTGCAAGGCCCTGAATTTAATTCACAGTACTGTGAAAAAGAAGAATGTAAGAATGTTAAACAAGGGCTGGGATTGTGGCTCAGCGGTGGAGCGCTCGCCTAGCACATGGGCAACCTGGGTTCGATCCTCAGCACCATGTACAAATAAAACGCATTGAATAAAACGCATTGTGTACAACTAAAAGCAAAGAAATAAAAATATTAAAAAAAAAAAGAATGTTAAACAAATGTAATTATATAGTATATTAATTTTTGGCGGGGAGGGCACTAGGGATTGAACTCAGAGGCACTAGACCACTGAGCCACATCCCCAGCCCTATTTTGTATTTTATTTAGAGACAGGGTCTCGCTGAGTTGCTTAGTACCTCATTGTTGCTGAGGCTGGCTTTGAACTCATGATCCTCCTGCCTCCGCATCTCAAGTTGCTGGGATTACAAGTGTGCACCATACCATGCCCATCCTAGTATATTAACATTTGAGATGGGCTTTTTTCATTCAATACAATAGTCTTAAAATCCATCCATCATGGGGCTGGGATGTGGCTCAGCGGTAGGGCGCTCGCTTAGCACGTGTGCGACCCGGGTTCAATCCTCAGCACCACGTAAACATAAAATGTGTTGTGTACAACTAAAGCAAATAAATAAATATTAAAAAAAAATCCATCCATCAATTATTCACTCTTTTTTTTTTTTTTTTTTTGGTGGTACTGGGGATTGAACTCAGGGGCACTCACCACTGGGCCACATCCCCAGCCCCTTTTTGTATTTTATTTAGAGACAGGGTCTCACTGAGTTGCTAAGTGCCTCGCCATTGCTGAGGCTAGCTTTGAACTCATGATCCTCCTGGCTCAGCCTCCCAAAGTGCTGGGATTACAGACGTGCGCCACCACACCCGGCTCACTCTTTTTTATTGCTGATACTAAACAATAAGCCACAGCCACAGTTGGTTTAACAATTCACCTGTGTAAGACATTTAATTGTTTCCAATCCTTGCATATTACAAATAAAGTTGCTATGAACATATGGCAACAATTTTTTTTTTTTTTTTTTTTTTTTTTTTTTTTTTTTTTTTTTTGTGAATCGAACTTTTGATGTCCTTGGGTAATGTCCAAAAATACAATTGTTGAATCATATGGTTAAAAGCATGTTCAGTTTGTAAGTCACCTTTTTTTGATTGTGCTGGGAATTAAACTCAGGGCCTTGTGCATTCAAGGCTAGCACTCTACCAACTGAGCTATATCCCCAGCCCCTGAAAGTCAGCTCTTTCTTGCTGTGACAAAATACCTGAGAAAAACAATATAAAAGAGGACAATTTATTTTGGCTTAGAGGTTTCCGCCATGGTCAACTGGCTGCACCGTTTCCAGGTCTATGGTGAGGCATAGAGGGTATGATTGAGCAAAGGTACTCACCTCACTGTGGCCAGAAAGCAGAGAGAAAAAGAGAGGAAGGGATCAAGAAATGCCCTTTAGGGCTAGGGTTGTGGCTGAGCGGTAGAGCGCTTGTCTAGCACGTGTACAGCCCGGGTTCAATCCTCAGCACCACGTAAAAATAAAGGCATTGTGTACAACTAAAACAAATAAATAAATATTTTAAATATATCCACCATCTCCCAATAAAGTCATCAACTATGAACCCATCAAGGGATTAATCCACTGATGAGGTCAGGGCCCACATGATCCAGTCACTTCCCAGGAGCCTGACCTCTGATGCACTAGGGAACAAGCCCTCAAAACATGAGCCTTGGGGTTGGGATTGTGGCTCAGCGGCAGAGCGCTCGCCTCGCACGTGCGCGGCCCGGGTTCGATCCTCAGCACCATGTAAACATAAATGCATTGCATTGTATACAACTAAAGTAAATAAATAAATATTTAAAAAATAAAAAAAACATGAGCCTTGGCTGGGTGTAGTGGCACACACCTATAATCCCAGTGGCACATACCTATAGTCACAGTGGCAGAAGGATCATGAGTTCAAAGCCAGCCTCAGCAATTTAGCAAGGCCCTAAGCAACTCAGTGAGAACCTATCACTAAATTAAAAAAACAAAAAGGAAGGGCTGGGGATGTGGCTCAGTGGTTGAGCACCCCTGGGTTCAATCCCCAGTACCAAATCAAAACAAAACAAAAAATAAACATAAGCCTTTGGGGCACATTCCAGATCCAAACCATACCCTTTAGTTTTATAAAAAATTGCTAAACTCAGCCGGGCGCGGTGGCGCACGCCTGTAATCCCAGCAGCTCTGGAGGCTGAGGCAGGAGGATCAGGAGTTCAAAACCAGCTTCAGCAAAGGTGAGGCACTAAGCAACTCAGTGAGACCCTGTCTCTAAATGAAATACAAAATAGGGCTAGGGATGTGGCTCAATGGTCGAGTGCCCCTGAGTTCAATCCCTGGTATCAAAAAAAAAGCTAAACTCTTTTTTTGGGTATAGAAGCATTCTGTACTTCCACCCAAAATATATGACTTTCCACATCCTCACCAACAATTTGGTGCTATCATTATTTTTCATTTTAACTATTCTTACAGATGTGCAATACTACCTCATTGTGGTTTTAATTTACATTTCCTTAATAGCTAATAACATTGATCACATTTTCACGTGCATATTTGCCATCTATATGCTGTCAAGGTAATGTCTGGTCATATCACTTGCCTATATTTTTTTATTTAGAGAGGTCTTTATATAGTCTAGACAAAAGAACGTCATCAGAAAGGTAGTTTGCAACTGTTTTCTCCCAGTATGTATCCTCTTCACGGGGTCTTTCAAAGAACAAAAGTTATCATTTTGATGAAGTCCAATTTATCAATTTTCCTTTTATGAATTATACTTTATATTTTATTTTAAAAGGCTAACAGTTTTACCTTTAAGTCAGTTATCATTTTCAGTTAATATTTACCTAAGCTATAAGGTTTAGGTGAAGGTTGATTTTTTTGTGTATGATGTTCAGTTGCTAAAAATATATATATTTTGGCACAAGGAGATTGAACCCAGGAACATTTAACCATTGAGCAACAACCACAGCCCCCCTCCTTTTTTTTTTTTTTAATATTTATTTATTTGCTTTAGTTGTACACAATGTTTTTATTTATACGGTGCTGAGGATCGAACCGGGGCCGCGCACGTGCTAGGTGAGCACTCTACCACTGAGCCACAACCCCAGCACCCCCCCCTTTTTTTAAGACAGAGTCTTTATAAGTTGCTGAGGCTGGCTTTGAATTTGCAATCCTTCTGCCTTAGCCGCCTGAGCTGCTAGGATTATAGGCATGTTCCACCACACCTGGTCTGCTAGAAATATTTTTAAAAGAACCTGGCATGGTGGTGCATGCCTATAATCCCAGCTGCCCGGGTGGCTGAGGCAGGATGATTCCAAGTCTGAGGTCAGCCTAGGCAATTTAGCAAGACCCTGTCTCAAAATAAAAAATAAAGGGCTAGAGATGTAGCTCAGTGGTAGGATGCCCCTGGATTCAATCCCTAGCACCACAAAAAATGAAAGAAATAAAGATTTAAAAAGACCAATATGTTTTAAATGAAGTACTAGATACAAACCAAAACAAATTTTCTATGTAGAAGAGCCATGTGGTTCTTACACACTCCAGCTTTGCCGCCACCATGTGTTCTGTCTTCAACTAATCACATTTTACCTGGGCTCCATTTGGTGTTGCAGGAGATGCTGCTGAGAGGTCAGAGCTTCCAACTGGAGATTTGGGAACTACAGAGGGTTGGTCTAGGGCAGAAGCAGATCCAGACGATAGTGAAGTCTCAGAGGGAACGGAGTTCTCTTGCTTGTAAGGTAGGATGTGATCTACCACCCATCCAGAGTAAGGGGACAGCTTGGGAAGAGACAAACATTCTTCTAAAACATCCTAGAGAGAAGAAGCCCAAGTTAAACCCAACTTGCATGTCCACTGATCCACGCATATTCCACTACATGTCTCACTGAACACTAGGACCCAAATAAATAAATACCAAAGACTCAAAGTAACTGCATTAACAATCAGGGATGAAAAGTATAGGTCCTTGATAATGACCCCGACATCTATTTTTCTGAAGAAAAAAATGACTAACAATTCTAACTGCAGAAAAAAGCATACTGTGCAAATATTGCCATTAAACCAATCTAAGCCAGGCACAGTGGTACACACCTGTAACCCCAGCAGCGCAGGAGGATGAGGCAGGAGGACTGCAAGTTCAAAGCCAGCCTCAGCGAAAGTGAGGCGCTAAGCAACTCAGTAAGACCCTGTCTCTAAAATAAAATACAAAACTGGGCTGCATATGTGGCTTAGTGGTCGAGTGCCCCTAAATTCAATCCCAGTACCCCAACCCCACCCAAAAACAAACAAACAAACAAAAACTAATCTAAAACACTGGAACAGAATATAACATAAGAGGAATTTTTTTTTTTTTTTTGGTACCGGAGATTGAACTCAGGGGCGCTCGACCACTGGGCCACATCCCCAGCCCTTTTTTGAAGTTTATTTGAGACAGGGTCTCACTGAGTTGCTAAGTGCCTCACCATTGCTGAAGCTGGCTTTGAACTCACGGTCCTCCTGCCTCAGCCTCCCAAGTGCTGGGATTACAGGCGTGTGCTACCATGCCTGGCTAACATGAGAGGAATTTTGAAGTAAACTGTCATAAACACAATCAGTGGAATATTAGTCACTTTGAAATAATGGTTGATCCAGGTGTGGTGGCACACACCTGATACTAGCGACTGTAGAGGGGGACTATAAGGCAGGAGGATCCCAAGTTCAAAGCCAGCTTCAGCAATTTACTAAGGCCCTAAGTAATTTAGTGAGACTCTGTCTCAAAATAAAACATAAACAGGGCTGGGAATGGGCTGGGGTTGTGGCTCAGTGGTAGAGCGCTTGCCTAGCATGCATGAGGCACTGGATTTGATCCACGGCACCACATAAAAATAAAAACAAATAAAATAAAGGTATTATATCCATCTACAACTTAAGAAGAGAAAGAAAGGGTGGGGGATGTGGTTCAGTGGTTAAGCACCCCTGGGCTCAATTCCTGGTACTAAAATAAAACAAAATACTGTTGAGCTGGGCATGGTGGCACACATCTGCAAACTCAGGGGGCTGAGGAAGAAGGATCTCAAGTCTGAGGCCAGACTCGGCAACTTGGCAAAACCCTGTCTCAAAATCAAAAGGACTGGGAGTGGTAGAGTACCCCTTGGTTCAATCCCAAGTACTGTAGTTGAGAAACACTAATCTAGATAATAGGTTCACATCACATGTACAATAAACAGATATTCAACCCATGTGGACAATCTGGGCACAAAAGCCAACATGCTGATACATACACTAGAGTAAGGAGGTCGATATTAAAAATGTATTGCTGAGATAATACCTTTTACTCATTCTGTTTTTCTAATTACTTTTATGTAGTTGTAGATGGACAGAATGCCTTTTGTTTTTATTTTTATGTGGTGCTGAGGATCGAACCCAGTGCCTCACGCATGCTAGGCAAGTGCTCTACCACTATGCTATAGCCCCAGCCCCTTTTACTCATTCTTTATACCAAAATAAATTCCAGGAGCAAATATTTTTAAAAATCACCATAATGAAAAATTTCAACAAGCAAACTAGGAAATTTTATATGCAAATATTACTGATATAAGACTACCATCTCCAATACATAAAGAATTTGTATAGGCTGAGGATATAGCTCAGTTGGTAGAGTGCTTGCCTCTCATGCACAAAGGCCCTAGGTTCAATCCCCAGCACCACCAAAAAAAAAAAAAAAAAAAAAAAAAAGAATTTGTAAGCAGGGCTGGGGCTGGGGCTCAGCAATAGCCACTTGCCTGGCATGTGATATATATATATATAAAAAAAAAAAAAGGGCTGGGATTGTGGCTCAGCGGTAGAGAGCTCGCCTAGAACGTGTGCAGCCCAGGTTCGATCCTCAGCACCACGTACAAATAAACAAACTGTGTACAACTAAAGCAAATAAATAAATATTAAAAAAAAAAAGAATTTGTAAAACCTGGGGGGTGGGAACCACCAAAAAAAAAAAAAAAAAAGTGCAAAAGACATAAACAGGCAGTTCATAAAGATTTTAAATTGACTCAACCCTGGTGCATGCCTGTAATCCCAGCAGCTCAGGAGGCTGAGGCAGGAAGATTGCAAGTTCGAAGCCTGCCTCAGCAAAGGCAAGACACTAAGCAATTCAGTGAGACTCTGTCTCTAAATAAAAATACAAAATGGGGCTGGGGGGTAGCTCAGTGGTTGAGTGCCCCTGAGTTCAACCCCCAGTATCCCCCCTCAACCACTGACTCAAAACATGAAAAGATGTTCAACCTCACTCAAGAGAGAAAGTCCACTGAGGGTCTCATTCTTACCTATTACATTAGCAAAATTAAAAAGTATTATAATGTATTCTTTGACAAGCAAATTGGTACAATTGTGCACTGGTATTTAGAAGGCAAATTGATACACCTTATGGAGTGGACTTTAGCAATATGTATACAAACTACATCTGGATTACTTTTTTTTTAATATTTATTTATTTGCTTTAGTTGTACACAATGCGTTTTATTTTTACGTGGTGCTGAGGATCGAACCCGGGCAGTGCTCGTGCTAGGCAAGCGCTCTACCATTGAGCCACAACCCCAGCCCCTGGATTACTTTTTATTCAACAATCTCATTCCCAGAATTTTATCATAAAGAATGATTTCCGCTGGGAGTGGTGGCGCACGCCTATAATCCCAGCACTTGGGAAGCTGGGATGATCGCAAATTCAAAGCCAGCCTCAGCAATGGCAAGGCACTTAGCAACTCAGTGAGACCCTGTCTCTAATAAAATACAAAAAAGGGCTGGGGATGTAGCCCAGTGGTCGAGTGCCCCTGAGTTCAACACCTGGTACTGAAAAAAAAAAAGAAAAAAAAAAAAGGCTAGGGAGCTGAGCACAGTGGTGAATACCTGTAATCCTAGCAATTTAGGAGGCTGAGGCAGGTGGATCATAATTTAGAGGTCAGCCTCGGCTACTTAGCAAGGCCCTCAGTAACTTAGTAAGACCCTGTCTCAAAATAAAACATAATAGGACTGGGCATGTAGCTCAGTGGTAAAGCACCCCTCGATTCAATCCCACAGTACTAAAAAGAGAGAGAGAAAGAGAGAGGGAGAGGGAAAGAGAGAGGGAGGGAGAAGGAGAGAGAGAAAGAGAGAGAGAGAGAGAGAAATGGGAATATCATGAATCGTTTTTGTGTACTGAAATAGATATAGAGGGGTGTGTGTGTTTGCATAGTTCTCTAATGAAGGTAATAGCACATTTAATGCTAGATTTTGGTTTCTAAATACAATTTTACACTAAAGGAAACCATGCGTCCTAAGAAGAGGCAGGTGCCAAGGCTGCAGCTGAAAAATACAAGATGAGAATGGAACATCTTGTTGTACAAGAAAAAAAGGAAGCACTAAAAGAATGTAGAGGGCTGGGGTTGTGGCTCAGCGGCAAAGCGCTCGCCTCGCACGTGCGCGGCCCGGGGTTCGATCCTCAGCACCACATAAACATAAATGCATTGCATTGTGTACAACTAAAATAAATAAAAAAAAAAAAAAAAAAAAAAAAAAGAATGTGGAGTTCTTTCTTCCCTCTTCCCTTCACATGGAGGATTTAGCAGACAGGAACCAAGGATTTGGGAAGGAGGGTGCGTGGAGATTAGGAGTATACAGAAGATGCTGTCAGAAGAAACTACCAGACTGGCTAAGAGATGGTACAATGAACTAAGTTAAGTAAACTGATTAAGCAAATAATATGTTGAGAATAAGAAGAACCAGATTTCTCTCTGCTACATCACATATTTACAAAGGTGAATGGGGAAGGCTAGAAAGAACCCTGAGGTACTGGATTGGAAGTAGAGTTACTGGTATGAACTCATGGTTGTGTAATATATATGGACACACAAATAGAAAAACGATAATAAGCTGGGCACACCTGTAATCCAAGCTACTAGGGAGACTGAGGCAGATGGATAATAACCTAGTGAGCCCATTTCAAAAAGAAAAGGAAAACTGGCTGGGATGTAGCTCAGTGGTAGAATGCTCCTGGATTTCAATCCCTAATACCAAAGAGAAAGAGAGCTTATAGGTAATATATATAAGGGTTATTTCCTAGCTCCTAGAAGCAATGGTACACAAGCAACACAAAGCACACTTGAGATGCCAGATCTTTGATTCATAAAAACCATCCTCCATTTCAAAAGAATCAAGCTCATCAGGACTGTAATCCAAGTTAATTGGAAGTTTGAGGCAAGAGACTCTTAAATTCAAAGTTAGCCGGGCGCAGTGGCCTGTAATCCCAGCACTTGGGAGGCTGAGGCAGGAGGATCCCGAGTTCAAAGCCAGCCTCAGCAATGGTGAGGCACTTAGCAACTAAGTGAGACCCTGTCTCTAATAAAATACAAAAAAGGCCTGGGGATGTGGCCCAGTGGTCGAGTGCCCCTGAGTTCAATCCCCGGTACTAAAAAATAAAAAAAATTCAAGGCCAGCATGGGCAAGATAGAAAGACTGTTTCAAAACAAAAAATGAAAAAATTAAAAGGGCTAGGGATGTAGCTCAGTGGTAGAATGCTTGCTTAGCATGAGTGAGATCCTAGGTTCCATTCCTAGTACCAAAAAATAAAATAAAAAATAAAGATCTTTGGAGAAATTGCAGAGTCCAGGAACAGGGAAAATACAACTTATACCTGGGACACTTTATTGTGCCAAAATAAATGAAAACATCAAATGAACGCAAGAGTTGACAAAGAGGGCTGGGGCTGTTGCTCAGGGGAAGAGCACTTGCCTAGTATGTGTGAGGCAGGGAGTCTCATCCTCAGCACCACATAAAAATAAAAACAGAAAGGTATTGTGTCTACCTACAACTACAAAATAAATGTTAAAAAAAAAAAGAAAAAGAGTTGACAAAGAAGGTCCTAGGTATAATCTCAGTTCTAGAGCACTTGCCTAACCTATAGAAGATACTGGGTTCAATCCCAAGCGGGGACTGGGAGAGAGGCTTCCATTGGCCAAATCTGAGACATTTAAAACAAAATAAGTAAATGAATAATGATACTAATAGATACAACTCATTGAATAAAACAGGAACCCATGAGTCCGTATTGATATAAATAATCAGATGAGAAAAAAAGCTCTTCTTTACAGTAAAATGCCAACTAAAAAACAGAGGGAGTGCCACGGTTGTGGCTGAGTGGCAGAGTGCATACCTAGCATGCGTGAGGCACTGGGTTCAATCCTGGGCACCACATAAAAATAAACAAGTAAAATAAAGGTATGGTGTCCATCTACAACTACAAAAATATTTTAAAACGAAAAAAAAAAAACAACAGAGAGAGCAGGGAATTTACAAAAACACCATTTGGCAATGTCAGAGAGGTAACCGATTCATGTGGAAAACATCGAGAAATGCTTAAGTTGGAGAACAGAGGCTTAATGAGGAAAAGCCATACTGGTGTAATCTCTGGAAAACCTCCCTGCAAAATAGTAATCAACTATGAAAGGGAAAATTATGAATTAGGTAGAGAGACTCAACAGATAACAACATGAACAAGTGATCAAGGTAAGCATCATCAGTGTTAGGGTGGGTTGACATCTGTGAGTCTCCTCACATGAGAACACAGCGTCATTTTTGTGGCATTCCCGTCAAGAATGTACAACCTGAGTCTGGTGGTATGAAAACATCAGACTAGGAATCAATCTATACAATATAAGGTGTACATTCTTTGAAACAGTCCGAGACACAAGGACAGAAGAATGAGACAAGACGACAACCTGTCTGTAGGTAGGTTACCGGCAACTAGTGAATAGGAGTCTGCCTTAACTGTCTCCACCTCCCCCCACCTCTAGTACAGGACTTTGCAAATACTAGGTTCAACGACCACGCCCCCCACTACTTAACAGATCCGCCCAATGACATCTAAACATTTGGTCATTTCACTGGCAGCAACGATGAATCAGGGACCGTGTGATTCACTCTCCGCTATCCCCAGAGGTCCCAGCTAGTGGGAAAATTAACAGAGCCAGAGAGGCCATGGTTACTTTGACAACAGGAGGAGGCACCTAACTCCGGCTGGGATGGCAATGAAGCCTCAGACAGAAGACCACCTCTGAAGTAAGGCAGCCCCTCGAGCACCCAGAACAGGCGGGAGGGACACACGCACACAGCAGTAAAAAAATGCACGCAGGATGCTAGAACGCACGGGCTTCCCCGCGCTGGGCGTGCCCAGGGCCGGGGAAGGGCAGGGCCTCGTCGCCGACGTCGGCGGGGCCTACTCCTCTACGCGGCCACCGCTCACCTCGCCCCGCAGCAACCAGTCGCGATGGTAGCACAGACGACCTTTGCTGGAACTGCGCAGTGCCTGCAGAGTCTCCCAGCAGCGACCCTCGGACGGCATGGCCAGCCTGCGGCACCTTCTGAGGCGCCTCTGGTGTTAAAACAAGTCCTCGAATCAGCCGCCGGGAAGGGTCGCCGGCTTCCGCTTCCGGGGCGCGCACGCAGCGCAGGCAGCGTAGCCCCGCCCCTAACGGCCCTACGCCAGGCCTCCAGGCGCGTGTGGCAGGGTTAGATTCCCGAGGGTCCGAGTGCAGAGTAAAGCTTCGCAGAAAATCCTGCGCCCTTAGCAAGGATTTGGAGAAACTGTAACCTTCTCACACTGCTCGTGGGAAGGTAAACTGATGCAACCCTTTTAAAAACAATATTTGTTTTTTAGTTGTACACAGTGCCTTTATTTTTACGTGGTGCTGAGGATCAACCCAGGCCGGCATGTGCTATGTGAGCGCTCTACCCGCTGAGCCACAACCCCAGCCCTGGGGCAACTTCTGTGGATCAGTCTGAAGTTCCTCAAATGGCCAAGTAGAGATAACATTTCTCCCGCGTATAAAGCAGAGAAATGAACACACCCACACAAAAGCTTTTATATAAATGTTCATAGCAGCCATAGTAATAATGCAGACAACCCAAATATCCATCAATTGGTGACTGGATAAATAAGTTATTTCATATTCATAGAATGAAATTATTCTGGGGAAAAAAGTTAACGATACCTACTACAACACAAACCTTTAAAACGTTTTGCCAAGAAGTCAGTCAGGAGCCGGGCGCGGTGGCGCACGCCTGTAATCCCAGCACTTGGGAGGCCGAGGCAGGAGGATCGCGAGTTCAAAGCCAGCCTCAGCCATGGCGAGGCACTTAGCAACTCAGTGAGACCCTGTCTCTAATAAAAAATACAAAAAAGGGCTGGGGGTGTGGCCCAGTGGTCGAGTACCCCTGAGTTCAATCCCCGGTACCAAAAAAAAAAAAAAAAAAAGAAGTCAGTCAGGAAAGGCCACGTGATTTTTTACATGAAATGTCCAGAATGGGCAAATCCATAGAATAGACTTTACTAGTAGTTGCCAGGGGCGGGGAAGGTGCAGGGATCTGGGTTGTGACTGCTAATGGGCACGGGTTTCTTTTTTTTTTTTTTTTTTTTTTTTTTTTTTTTTTTTTTGTGGTACTGGGGATTGAACTCAGGGGCACTCGACCACTGGGTCACATCCCCAGCCCTTTTGTGTATTTTATTTAGAGACAGGGTTTCACTGAGTTGCTAAGTGCCTCGCCATTGCTGAAGCTGGCTTTGAACTCGCGATCCTCCTGCCTCAGCCTCCCAAAGTGCTGGGATTACAGGCGTGCGCCACCGCGCCTGGCCGGGTTTCTTCTTGAGGTGTTGAAGACGGCCCAGAATTAGATAATGGTGATGGTAAAGGCACACCTTGGTAAATATGCTAAAAACCGCTAAAATTATGTTTGTTTTTAGAACCTAGATTGAGCCCAGAGGCACTCTACCACTAGGCTACATCTTTAGTCGTTTTTATTTATTGAGACTGAAATCTCACCAATTAGTGTAGGTGGCCACCAACTTGTGGTCCTCCTGCCTCAGAGTAGTTGGGATTCAGGCATGCACAACCTCATGTGGTGAAACGTTTTTATTTTCTGATATTTTTTACAAACTCCCTAGACTTTTTCTAATAAAATATTTTACAAAGTAAAAAATATAATTTGTTGGGAGAATCCTCCAGGAATGGACTCCTTCAAAAAGACCCTTCCCTCAGCAGTTACACAGCTTGGCTTTGCACTCCTAAGAAACAGAAAGTCCGGTGGTCTATTTTCAGAATATAGTATTTAGCCTTAATTGTAAAATTGGGATGTAAGATTCAATCAGAGCTAGTTTGAGCTTCCCCACCTGTATCCAATCTAGCCACTTTAACTGTCGCCCTTCCCTTTGCCCTCCTTAGTTTTAAAATGAGCTAATTACTTAGATTGTAACCCTGAGCTCCTTCTATCAGAGCAAGGGGCAGTGCCAAAAATCAGGGATAAAAGCAGACTAACCACCTGCCTGCTTGCTTGCCACACTGTTTAGTAGCACATCCTTCTGCAGAAGTTTGCCTTGCTGAGTAACTTTTGAGAACATGCCTGATTTCTTGCAGCACCTGAATATTTTAACACTGCACTGAGGATGTGTTCACTAGTTTGGCAAAAATAAGAAGTTATACAGATATTTGTGCACATGTTTAAGTTTGCAAACTGTCATTTCTTGGAAAGGACTCATAAATTCAAATCCATTTATATTAAGGGTATGAAAACAGGCTGTTTTGTGGCAATGGAAGCTGTCATTTTTTGAAATGAACTTCCTTAGAAAAACTGAAAGGTGGAAAGGACAAATGTCCATTCACCAACTGATGGTGATTGGTTTTCTGGTCTTTGAAATCCAGTGGGGTAGGGTGTGGAGGGGATAGTCTTCGTGGACAAAGAAACGTCTGGAGTTTTGGATGTGGGTTAGAGTGGCTGAGATGATAAGACCCAAGACCAGAAAGCCATCACCAGGTAGAAGAAAGGCTAGGGTTTACTACCGTGTCAATTTGTTCTCTTTGAAGAATTTGTTCTTGCCAGGCATGGATTTTTTTTTTTTTTTTGGGTACCGGGGATTGAACTCAGGGGCACTCGACCACTGGGCCACATCCCCAGCCCTTTTTTGTATTTTATTAGAGATGGTCTCACTGAGTTGCTAAGTGCCTCGCCATTGCTGAGGCTGGCTTTGAACTCGCTATCCTCCTGCCTCAGCCTCCCAAGTGCTGGGATTACAGGCGTGCGCCACCACACCCGGTTTGCCAGGCATGGTGATGTACACCTGTAATCCAAACAATTTGGGAGGCTGAAGCAGGAGGATTTCAAGTTCAAGGCCAGCCTCAGCAACTTAGCAACACCCTAAGCAACTCAGTGAGACCCTGCCTCAAAAAAAAAAAAAAAAGTGGGGGGGACAGGAGTTGTAGCTCAGAGATAGAGTGCTCACCTAGCATGTGCGAGGCCACTGGGTTCAATCCTCAGCACCACATTAAAAAAATAAAATAAATGTATTTTGTCCATCTACAACTAAAAAAGTATTTAAAAAATAAATTTAAAAAGGGCTAGGGAAGTAGCTCAGTGGTAAAGCTCTCCTGGGTTCAATCCTAGTATAAAATTAAAATTAAAAAAAAAGGATTTGTTCTTCATTTCTTTTTTTTAATATTTTTTAGTTATAGGTAGACACAATATTTTTTTTTATGTGGTGCTGAGGATCGAACCCAGTGCCTCACGCATGGTAGGCAAGCACTCTACCACTGAGCTACACCCCAGCGGTTCTTTTTTTTTTTTTTTTTAATATTTATTTATTTACTTTAGTTGTACACAATGCAATGCATTTATGTTTACATGGTGCTGAGGATCGAACCCGGGCCGCGCACGGGCGAGGCGAGTGCTCTGCCGCTGAGCCACAACCGCAGCCTGCGGTTCTTGTTTTTTAATGCAGGAAATGTTGAATACAAATTGTTCGGGATCTTATAATTCAGAAACCAATTCATATTTTATTTTTTTAACCAACTCATATTTTATAAGCAAATCCCATCCCCCTCCTAAAGTGGTCTGCCTAAAATATTGAGCAATGCCTTATAAAATTCCTCTGGACATCTTACACATTGTAATGTGAAAGCACATGAAGAAGAAAGAACCAACCTGGGCTGAAAGGAAAAGCCTGATGTTTATGAACCAAGTACTTTGAGATCATTTATTTGCTCTCTCTCCTGAATTTTACTAGTTTTTAAAAAAGGGATGGGAGTGGGTAGTAAAGGAAACCATCCAAAGGAGTCTTAAATAACTAATTATAAAAACTTTCTATAAAATGACACAAATATTTCAAGAATAAATGCATTCCAGAGATACAAAAAGAAAAAAAGCCCAATGTGATAGGGATTATGTTTGTAAAAGGACAGATAGACGTGAGCCTCTATGAGGATCTACTGTGGAAATACTTGGAGGCAAGTGGTTTCAAGGAAATTCAAGCATGAGAGATTTCACTGGCCTTGGGGAAACACTGCACCCTACCATACCCATAAGAAAAAAAGCAAGTGAAGATCCTCACAACCCAGGAGGGGCCCCTGCTAGTTCAGATCACAGAAAACCCAAGACAGAGATTCCTAAAAAGACAAAGGTTGGACGGGGACTGGAGGAAAATGTCAAATCCAAATGTTCTCTTAGGAAAGGAGAATCTTGGCAAAGTCATAGTGAGTAAAAACCTGGCACCCCAGGTGCAGTAGTAAATTTAAGGCCTATTCAAGGTCATTAGAAAATTCCATCAGGCAACTGAGGGAGGAGAGAACCAAGTGTTTCCCGCTTCCTCCCCTGCTGTTTTAGGGGCTCTTCTGGAGTCAGTAGCTAAGGACAAGACCCTATACACACTTCATCACCGTGAGAGAGGAAAACCAACCGGTTTTCCAGCTATTGCTTGGCAACACCTCAGTTGCCAGGGCACTAGGCAGGGCTCCAGGCCCAACAGTTGGCCTCAGGGAGGGGGAGATCGGGAGCGGATGGGAGAGCTTGTCAAATAGGAGGTATAGGGACTATCTCCAAACACATTGGCATATGAGGACTTTAGGAACTGGACATAGTTCTGCATGCTGCGGTTAGTACTCTCCGACTGCTCCAGGCAGGTCTTTCAGGTCCTGTAGCCGGCTCTGGTAGCGTCGGTCCGCCTAAGAGAAGAAGACAAGCATGGCAGAGTGTGTGAGTCATCTGGAACAGGCAAATTGGACACACAGGGACTTTCTTAGAGGGTGCCAGGAACTGGAGGAGATGGAAGAGATTGCTAATGTGTGTGGGGTTTCTTTTGTTTTTTAAAAGACAAGACCTGAAACACCTGGACTCAAGAGATCCTCCTGCCTTGGCCTCCGGAGTTGCTGAGACTATAATATAAGCATGTTGCCACCATGTGGGTATTTTTTTTTTTTAACATTCTAAACTTAGCCAGGCATGGTGACACACACTATAATCCCAATGACTTAGGAGACTGAGGCAGAAGGATCGCAACTTTGAGGCCAGCCTCAGCAACTTAGTGAGGCCCAAAGCAACATGGCAAGACCCTGTCTCTAAATAAAAAATAAGAAGAGGGCTGGGGCTGTGGCTCAGCGGTAGAGTGCTTGCTTAGCACGCGCGAGGCCCGGGTTCGATCCTCAGCACCACGTACAAATAAACACATCGTGTACAACTAAAGCAAATAAATAAATATTAAAATTAAAAAAAAAAAAAAAGAAGAAGAAGCCGGGCGCGGTGGCGCACGCCTGTAATCCCAGCACTTTGGGAGGCTGAGGCAGGAGGATCGCGAGTTCAAAGCCAGCCTCAGCAATGGCGAGGCACTTAGCAACTCAGTGAGACCCTGTCTCTAATAAAATACAAAAAAGGGCTGGGGATGTGACCCAGTGGTCTAGTGCCCCTGAGTTCAATCCCCGGTACCACAAAAACCTAAAAAAATAAAAAATAAGAAGAACTGGGGGTGTGGGTTCAGTAGTTAATCACCCCTGGGTTCACTCCCCAGTACCCCGCCCCCCCCAAAAAAACCTAAATATTCTAAACTTAAGATTGTGCTGAGGGCTGGGGTTGTGGCTCAGCGGCAGAGCGCTCGCCTCACACGTGTGCGGCCCGGGGTTCGATCCCCAGCACCACGTAAACATAAGTGCATTGTATTGTGTACAACTAAAGTAAATAAATATTAAAAAAAAAAAAAAAAAAAAAGATTGTGCTGAGCCAGGCGCAGTGGCGCACGCCTGTAATCCCAGCACTTTGGGAGGCTGAGGCAGGAGGATCGCGAGTTCAAAGCCAGCCTCAGCAATGGCGAGGCACTTAGCAACTCAGTGAGACCCTGTCTCTAAATAAAATACAAAAAAGGGCTGGGGATGTGGCCCAGTGGTCGAGTGCCCGAGTTCAATCCCTGGTACCAAAAAAAAAAAAAAAAGATTGTGCTGGTTCATTGCACAAGTCTGTATATTTTGAAACTTATTGAATTCTACAGTTTGAGTGAATTTTATGGGATACAAACACCTTGTAAAACTGTTTTTAAAAAGGGGGATCTGCCTAGGATACCCTCAAGAGATGGGGGAAAAAAAACAGAACAATGAAACTGTGTGAGGTTCATAAAAACAGTTTCAGCAGAACACCTTCCCCTGCAGGCCCCAGAAAGCTAGAATCTCAGTCTTAAGGCCCTCTCTTCTGGCCATTCCCCCAGTCCCACTCACATCATCACGGGTCCGCCGCAGCTGGTTGAGCTCAGTTTTGGTCCTGCTCAGCTGGGTCTCAAGGTCCAAGATTTTGTTCTGGGCTGCTCGCTCCTTGGAGAGCGCCTGCTCCTTGGTTTGTTCTACCTGCACAGAAGGCAGAGAGGTGGGGCTGGCTCACCTGACACAGGGAACACCTGGTAAAGACAAGGCTGGCCTCTCTCACCACCTGGTTCCAGACAGCACTGGCACGTGGGTATAGAAGGCCTTCTACTGGAGCCTCGGGTTAAAATAACCATCGGGTCTGCTCCTGCAACCCAGCTGTACTGCCGCCCTTGCCCAGTGCCCCATGAGTCATCACCTGAAATATGGCAGATCTGTCTGAGTCCCAAGAGGGCAGAAAGTAAATATCAATCGTGTATAGAAAGTGCTGAGCCCTCTACAATAAATACTCATTTGAATCAAACACAAATTAATGAGGCAGGAACTACTGTATACTCATTTTTCAGATGAGGGAATAGGCACAGAAAGGCGAGGTGATTTTCCCAAGGTCACAGAACATTGGGAATGGAATTGAGACTGACCTGCCTCCTGGCATCTTCAAGAGCACTCTCCAGCTGCCTTGCCAGTGACGCACATTCCCGGGTTTTCTCCTCCAGCCGCAGCTGGGACTGGTGGATGGCTTCCTCTCTCTTGGCAATCACCTGGAGGAACTCAACATTCTGGGCACTGGTTGCCTCCAGTTTCCTAGGTGAAAGGACTCAATCAGATCCTGTGCTAACCCACCTGTATGTTCCACCCAGCCAGGGGGGGCGCCATCACCCCTGGACTGGGGGTTGCATCACGCCAAAAATCTCCAAGGAGCCATGGGAAGAAACCAAAAGAAATCTGCAGGTTAGCATGGTGGCCATTGCGCTGTGCAACTGGAGCAGCTGTCAGAGAACAGTATGAAGAGTGCAAGAACAAGTCCACACCAGGCGTGCGCCATAGTCGTGCACGTTGTCAAATGGAGCACAACAACCTGCAGCTCACCAAGGGCCTGCCGTTATCATCCCCACTCCAGAGATGAAGAAACTGATGCTCAGAGAGGTCAATGGCCGAAGGGCAGCCTAGCAGGTAGGTCTGTCACCAAACTCTGTGCCTTCAACTTCTGCTGTTCACTGCTGTCTCCCTCAGCAAAGGGACTTTGGTTGACCACTCAGCATTCTCATGGGACAGCCGTGGGGCAGCCATGGCCACCCATGGGTTCACATTCTGTCCCCACTGCCCTTCCAGATGCCTTCCAATTTAAGGAGTGCTGCAAGTCCTGATGGAGCTGGCTGCATTTTCCAGGCCAGCAGAGCGGAACAGAGGTGAAGGTCCTGCTCTCCATTTACAGGTGCTAATGCAGCTCTGGAGGCAGCCAGTGACAGGTCTAAGTTCACAGCCTCTCCCCAGCCCAGTTTCCTCATATTTAAAATTGGAATACCAACTAACAAATACATACTAACCTATAATGAACATCTCTCTATGCCAGGTAATGTGCTCAAGCCCTCTACAAGGATCCTCTCAATGAAGACTTCAAATAACTCCATCAGCTAGCTTACTATCCCTACCTTGGTCCTTCCTCAATATAAGGAAACTAGGGTAAAAAAGGAGTTAAATGATGGGCTGGGATTGTGGCTTAGCGATAGAGCGCTTGCCTAGCACCTGTGCGGCCCGGGTTCGATCCTCAGCACCCCATAAATATAAATGCATTGTGTACAACTAAAGCAAATAAATAAATATTTTTTTAAAAAAGGAGTTAAATGATTTGTTCAAGCTCACAATGCAATTACGTAACAGAACTGGGACCCAAGGCCAGGTCTTGATTCTGAAAGGAGAATGCCTCACATCTGCCTCCAATAGTCCATAAATAACAGAGAAGAGTAAGATCAGAGTGGTCATGAGGAAGAGGATGGGAAACACAGGGAAGAGAGAGAGGAAGTGCCTACCCTTCTACTGCTGTGTCCCGGCTGCTCTTTTCTAATTAGCCCTGCCAATTTGCTTGGACGGAGCCTGACTCCGTGTGTAAGAGAGTGAGTGTGAGTGTGTATGTGTGTGTGTGTGTGTGTGTGCGCGCGCGCGCGCGTGCGTACGCATGTTGCTGTGGATAGAACCCAAGGGCCTCATGCATGCCAGGCAAAAGCTCTATCACTGAGCCACATCCCCTTTGGAATAGGTGGTACCTTCAGGTATGCTGACCTTGATCACACCATCGGATATAGCATCCCTCCAGGCTGAGACCCCCTTCCTCTCTCCCAAAGAGGCTTACCACCGGAACAGAAGCAGCTTCTCCTCTGAGGTCTGCCTAGCACCTTCAGGGCCTTGAGTCCCTCAAATACTTCCGCACACTAAGCACAAATCAGCTAAGTGGCTGAAAGTCTCAGGTCCTAGGAAGAGGACAGAGATGGGACCAAGTGCCTCTAACCTCTCCAGTTCATCCACCTTCAGACTCAGCTGTTTATTTTCCTTCTGGGAAGCCTGATGTTTCTCTCTCGCCATCTCCAGCTTGTCCCCCTGGTGTTCGATCTACAATGACAGGAACACAGACTGGTTTATGATTTTCTCTTCTCCCTGTGACCTGTCATCCACACCCAGGAAAGAGGCACACTGCCCTCAGCAGCTGTCCAAGTCTCAACGCACAACCTGGAAAAGAGAGGAGAGCAGGGACAGGTCAGGCCCCACTCCAAACGGGGAGAAGCCAGGTTGGATGCTGAAGAACCACTGTGATGTTGCTTTCTTGATCAGGAGAGGCCACTTGGAGGCCCAGGTATGATTGGGAAGACAGGAGAAGGCAGAAGCAGACGGTCGCCCACACGATGGACCATGTGGCTTTACCACTTATGTTATAGGTACCATTTATTTCATCCTTCCCTAACTGGGGACAAGCGCAAGCAAGCCAACCAAACAGCCAACCAAACAGCTGTCCATTCTTCCAAGCTGGCAAATTTAAAAAGTTACCCAGGGGCTGCTTTAGGCAAAAGCCTCACATCATCAGGGCTCAAAAGGTTGACTGTGCTCAAGGTCAATAAGGAGGTGGTAAGTTGAGAGTCTGAAGACATGGGCTTGGGAACCAGGTAGAGCTATTGGTACCAAGTTGCTGTATGATGTTATAATTACTTCTCCCCTCTAGGCCTTGGGCTGCTTTCTATAAAATTGAGGAAATAACACATTCCTGTGGAAAGAAATCAGAGAATGACACATTACAGAGCAGATGCTCAAAAAAGAGCTCCTTTTATGACTACTTCAAGGAAACAGGTTGAGAGAGGGGAAGGTCCTGCCCAAGGTCACACCAAAAATGAGTGGCTTATGAGTTCTCAGACGCTGCAGGCAGTAGGCATGGTTCCAATAACCCAGAAGCAAACCGATTCTGGAGAAAGGAACTGCTTGCTTCTGTCTCTCAGGACAGAATCTTAGTGCATCTATGAAGAGTAAGGAGAACAGTTAAAGTAAGAGAGAGATGGGAAAAAGGAAAATTTGAGGTCTCACATCTATGGCTGTGGGGCAGAGGACACAACCAGAGTAAGACAGAGGCAGGGGAGCACAGAGCACTCAGGACGGGGAATCACCGGCGGGCCCAAGGGCTTCAAACGAGTGACGGCTCCTATGACTACAATCACTTTGTGCAAACACAAGGTATTTGGCACACCAGACTTTTATTTCACAGCACTGATGATAGCTCACTCCTTTTGAAAAGCAGCAGCCAAGAAAAAGGAAGTGGTCCTCCCTCGGGGGGCGTGCAGCTCATCTTGGTAAGCGGGCCCCTGCTCGGGCTAGGTCGTGGGACCCTTTCTGCCAGTCCCTTACCCGGCTGCGCAGGTCTGATATGATGGCTGTAAGATCGATGTTCTTCCTCTCATAGCCCTGCAGCTGATCTTGACATTCGGCCAGCTTAGCCTCCGTGATCTTGAGGATGTCAGGCAGCTGCTGCAGGTCAGCCAGCTGGGACTGGAACTGCCGACGTGCCTGAACAGGAAAAGAAGCCCATCGTTGGAGCAGGCTCAGGTACCACTGGGGCCAGACAGAGTCCTCTGTGGAGTTACGGCAGGGCTGCATAAAATCCCAAGAGGATCCTGGCAAAACCCACAGGCAAAAGTGTGGCCTGCTCTCCCTGCAGGTGTCCAGCTGCTCTCTGGGGTACTCACTTGAGCCTGACTTGCCACTTGAGCTGGTCATTCATTTAGTCATCAAATAAGAGTGGCAACCATAAACTAAAAGCCAAGAACTTACTGGGAGCAGCAGTGCACACCTGTAATCCCAGCCATTCGGGAGAGTGTGGAAGGATGACTGTAAGTTCAAAGCCAGCCTCAGCAACTTAGCAAGACCCTAGGTAACTTAGTGAGACCTTGTCTCAAAATGAAAAATAAAAAGGGCTGGGGATGTGGCAAAGTGGTTAAACGCCCCTAGATTAAATCCCCAGACTAAAAAAAAAGCCAAGACCTAGGCATCTTCATAAGGGCTATTTGCAGTAGCTCATTTAATTCAGACCATAACAAATGAAGTCCATGCTGGTGTCCCCATATACAAGATACTCAGGATCCAGGGAACTAGTCATTGTCACTCAGAAAACAACTGGCAAAGCCAGGATTAAGGCCTAGTCTAATTGCAAAACCCCTAAGGGAAGGCAGCCACAATGCTGCAAGTCAAAGGGAAAGTAAGAAATACCTGGTCTTGCTCCACCTTGGTACTTAACAAGGAAATTGAGAACTAGAGAGGGACAGTGAGCTTCCCAAGGTTACAGAACTAGAGATTGAGCCTGACTTGAGCTGTCTCTAAGGTAACCATTAAGACGACCCCAATGTTCCAGTTAGCCAACCATCTCTAGAATAAGGTGCTTTGGGAAGGGGATAAGAAGCATAGTTCTCAGTTGGCACAAAATAAAGATAGCAAACAGAATGAAATAGGCAGGCTGAAGACCTAACCTATCGTGGATCTGAGTCCTCTTTGATGCTCCATGCAGGAGGGTTTTTTGTTTTTGTTTTTTTTTAAAGAAGTAGAATCTGAGGATATAGCTCAATTATAGAAACATACTCATCATGTATAAGGCCCTGGGTTTGATCCCCACCACCACAAAAAAAGAACTGCAAAAGAAGGAAGAAAACCACAAGGGAAAAAAGCATAAAAAGCATGAGAGAGAGAAGAAAAGAGAGGACAAGAAAAAGAGAAAGGAGAGAGCATATCTGGGGTGGAGCAGACCAGCCCACCCATGGGAAATGTTACTCTTTGTCATCCAAATCAAGCAGGATCAAAGGCACACAATGGGAATAGATTCACAGTCATCAAATTAGACATTAGAACTGGGTAAGGAAGAGGGCTAGGATTGTGGCTCAGCGGTAGAGCGCTCGCCTAGCACGTGCGCGACCTGGGTTTGATTCTCAACACCACGTAAAACTAAAACCACATTGTATACAACTAAAGCAAATAAATAAATATTAAAAAAAAAAAAAGAAAAGAAAAAAAGAACTGGGTAAGGAAGAAAGCAAGGAAGGGGAGCAGTACCGCCTCAATCTCTTTGTTCATCTCATCTTTAAGGATCTTGTTCTCTTTGTCACAGCGTTCTAGCTGGGCAGCCACTTCATCAGCCTCCAATCTGGTTTTCATCACCTAGGGAACAACAATGCAATGGGACACATTGGACAGAAGCAAATTTGGCTGAGAACCACCCTCCCTCCCACCCCTTTCTGGAAGACAAGGGTGGTGAGCCTCTTGCCCGATGGCAGTGAGGTGGGCACCGCATGGAGAACCAGGGTTTACCTGACTCTTATAGTTGTCGATCATCCCCTCATAGTTTTTCACTGATGCCTTCAGCTGTTGGACCTCATTGTGGGCCTGGTTGAGCTTATCCTCCATCGGGGCGAAGCTCGCCTAGAAGGAGTAACTCATGAGCAAACTATCAGAAGATTCTGGAGCAGGTGGCCCTCAACTCTAGTCCCAGGAGCCAGCAAAGGAAAGGCCCCTACTCTAACCCACACAGCAGCTTTCCTTGAGAGGCTCCAGGTAACATTCCTAATGTGGCCAATTCAAGTGAAAATGGATACAATTATGTGTGCGTGTGTGCGTGTGTGTGTGTGTGTGTGTGTGTGTGTGTGTGTGTGTGTGTGTGTGTAATTTTTTTTTTTTTTTTTTTAACAACTGGGGATTGAACCAGGGGCTTACAGCCTAAGTTGGGTCTCATTAAGTTGCTGAGACGGACTTGAACTTGCAATCCTCTTGCGATTATAGATGTGCACCAACATGCTCAGCTAATAAATGACATTTCTTATTTCAAAAGCAATACAGAATTGTTCAAGAAAATAGAGGGCTGGTGGTGTAACTCAATGATACAGTGTTTGCCTTGCCTAGTATGTGTGAGGCCCTGGGTTCTATCCCCAGTGCCAAAAAAAAAAGAGAGACATAAAACCAAGACACACAAATTATAATGTAAAATACCTATGATATGGCTGTATATCTATAGTTCTGTAATTACTTTATATTTTTCAGCAAGAATGGGATAATACTTCACTTACTACTTTGCAACACTTTATTTTTTTTTAGTTGTAGGTGGATACAATACCTTTATTTTATTTTTATGTGGTGCTGAGGATCAAATCCAGTGCTTCACACATGCTAGGCAAGTGTTCCACCTCTGAGCCACAACCCTAGCCTGCAACATACTTTTTAAATTAACAATATGCTGGGGCTGTGGGTGTGGCTCAGCGATAAAGCGCTCGCCTAGCATGTGCGCAGCCTGGGTTCAATTCTCAGCACCACGCAAAAATAAACACATTGTGTACAACTAAAGCAAATAAATATTTTAAAAATTAATTAATTAACAATATGCTGTAACTTTCTTCTCAAGTCAATAATGTCCTCGTCTAGCCCAAAAGATCACCTTTGATGAGACAGTATAAGTATAAATCATAGTATCAGAATACAGTAAACTAGGGCTGGGGTTGTGGCTCAGTGGCAGAGCGCTCGCCTCAGACGTGCACGGCCCGGATTCGATCCTCAGCACCACGTAAACATAAATGCATTGCACTGTGTACAACTAAAGTAAATAAATAAATAAATATTTTAAATATATATATATATTTTAAAAAAAAGAATACAGTAAAATAAGAAGCAGTCATTAGGGGCTGGAGTTGTGGCTCAGTGGTAAGAGCACTTGCCTAGCATGTGTGAGGCCCTGGGTTCAATTCTCAGCACCACATACAAATAAATGAATAAAATAAAGGTCCATCAACATCTGAAAAAAAATTTAAAAAAAAAAGCCAGCACCATGCACACCTACAATCCCAGTTAAGAGGCTGAGGTGGGAGGATCTCAAGTTCAAGGCCAGCCTGGACAACACAGTAAGACCCCATCTCAAAAAACAAAACAAAAGGGGCTAGGGTTGTGGCTCAGAGGTAGAGCGCTCGCCTAGCATGTGCGCGACCCAGGTTCAATCCTCAGCACCACGTAAACATAAATGCATTGCATTGTGTACAACTAAAGCAAATAAATAAATATTTTAAAAAGTAATAATAGGGGCTGGGGTTGTGGCTCAGAGGCAGAGCGCTGGCCTTGCACGTGCGCGGCCCGGGTTCGATCCTCAGCACCACGTAAACATAAATGCATTGCATTGTGTACAACTAAAGTAAATAAATAAATATTTTTTAAAAATAAAATAAAATCCAAAATAGGGCTGGGGATGTGGCTCAGTGGTTGAGTGCCCTGGAGTTCAATCCCCAGAAAAAAGTTTTTAAAAAAATAAAGCTTTAAAAAATGGATCTAAGGGGCTGGGCTTGTGTCTCAGCGGTAGAGTGCTCGCCTAACACGTGCGCGGCCCGGGTTCGATTCTCAGCACCACGTAAAAATAAAAAGCATTGTGTACAACTAAAGTAAATAAATAAATATTTTAAAAAATGGATCTAAAAAGATGTCTGTGAAATAAATAAAAAAGAAAGAGGCTTGGGTTGTGGATCAGTGGTAGAGCACTTGCCTTGCATGTGTGAGGCACTGAGTTCAATAAATATAAATAAATGATTAAAATAAAAGTCCATCAACAAATTAAAGAAAAGCAAGGAGCTCAATGGTAGAGCACTTGCCTAACATGCATAAGGCCTTACGTTCAATCTTTAGTACTGCAACCAAAAAAAAGAAAGAAAGCTTCAGAGTAATGGATTGATGAATGGAAGGATATTCACTTGAATATGTGTTATTATCAGGGGAAAAGAACCTAGAAAAATACACATTCACTGTTTACAGTGTGTTTTCCTTTCACATTTCTATAGTGGCTTTTGTTTTTGTTTTTAAAGTGCTGGAGAGCAAACCCAGGGCCTTGTGCATGCTAGGCAGTGTTCCACCACTGAGTTACATCCCCAGCATTTTTTATTTGAATTTAAAAAAGCATGTATTAGCACTCAAGGGTATCTGACATGTGACCTTTTTCTTCTTTTAAGATGCTGGGGGGGCTGGGGTTGTGGCTCAGCGGCAGAGCGCTCGCCTTGCACGTGCGCGGCCCGGGTTCGATCCTCAGCACCACGTAAACATAAGATGCATTGCATTGTGTACAACTAGAGTAAATAAATAAATATTAAAAAAAAAAAAAAAAAGATGCTGGGGATTGAACCCAGGGGTGCTCTACCACTAAGCTATGTCCCCACTCCCTTTATAAATTTTATTTTATTTTATTTTATTTGTGTGTGGTACCGGGGTTTGAACTCAGGGGCACTCGACCACTGAGTCACATCCCCAGCACTTTTTTTTTTTTTTTAATATTTATTTATTTGCTTTAGTTGTACACAATACAATGCATTTATGTTTACGTGGTGCTGAGGATCGAACCCGGGCCGTGCTCGTGCTAGGCAAGCACTCTACTGCTGAGCCACAACCCCAGCCCCCCAGCCCTTTTTTGTATTTTATTTAGTGACAGGGTCTCACTGAGTTGCTAAGAGACTCGCCATTGCTGAGGCTGGCTTTGAACTCATGATCCTCCTGGCTCAGCCTCCCAAAGTGCTGGGATTACAGGTGTGCGCCACCGCACCTGGCTTATGAATTTTATTTTGAGACAGGGTTTCTGTCTTGCTAAGTTACCCAAGCTGGGCTTCAACTTAGCAAGGTGGTCCACCTGCCTCAGTTTCCCAAGTCACTGGGATTACAGGCATGTGCAACCATGTCCAGTTCACTTCATGAAAATTCTAAGATGTGGGCTGGGGTTGTGGCTCAGCGGTAGAGAGCTCGTCTAGCACGTGCGCGGCCTGGGTTTGATCCTCAGCACCACGTACAAATAAAGGCATTGTATACAACTAAAACAAACAAATTAAAAAAAAAAAAAAGAAATAAAATTCTAAGGATGTATATTCTTTTTTTTTTTTTTTTTGGTGGTACCGGGGATTGAACTCAGGGGCACTGGACCACTGGGCCACATCCCCAGCCCTTTTTTGTATTTTATTTAGAGACAGGGTCTCACTGAGTTGCTAAGTGCCTCGCCATTGCTGAGGCTGGCTTTGAACTCGCGATCCTCCTGTCTCAGCCTCCCAAAGTGCTGGGATTACAGGCGTGCGCCACCGCGCCCGGCTTCTTTTTTTTTTTTTTTTTTTTAATATTTATTTATTTGCTTTAGTTGTACACAATGCAATGCATTTATGTTTACGTGGTGCTGAGGATCGAACCCGGGCCACGCAGCTGCTAGGCGAACGCTCTACCGCTGAGCCACAACCCCAGCCCCGGATGTATATTCTTTTCCATACTTACTTAAAATCAATCTTAACAAAAACAAAATCAGTAAAAAAACAAACAAACAAAAACCTTAGGTACTAATGCACATATCAATAAAAACCAAGATTAAAGATGTCTCTGTTGGCTGGGATTGTGGCTCAGCGGTACAGCGTGTGCCTAGCATGTGCACGGCCGGGGTTCAATCCTCAACACCACGTAAAAATAAACGCACTGTGTACAACTAAACAAATAAATTAATTAAAAAAAAAAATGTCTCTGTAGAGTCCATTTCTGCTCAGGTGCCTCTGACCTGGCTGCTGGGAGGGTGGATCTCCAGATCTCCAGAGCTGAGGCTCAAAGTCAGACTCAGGTTCAAGTCCCACTTCCAAACTTCCCAGGGAAAAATCCTGGCAAGAAACTTGAATTTTTCCAGACCTCAGTTTCTTTTGTTTCTAAGGTGCTGCAGGTAGAACCCAGGGCCTCACACATGCTAGGCAAGTGCTCTACCACTGAGCCATACCCCTAACCCAGTTTCCTTGGTCTTGTTCCAAATGAAGATCATCATTATATTACTTCATCATTACATTACTAAGAGGCTGAAGTGAGAATGAATGCATGTGAAGGGGCCCAGCAGTCCCCTAAGAGAACCAAAGTTAACTTCAAAGTTGGTCAGTTCTAGCTGGGTGCGGTGGCGCACGCCTGTAATCCCAGCACTTTGGGAGGCTGAGGCAGGAGGATTGTGAGTTCAAAGCCAGCCTCAGCAATGGCGAGGCACTTAGCAACTCAGTGAGACCCTGTCTCTAATAAAAACTAAAAAGGGCTGGAGATGTAACCCAGTGGTTGAGTGCCGCTGAGTTCAATCCCCGGTACCAAAAAAAAAAAAAAAAAAAAAAAAAAAAAGTTGGTCAGTTCTATCTCATAGGCGCTGGCTAAGCATTCCATATAAACCGTTTTACACGAATCCCCACATTCCCCTGAGGACCTCATCTCCCGAAGCTCAGGGAACTGCAGCAATAAGCAACGCAGTGTCTCACCCAGGCCCTGCAGCTAGTGACAGGTGGAGTGCAGACCTAAGCCCAGTGCTCTACAGCCTGGAGAACATGCCCTTTAGCTGTACTGCTGCCTGAAGGCTCTCTGAAGACCCCTGGCTCATCTCTGTAACCCAGGCCTGTCCCACTGTTGACCTTGAGGTTCTCCACTGTGCCTGGTTGGAAGTTCCCAACAGACCTTCAGCCTCTCGTTCTCCAACTTGAAGGCGGAATACTCAGCAGTCTGCCGATGCAGTCTCTCTACCAGACTGTCTCGATCTTCCCGCATCTTCTCCTCCAAGGTTTGTTGCTGGTTTACAAGATCTGTCACCCGGCTGGAAGGTTGCAAAATGAGAGCAGATTGAATAAATTCCACAGGTTCTGAGGAGCCAGGTCTTTGTGAGGAGTGGTACCAAGTGTCCCTATACCCAGGTCAGGTCTCATCTCTAAAAATGTTGCTACCTGGTTAAATCCTCTAAAGTTTGGTCTCCCATGATACCACTCCAAGAAGCAATCTACAGTTCAATCATAAGTGATGACTTAAGTGTGTGCAGGGCCTGGGGGTGTAGCTCAGGAGGGCAGAGCACTCACCTAGCATGTTTGAATCCCTGGATTCAAAGCCCAGAAGTGCAAAAAATAAAGAGGAGAAAGAGAAAGAAAAATCCTTCTTTCTCCATGAAGCCAAGATGCTCCCTGAAGACAAGAACCAGGGACACAATTCCTCCCAGTTCCCGTAGCACCTACCTGCTCTCTCAGCCCATAAGGTCTTGGTGTCATGAAAGATTCCTCTAGAATTGTTTCCTGACCTCCCAAGCTGGTGTTCACAGATTACTGGCCCAGCATTCCTCACCAGTGGGGCACTGGACACACTGGACTTTGTTCCCCACAGCTATAGGCAGGTGCCTCAACTGGCTTGTTCTTGGGTGTGAACACCCAGCTGGAATGAGTATGTATGGGAAGAGGTCTAAGTGCTAATAAAGAAGCCATCTGGGGAGGTAGCAGATCCCTGCCCTTGTTCCTTTTCCCTCATTCTCAGTAGGTCTGGGACCAGACCTGACACATTGGAGTCCTAGGCCTCACAGGTGCTTGCTAGCCTCTTGACCTCAGACAAACCATAAAAACTTTGACCCTGCATGTGCTTTTATATGGTTTTATTTGCTTTTTTTTTTTTTTTTTTTTTTTTTGCTTTTTTTTGGTACTGAGGATCAAACCCAGGGCCTTGTGCACACTGGGCCAAGTGCTCTACCTGAGCTTTATCCCTAGCTACATTCCCAGTACTGTTCACTCAAAGTCTATATTCAGCAAAAACTTGTGGAGTAGCTGGGCATGATGGCACAGGCCTGTAATCCCAGTGGCTCAGGAGGCTGAGGCAGGAGGATTGAGAGTTCAAAGCCAACCTCAGCAAAAGTGAAGCACTAAGCAACCCAGAGACCCTGTCTCTAAATAAAATATAAAATAGGGCTGGGGATGTGGCTCAGTGGTCCAGTGCCCCCGAGTTCAATCCCCACTACCCAAAAAATAAAAAATAAAAATAAATTTTAAAAATCTTGTGGAGCACTAACTGGGCCCAAGCAAACATCTTATTTTATGTGGCAAACTCCTCACCCTTAAAAACTCCCGCATCATAGACAGGCGTGGTGGCGCACACCTGTAATCCCAGCACTTGGGAGGCTGAGGCAGGAGGATCCCGAGTTCAAAGCCAGCCTCAGCAATGGCAAGGCACTTAGCAACTCAGTGAGACCCTGTCTCTAATAAAATATGAAAAAGCGGGGCTGGGGTTGTGGCTCAGCAGTAGAGCACTTGCCTAGCATGTGCGCAACCCAGGTTCGATCCTCAGCACCACGTAAAGACAAATGTGTTGTGTACAACTAAAGCAAATAAATAAATTTTTTTTTTTTTTTTTTTGGTACCAGGGATTGAACTCAGCGGCACTAGACAACTGGGCCACATCCCCAGCCCTTTTTTGTATTTTATTAGAGACAGGGTCTCACTGAGTTGCTAAATGCCTCGCCATTGCTGAGGCTGGCTTTGAACCCGCGATCCTCCTGCCTCAGCCTCCCAAAGTGCTGGGATTACAGGCGTGCGCCACCGCGCCCGGCTAAATAAATTTTTTTTTTTTTTTTTTTTTTTTGTGGTACCGGGGATTGAACTCAAGGGCACTCGACCACTGGGCCACATCCCCAGCCCTTTTTATATTTTATTTAGAGACAGGGTCTCCCTGAGTTGCTAAGTGCCTCGCCATTGCTGAGGCTGGCTTTGAACTCGCGATCCTCCTGCCTCAGCCTCCCAAAGTGCTGGGATTACAGGTGTGCGCCACCACGCCCGGCTTAAATAAATATTTTTTAAAAATATTTATATATGAAAAAGGGCTGGGATGTGGCCCAGTGGTAGAGTGTCCCTGAGTTCAATCCCTGGTGTACACACAGACACACAGACACACAGACACACAGACACACACACACACACACACACACAACACAAAAAAAACTCCGGCATCAGGACATCTCTTCCTCACCCTCTCCCATTTGTACCACTAACCTTCTACCTTAATAATTTCTTTTCTTCCACTAGATGGAGAACTGAGGACAGCACTGGGCATAAGGCCCAGCACATGGCAGGTTATCAGCATGTGTTTGCTGAGCTAAGCTGCATAAAACTCCCTGCGACCCCATCCTCAGCCCATGGACCCTGTGTCTTGCAGCCCGTCTTCTCCACTGGAGCACAGGCAGGCAGTACATTTGTCTTCTCATTGCCACAGCCCACAGCTGACACCGAGAATGACCGAGTGCTCACTGTTGACAGTTCACCAACAGCAAGAAAGGTGGGGTTGTGGGGTTGTGGCTCAGCAGTAGAGCACTCGCCTAACACGTGTGGGGCACTGGGTTCGATCCTCAGCACCACATAAAAGTAAAATAAAGAAATAAAGGTACTGTGTCCAATTAAAACAAAATATTAAAAAAAAAAGGTGAGTTCAGTCACCAACCACCTGAGGCCATTTTTGCCCCATTTTTGCCATAGCATGGACCTGCTGACCAGTGGACACTGAGAGATAGCTGCTTACCACTAGCCAGACAAGAGAGGGGACACAGGGACCACCTGCTGCCCTGCCCCACCCCCCAAGAACAGGAACAAGGATATCAGCGTGCCCTTCATCCATACTGCAGGTTTGGACCAGACTTGGGCTTCTGGGACCAGAGAAGCAAGCACATCCCCTCAGAGTGCTTACGAGTGGCGTGGGAGTCCAGGGCTGGGCCAGAGCTTGTACCAGCTCCAACCACAGCCTGGCTCAGGGCTGCCCACATCTTAGCCCAGTCAACCCCCAACCCAGAGAGATCACAGCATTCCTGTGAGCCTTGATGTCAAGGTGCCTGGCTCCTTCCTCCTGTACCCTGAAATCCCTCAATCAGCCTCCTCTCCTAACACAAAGACGTACTCGTTCAGGACAATAATTTCCAGCTCAAGGTCGCCCTTGTCTTTCACAACCTGGTTGTAACGGCTCCTCCATGATTCCAGAGTGGATAAAGCTTCAGCAACATAAAGATCCTGGGGACACAGGACAGCGGGCATGTCAGCCTGGGGTCAGCAACAGGCTTCAGGAAGGTGAAGCTGGGCTCATGCAGATGATCCCTCTCCCCCAACAACCTGAAGTTCATTCTGTCCCCTCTCTATAAAGCACCAGGAGTGACAGCAGGAGGCTGTGCTGTTCCCAGATGCCCAGCACCACATGATCCTGTCTGCCAATCCCGAGCCATCATTCCAACCCACAATGTTGACAGGTCTGAATTGTTCCACAGACCTTCTACCACCTCTGTCCACTGGCCCATCTCCTCCTTTTCCCCTGAGTCCCCCCAAATTTCCCCAGCCCAGGCATTCACCTCTCCAGCTCATTTCTTTCCACTATCATCGTCCCTCCATTCATCACCCATCTACTTCTATCTGTCCA
The DNA here is from genome assembly GCA_025594165.1 of Tamias sibiricus. NCBI lineage: Eukaryota > Metazoa > Chordata > Mammalia > Rodentia > Sciuridae > Tamias > Tamias sibiricus. Next base: position 215,098,182 of record CM046657.1, on the reverse strand, counting down.
CCCCACCATCCAGCCCTCCTGGGGCAGCAAGAAGCCATGCCCAGCCTGCTACCTTGTCGGCAAGTTGCACATGCAGCTGCTCAGCGTACTCCTCACTCTTCTCAGCTCGCTCCTTCTGGGCTCGGATGGCCTTCTTCAAGGTCTCTTTGTCTCGATCTCCTTTTTGCTTCAGTTCCTTCAGCTGCTCCATAATGGCCTCCACTTCCGCCTTGTGCTGGTTCCCACTGCGCTCTAAATTCTGGGAGAGGGCAGAAAGGAGGAGAGAGAGAGAGGAAAGAGGTGAGAAAGGCAGAGGCAGGATGGGAGAGACAGAAAAGGGGCACAAGCAGAAAGAGGAAATGAATTAGCTGTGCAAGGACTTCAGGCTCTCCTGACAAGGACCACATACATGGTCCCTCCAGGTTCCCCATGGCACCTCCTGAATGTCTCAGACCAGCAGGTTTTGATGTTAAGACAATCCTTTGGAAGCCTCTTCTCTGAACTCCCAGCCAAGTAGTGAAGAGATACTGCTCAGTCACTTAACGGAGCTATCTCCTCAGGTGACCTTTAAGAGCAGTTGAGGCTATTGCCCTCCCCTAGGTAGTCTGGTGAACTAACGGCCTAGGGGGCTAAGTGACAGATCCAGGGACATGGCACCTAAGTTTGTTACCTCTGGAAAGAGCACCCAAGACCTTTCCAAAGCTCTTTATCCACGACTCTTGCCATTATCTAGAATCTCTCTGGAGCATGAGTGCTTTGGCAGCAGCTGCCCCCTACCTCTGGGGCACACTTCTGGGGTGGGAACTCTTGGGCAGAGGCGGCCTCCTCCTTTGCTACTTGGGGGCAGCTGGTAGGTACCTTGATCTGCATGCACAGGCGACTGTTCTCAGCCTCTTTGCACCTGAGTTGTGCCTGCAGATGCCCACGCATAGACTCCATGGACTTTGAAAGCTCAGATGCCGTCTTTGCTTGAGCCTTTGGAAAGACAGAAAGTGATGAAACCAGGATCTGTACCCAGCTACTGCACCCACTGTGCTACACTGGCTTGTAAAGAGGTACAACTGTTGGGGACTATACCTTCTCACATTGTATTTCCTGGAGGAGCTCTTCTACCTCCTTGTCCTTGTCTTGTAGCATTATTAGCAGGCGCTGGGAGAAAATGTACACTGTCACACTCCTGGAATAGTCAAAGAGGCCCAGCCCAGGAAGGACAGAGAATTATGTGTGCTTGGACACTGGGGCCTGAGGTTCCACATACTTAGTCTGGCTGGCCCATGCCACAGAGACCCCATGGAAAGCACCTGACATATGTACTAATTATTATTATTACTTTTATGGCATTGTAGGGGATTGAACCCAGGGTCTCACATATGCTAGGCAAGTGTTCTACCACTGAGCTACATCACCATTTCTTTTTTTTTGAGGGGGGAGAGGGGGAAGTGTTACTGGGGATTGAACTTAGGGGCACTCTATAAACCTACATCTCTAGCCCCTTTTATTTTTATTTGAAGATAGGGTCTCAGCCTACCAAATCTCTAGGATCACATAACCATACCCATTTTTTTTTTTGTATGTTTGTTTTGAGACAGGTCTTATTAAATTGCTCACACCGACGTCAAATTTGCTATCTGCCGCCTCAGCCTCCCAAATAGCTGGGATTACAGACATGTACCACTACGGCAGCTAAGGCATCTAGCTTTTTTTTTTTTTTTTTTTTTTTTGGCGATTCTAGAGATTGAACCCAGGGCCTCACACATGCTAGGCAAATGCTCTACCACTGAACTACATCCCTAGTCAATATATACTTTTTTCTATATCATTGATATGCGAAGGGGGGTAACCAGGGATTGAACTCAGAGGCACTTGACCACTGAGCCACATCCCCAGCCATATTTTGTATTTTATTTAGCGACAGAGTCTCACTGAGTTGCTTAGCACCTCACTTTTGCTGAGGCTGGCTTTGAACTCGGAATTCTCCTGCCTCATCCTCCCAAGCTGCTGGGATTACAGGCATGCACCACCTTACCTGGCTCAATATCTACTTTTTGATGGTTTGGAATCCATAATAAAAATGGAAATGTAGGTCTAACAGAACCTAGTGATTTTATAAATCACTAAGTTATCCTTATTACCATTTCTCATGTTGGTATCCAGCTTTGTAGGTCAAGCTCTCAAGTGATCAACTAGACAAGTCCAGTAGAGCAGGCAGGACAAGGGATGTCAACCCATTTTACAGATCGTGAAACTACCACCCAGAAAAAAGCCAGATCAGGAATGCCAAGTTCCTGTGGTCCAGCACCTCCATGCTTTGGGACCCAGCCCTCTGGGTCGCCTGTACCCGTCACAGAAGGCAGGGGGCGCTGTGGTTACCGCTTTCTCGGAGTCCGCCTCTGCCAGCCTTTTCAGTAGTGCTCCTTGTTGCTCCATTAGTCTCTCAGAATCCTTCAGGGAGGCAAGGGGAAAGCCAAGTCAGATCCTGCATCCTACTGATTCTTTTCTTTTTCCAAAAACATTTCTAAATTTAGAAGTAAGAAATGATGAATACATTCTAAAATAGTGACTGCCAATAAAGTTCAAATTCCCCAGCTTCCCCCCTTCAAACCTTACTGCACTATAGGCAGTTCAATGAGTGTCCTTCCTGTCCTTTTCTGTGCACTTAAATTTAGCCACAACTTTAGTCAGGTAGGGAGGGCCTAGTTGTATAATTCCACAAAACGAATATGTATTTATGTGCTGTGACTTGGTTTTTTTCTCCCCACTACTAGGGACTAAAGCCAGAGGTGCTCTACCCCTGAACTACATCTCTATCCCTTTTTAATTTTGAGACAGGGTCTTGCTAAATTGTCCAGGCTGGCCCTGAAATTGCCATCCTCTTGCCCCAGCCTGCTGTGTAGCTAGGATTAAGAGTGTGTGCCGGGCCGGGCGTGGTGGCGCACGCCTGTAATCCTAGCACTTGGGAGGCTGATGCAGGAGGATCGCGAGTTCAAAGCCAGCCTCAGCAGTGGCGAGGCACTTAGCAACTCAGTGAGACCCTGTCTCTAATAAAATACAAAAAAAAAGGGCTGGGGATGTGGCCCAGTGGTCAAGTGCCCCTGAGTTCAAGTCCCCGGTACCAAAAAAAAAAAAAAAAAAAAAAGAGTGTGTGCCGGGCGCAGTGGCGCACGCCTGTAATCCCAGCACTTTGGAAGGCTGAGGCAGGAGGATCGCGAGTTCAAAGCCAGCCTCAGCAATGGTGAGGCACTTAGCAACTCAGTGAGACCTTGTCTCCAAATAAAATACAAAAAAGGGCTTGGGATGTGGCCCAGTGGTCAAGTGCCCCTGAGTTCAATCCCCAGTACCACAAAAAAAAAAAAAGAGTGTGTGCCACCATATCTGGCTGCAATGTGATTTTTTTTTGGGGGGGGAGGGGTGTTTGCTTTTGGGACCAGGGTTTGAACCCAGGAGCATTTATTCAATTACTAAGCCACATCCTTAACCCAATTTTTATTTATTTTGAGAGAGGGTTTCACTAAATTGCTGAGGGCCTTGCTAAATTCTGAGGCTGGCTTTGAATTTGTGGTTCTCCTGTCTCAGCCTCCCAAGCAGCTGGGATTACAGGCCTGTGCCACTGTGCCAGGCCACAATGTGATTTTTTAAAAAATATTTGTTTTAGCCGGGCGCGGTGGCGCACGCCTGTAATCCCAGCACTTTGGGAGGCTGAGGCAGGAGGATCGTGAGTTCAAAGCCAGCCTCAGCAATGGCGAGGCACTTAGCAACTCAGTGAGACCCTGTCTCTAATAAAATACAAAAAAGGGCTGGGGATGTGGCCCAGTGGTTGAGTGCCCCTGAGTTCAATCCCTGGTACCAAAAAAAAAAAAAAAAAAATTTGTTTTAGTTGTACACAATGCCTTTACTTTTAAGTGGTGCTGAGGATCAAACCCGGGCCGCGCACGTGCTAGGCGAGCACTCTACCACTCAGCCACAAACCCAGCTCTAAAGGGCATTTCTTGATTCATTCCTCTCTTTTTCTCTCTGCTTTCTGGACACCGTGAGGTGAGTACCTTTGCTCCATCACATCCTTTATGCCTCACCAGACACCTGGAAACAATGCAGCTGGTTGACCATGGACGGAAACACGTGCTAGGCGAGAGCTCTACCCCTGAGCCACAATCCCATTGCTGAGGCTGGCTTTGAACTCACGATCCTCCTGCCTCAGCCTCCCAAGTGAATAAATATTTTTTTAAAAAATGGCTGGACAAGCCGGGCGCGGTGGCGCACACCTGTAATCCCAGCACTTTGGGAGGCTGAGGCAGGAGGATCGCGAGTTCAAAGCCAGCCTCAGCAATGGCGAGGCACTTAGCAACTCAGTGAGACCCTGTCTCTAAATAAAATACAAAAAAGGGCTGGGGATGTGACCCAGTGGTCGATGCCCCTGAGTTCAATCCCCGTACCACAAAAAAAAAAAAATGGCTGGGGCCGGGCGGGCGCGGTGGCGCACGCCTGTAATCCCAGCACTTTGGGAGGCTGAGGCAGGAGGATCGCGAGTTCAAAGCCAGCCTCAGCAATGGTGAGGCACTTAGCAACTCAGTGAGACCCTGTCTCTAAATAAAATACAAAAAAGGTCTAGGGATGTGACCCAGTGGTCGAGTGCCCCTGAGTTCAATCCCTGGTACCACAAAAAAAAAAAAAAAAAAAAAAAAAAAAATGGCTGGGGAGGCCGGGCATGGTGGCACACGTCTGTAATCCCAGCACTTTGGGAGGCTGAGGTAGGAGGATCGTGAGTTCAAAGCCAGCCTCAGCAATGGCGAGACACTTAGCAACTCAGTGAGACCCTGTCTCTAAATAAAATACAAAAAAGGGCTGGGGATGTGACCCAGTGGACGAGTGCCTCTGAATTCAATCCCCAGTACCACCAAAAAAAAAAAAAAAAAAAAAAAAAATGGCTGGGGATATAGATCAGGAGTAAAGCACCCCTGGGTTAAATCTCCAATACCAAAAAAAAAAAAAAAAAAAAAAAAAAAAAGAATTAAGAAAATTAAAAGGACTGGGGATATAAGTCAGTGGTAAAGCATCCTGGGTTCAAGTACCAGTACTAAAAATCAATAATAAATAAAATTGGAGAGCATTCTATTCATCCATTTAAAATATCCAACATGGTGACTACAGTTAATAGTGTATTGTATGCTTGAAATTTGCTAAGAGAACTAAATTGTTCTCACCACACAAAGTGACTATGTAAGGTGATCATTAATCAGCTTGATTGTGGTATCATTTCACAATGTACGTATATATCAAATCATCTCATTGAACACCTTAAATGTATACAAATCTTTTTTTTGGTATTGGAAATTTAATCCAGAGGCATTTAACTCCTAAGCCACACCCCCAGCCCTTTTTATTTTTTATTTAGAGGCAGATTCTCACTAAGTTGCTAAGGGTTTGATAAATTACTGAGGCTGGCTTCCTCCCTCAGTCTCCTGAGTTGTTTGGATTAAAAGCATGTGCCATTACACTGAGCTTTACTTTCCAAATATACTTCAACAGGATGTGGGGGAAAAGGTACACTCATACATTGCTTGTGGGAATGCAAATTGGTGCACCACTCTGGAAAGCAGTATGGAGATTCCTCAGAAAACTTGGAATGGAACCACCATTCAACTCAGTTATCCCGCTCCTCTGCAGATACCCAAAAGAATTAAAATCAGCATACTATAGTGACACAGCCACATCAATGTTTATAGCAGCTCAATTCACAATAGCTAAACTATGGAACCAGCCTAGGTGCCCTTCAACAGATGAATGGATATAGAAAATGTGGTATATATACACAATGGAATATAATCCAGCCATAAAGAATGAAATTATGGCATTTGCCAGTAAATAGATGAAACTGGAGAATATCATGCTAAGCGAAATAAGCCAATCCCAAAAAACCAAAGGCTGAATGTTCTCTCTGATATATGGATGCTAACACACAATGGGAGGGAGAGGGAAGAACAGATGTTCACTGAATTAGACAAAGGATAATGAAGGAAAGGGAGGGGGAATGGAAATAAGAAAGACAGTAGAATGAATCAGACATAACTTTTCTATATTCATATATGTACACACAACCAGTGTAACTCCATACCATGTACAACCACAAGAATGGGAAGTTATACTCCATGGATGTAATAATATAACAAAATACACTCTAGGGGCTGGGGTTGTGGCTCAGTGGTAGAGCGCTTGCCTAGCATGTGCACGGCCTGGGTTCGATCCTCAGCACCACGTACAAGTGAACACATTGTGCATAACTAAAGCAAATAAATCAATATTAAAAAAAAAATACAGCCGGGCGCGGTGGCACATGCCTGTAATCCCAGCACTTTGGGAGGCTGAGACAGGAGGATCGCGAGTTCAAAGCCAGCCTCAGCAATGGCGAGGCACTTAGCAACTCAGTGAGACCCTGTCTCTAAATAAAATACAAAAAGGGCCGGGGATGTGGCCCAGTGGTCAAGTGCCCCTGAGTTCAATCCCTGGTACCACAAAAAAAAAAAAAAAAAAAAAAAAATACACTCTACTGGGGCTGGCGTTGTGGCTCAGTGGTAGAGTGCTCGCCTAACACGCATGAGGCACTGGGTTCGATCCTCAGCACCATATAAAAATGAAATAAAGATATTGTGTGTCCACCTACAATTAAGAAATAAATACTTAAAAAATAAATAAAATAAAATAAAGGTCAATTGACAACTAAAAAATTAAAATTAAAAAAAAAAAAAAACTCTACTGTCATATATATCTAAAAATAACTAATAAAAAAGGACCAGAGCTACCCAACCCCTTTGGAGAGCATGCCTCACAACACACAACACACACACAAAAATAAATAAATAAAAACAAAGCCAGAAAGAATAAATTAATTAAGTATACAATTCAATGAATTTGGTACATTACATTATTAACTTTTTAAATGTTTAAATTTTTGGTAAAGTATATATAACATAAAACTTTCCATTTTAATCAGAACTTTTTTTTTTTTTTTTGGTACTGGGGACTGAACTCAGGGGCACTCGACCACTGGGCCACATCCCCAGCCCTTTTTTGTATTTTATTTAGAGACAGGGTCTCACTGAGTTGCTAAGTGCCTCTCCATTGCTTAGACTGGCTTTGAACTCGTGATCCTCCTGCCTCAGCCTCCCAAAGTGTTGGGATTACAGGCGTGCGCCACCGCGCCCCGGCTCCAGAACCATTTTTGTTTTTTTTAATTTTTTTATTTATTTACTTTAGTTGTACACAATGCAATGCATTTATGTTTATGTGGTGCTGAGGATCGAACCCGGGCTGCGCACGTGCGAGGCGAGCGCTCTGCAGCTGAGCCACAACCCCAGCCCTCCAGAACCATTTTTAATTGCACGATTCACTGACTTTTTTTTTGAGGGGGGTTACTGGGGATTGAACTCAGTGGCACTTGACTACTGAGCCACATCCCCAGCCCTATTTTCTATTTTATTTAGAGACAGGGACTCACTGAGTTGCTTTGTGCCTTGCTTTTGCTGAGGCTAGCTTTGAACTCGCGATCCTCCTGCCTCTGCCTTCCGAGCTGCTGGGATTACAAGTGTGCGCCACTGCGCCCGGCTGGCTGATGTTTAATACACTCAAAATATCCTACAAACATCACTCTTATCTAGTTCTGTTTTCATCACCCCACAAAGAAACCCTGTACTATTTAAGCCCTAGCCCCTGGCAACCATTATAACCTGCTTTCCGTCTTTCATCTGTCCTTGAATTTTTAACTTCTCTGTCTCTGTCGTTGCTTCTTTTTCTGTGTGTGAGCGGAGTTGGGAGGGGGCATACCAGGAATTGAACCCAGTTCCTTATGTACACTTAGTAAGTGCTCTACCACTGGGCCACCCCCAGCTCCCCACCTTTTTCTGAGATGAGGTTTCACAGCGTTGCTCAAGCCAGCCTCGAACTAGCAATCCTCCTGCTTCAGCTTCCTGCACTGTTGGGATTATAGGCAGGTACCACTATACCTGGTCCATTCTCAGCCTTCTTAGTTTATTTTGAGATAGGATCTCACTAAGTTGCCAAGGCTGGCTTCAAACCTGTGATCCTCAGTCTCCTAAATTGCTGGGATTACAGGTATGCGCCAATGCGCCTGGCTGCATTTTTAACTTCTGTTCACAGTCTGGGTAATGAGGCTGCTCCTAGGTTTAGTAACACTGTGGCGACGAACATCATTAAGCATCTTTAGGAGCTTCTCCAAGGTTGGCGAGGGATTTGTGGCTGAAATGCCCCACAAAATGCCTGCACCAGCTTACAGGCAGGCTGTGAGCATACTGGCTTCCCCACATGCAGCAGCCCCAGACTATAACCAAGGTCTTTGCCACCACCACTCCTGTTTTAATTTGCTTTTCTCTAATTACCAGGAAGTCTCAGCATCTTCTCATATGCCTATTAGCCACTGGATTTCCTCTGCCCTCGACTGCCCACTCTCAACCTTGCCCATCTTTCTCTGCATGGATCCTTGTGTGTATCTCTATTCTTCCCTGGCACCTAAACTAAGTGTCCCTTGAAGAGGGCTTGCCTCTTTTCTCCCTCAGTCCCACAGATCCCCTTCACAAGCCAAGAGAAAAGGGCTCTCTTGTTCTCAATTTCCTGAGGATCTAGAAGGCAGAATAGCACTGAGTTTCTCTAGCAACAAGACGAGACAAGAGGGGCTCTGGGATTGTGGCTCAGCGGTAGAGCGCTGGCCTAGCGCGCATGCACGGCCCGGTTTCGATCCTCAGCACCACGTAAAAATAAAATGCATTGTGTACAACTAAAGCAAATAAATAAATATTAAAAAAAAAAAAAAAAAGAGAGAGAGAGACAAGAGAACACAGACAAAAGCCTTGGCCAGGAGCCGGGCGCGGTGGCGCACGCCTGTAATCCCAGCACTTTGGGAGGCTGAGGCAGGAGGATCGCGAGTTCAAAGCCAGCCATCAGCAATGGCGAGGCACTTAGCAACTCAGTGAGACCCTGTCTCTAAATAAAATACAAAAAAGGGCTGGGGATGTGACCCAGTGGTCAAGTGCCCCTGAGTTCAATCCCCGGTACCACAAAAAAAAAAAAAAAAAAAAAAAAAAAAAAGCCTTGGCCAGGGACCCAGAGCCTGAAGCTGCTGTGCCTGCCCTGCAGGAATCCAGCGGGACACTAAAAGTCACCAACCCTCCTGCAACCCTGTGTGCACAAACTCACTGAAGTACTCTACCCAAGAGGCACTCATTATCACCACCTCAAATGAGATTGAGTGGAATAAGTGAAGGCAACTGGCCAAGGTCACCTAGCTAGAAATGGTGGAGCTGAACCCTGAGGCTGACTTGAACTCCAGAGCTAGAGCAGCTCCCCAACACAGTGAGCACTCCCTAGTAAACCCAAGATGGAGTGAGGCTTGGGGAATGGGGAAGTTGTAGTATACAACGCCAAGTGGGCACAAGGACATGGGCCTGGACAGAACAGAGAACACCTTTTGCTGGATGGAAATTTAAACTAATTGACACTTCTCCAATTGGAGATGGACTCCGGGGTAATAGAGGCTAAGAAGTCAAAAAAAGAGTAAGAGGTTTTCTGAAGAGACCAGTCCCAGACAAATGCAGCAGCACCAATTATGTCCCATCAAGGATGCACAACCCCATCCACACATCCACACTAATTCTGGCACAATGCCAAGAGGCAGATACTATGCCCATTTTATAGGTTTGAAAACTAATACCCAGAGAGGTAATAAGAATCATCTGGGGCTGGGATTGTGGCTCAGCGGTAAGAGAACTCACCTAGCACGTGGGCGACCCATGTTCGATCCTCAGCACCACGTACAAATAAAAAACGCATTGAATAATTGAATAAAACACATTGTGTACAAAGTTCAAAGCTAGCCTCAGCAATTTAGCAAAGCCCTAAGCAACTTAGTGAGACTCTGCCTCAAAATAAAAAGCTTAAAAAAGGGCTGGGGATATAGCTCAATGGTTAAGTGCCTCTGGGTTCAATTCCTGGTACAAAAAAAGAAAAAAGAAGGAGGGATAAATAAACTGTGGTAGAGTTGTAAAACTTAATATAGCAGTGAAGATTCATAACATTAGGACCTAGGATATAAATGATCTCATAAAATTGCTGACTTAACAAAACAAACTCAAAAGAACATATATGCAACAATATCATTTACACTGTTTTAAACTATGCTAAATAACATGTTGCTTGGGGATACATACATGAGTAAAAACAATCAAATTCAAAATCAAGATTCCCTCTGAGGGGAGGGAGTTAAGATTATCACAAAAGGAGACACAAAAAGGAATCTGACCATGTGGAGGAGGTTTTATTTTGAAAACAAGGCAGTATACCACTTTATATTACTTATTTTATATATTAACTTAAAAAAAAAAAAAAAAAAAAAGGTTGACAATGTTAAAAAGGAAGGAAGCCAGGCACAGTGGCACAAGCCTGTAATCCCAGCACTTGGGAGGCTGAGGCAGGAGGATCGCTAGTTCAAAGCCAGCCTCAGCAATGACGAGGCACTTAGCAACTCAGTGAGACCCTGTCTTCTAAATAAAAAATACAAAAAAGGGCTGGGATGTGGCCCAGTGGTCGAGTGCCCCTGAGTTCAATCCCTAGTACCAAAAAAAAAAAAAAAAAAAAAAAGGAAGGAAGAAAGAAAACAAGCTAAAGAAATGTTATTTCAGGGCTGGGGCTATGGCTCAGCAGTAGAGTGCTCATCTCACATGTGTGAGGCCCTGGGTTCAATCCTCAACACCACATAAATAAAAATAAAAGGTATTGGCCAGGCGCGGTGGCGCACACCTGTAATCCCAGCACTTGGGAGGCTGAGGCAGGAGGATCACGAGTTCAAAGCCAGCCTCAGCAATGGCTAGGCACTTAGCAACTCAGTGAGACCCTGTCTCTAAATAAAATACAAAAAAGGGCTGGGGATGTGGCCCAGTGGTCGAGTGCCCCTGAGTTCAATCCCTGGTACCAAATAAATAAATAAATAAATAAATAAATAAATAAATAAATAAAAGGTGTTGTGTCCACCTACAACTAAAAATAAATAAATAAATTAATTAATTAATTAAAAAAAAGAAATGTCATTTCAGGGGATGTGGCTGTAGCTCAGCAGTAGAGTGCCTGCCTAGCACATGTGAGTCCTGGGTTTGATCCTCAGCACCACATAAAGATAAATAAAATAAAGGTACTGTGTCCATCTACAACTAAAAAAAAAAAAGAAAGGAAAAAATGTCATTTCATCAGCACTGGTATTTTGAGACCCTTGGCATTCTTCCCTTTGAGTCAAACAGGAGACAACTACTTAATCAAGCAGTCTTTTCAGAAATATTTGCTGGGCTAAGGGTGTACAGCAGTAGAAGAGCTATGCCCATTCGGTAGACTATTTTCATTTATGCTTGCCTAGCATGCGCAAGGCGGCCCTTGGTTTAATCCCCAGCATGCAAAAAAGAAAAAGAGAAGGGCTGGGGTTGTGGCTCAGTGGTAGAGCGCTCGCCTAGCACGTGTGCCGCCCGGGTTCGAACCTCAGCACCACGTAAAAACGCATTGTGTACAACTAAAAGCAAATAAATAAATATTTTTAAATTTAAAAAAAAAAAGAAAAAGAGAAAGAATGTATGCAAAAATATTCACAATAGCCAAGATTCAGAATCTATCTAAATGTCTATCAATGCTTGAATGGATAAGGTAAATGTGTATACAAAGGAATACTAATTAGCCTTAAAAAATAAAGAAAGAAAATCCTGTCACTTGGAACAACAGGGATAAACCCAGGGGACATGAAATAGCCAGGCGCAGAAAGACAAATACTACATGATCTCACTTATGAATAGAATCTCAGAAAGTCAAATTCACAGAAGCAGAGAGAAGAAAAGTGATGGCTACAGGCTGGAGTGGAGGCTGGGAGAGATGTTGAGTGAGAGATACAAAATTCCATTAAGTAGAATAAGTTCAAGAGCTCTATTCTACAACAGTAACTATAGTTAGTAACAATGGGTCGTATGCTAGAAAGTTGCTAAGACTAGATTTAAGTGCTCTCACTACAAATAAGTGGTTATGTGAGGTAACACGTTAATTAGCTTGATTTAGCCATTTTACAATGTGTACTTATTTCAAGATATCGCACTGTATGTTATAAATATATATAATTTTTATTCATCAATTTAGAAAATGAAACAGGATTGGGATACAGCCCAGTGGTAGAGCACTTGCCCAGCATGCTCAAGGCCCTGGGTTAGGTTCCTACAACCCGGCCCCCTCACACACCAAAAAACGTTTCAGAGGACATCAGAAAACAGTGATACCACCCAATGTGTGGCCACCAGTCATTAGTTATACTGCTACCTAATAAAAAATGCAGGTCTGGCTCTCTGTCCTCTGCCCCATGACCCCTGGAATGAGGCAACTCATCATCATCCTTCTGAATTTCAAGAACCTTCCTATGTTCCTGGCCTGGCTTCAACAGCAGCATAGTGGCACCTGCCTGCAGGGCATCGAGAACTTCACACAATTTCACTAGCTCTCTCCCAGGCCCTGTCAGCTCCTTGTTTTTTGTTTTGTTATGTTTCTTTTTTGTTTGTTTTTTTGTATTGGGGATTGAACTCAGGTCTTGGCACATGTTAGCCAAGCCCTCTATCACTGAGCTACATTACTAGCCCCTTTTAAAATTTTGAGATAGGATCTCACTAAGTTGCCCAGGCTGGCCTCAAATTTGTGATCCTCATGCCTCAGCCTCCCAAGGAGTTGGGGTATGCCACTGTGCCTTGTTTCTGCTTTTTTATTTGGCCATGCTAGAGATGGAACCTAGGACCTTGAACACAGAAGGCAAGTACTCTACCACTGGGCTATACCCCAGCCCTGTAGTATCTTTTCCATTTTTGCTCTTTTGGTATTGGGAATTGAACCAAGAGGCATTTAACCTCTCATACATATTCCCAGCCCTTTTTATTTGATTTTTTTTTATTTTGAGACAGGGTCTCTTCTTTTTTTTTTCTTTTTCTTTTGGTACCAGGGATTGAACTCAGGGGCACTCGACCATTGGGCCACATCCCCAGCCCTTTTTTTTTTTTTTTTTTTTTTGTATTTTATTTAGAGATAGGGTCTCACTGAGTTGCTAAGTGCCTCACCATTGCTGAGGCTGGCTTTGAACTCTTGATCCTCCTGCCTTAGCCTCCCAAGTGCTAGGATTACAGGCGTGCGCCACAGCGCCCGGCTTGAGACAGGGTCTCACTAAGTTGCTGAGGCTGGCCTTAAACCTGCAATCCTCCTGCCTCAGCTTGTTGAGTTGCTGGGATTACAGGCACGTGCCATCACACCTGGCCAGGAGAATCTTCTTTTTCTAGTAGTATCTTCTCAGGGAGGCCAGGCAGGTGGTCCTAAAGGGTGCAGCAGAGGTCAGGAGCTCACCTCTTTGCAGTGCTGTTCCCTCAGCAGATCTCGGAGGGTGCGGTTGGTCTCCTCGAACGTGCTCAGCTTCTGCAGGAGCAGTTCCTTCTGCCTCGTTAAGGTGTTGATGTCCGTGCAGGTCATTTGTTTCTCCTGGAAGAAAGTAGATTTTACACAGTGCAGGAAGAGGAGGGAAGTGGCAGGACTCTTGAGGGATTCAAGAGGTGCCGGCACCAAGAAGCCCAGGCAAGAGACGCTGGGCCAATGGGATCAAGAGCAAGCTTACTGGATGAGGCAGGCCTGCGGAGGCAAGAGGTGTAGCAGACCTCAGTGTGGGCAAGTGTGGTGAAGGCAGGCTTCGCAGAGGAGATAAGGGAGGATGACAACACTTGGTGGCTGACACTTGCAGGAATCAACAGCATGCCTTTGACTCACTGTGATCCCAGGCAACCCATGATGAGATCTCCTCAGAGGCCCTGGCCACCAGAGGTCATCTTCCAGGGTCAAGGCCCAGGAAGTGAGAGTGGAGGGGTGGGGGCTGGGGAGTTAAGTGTACCCTCCCCCATCCTGAAGATGTCATAAAGTCAGTCTGATGACTACGTAACCCCAGCCTGGCCCCCACCCACTAAGTTCAGACCCAGGGCTTGGGTCCTTTTGCCTGCCACCTACTGTCTTCAGTTTCCCGATGGTATCCTTCAGGGCCATGACTTGCTTGGCGGCGGCAGCTCCATCCATTTCCGCCTCGACCAGCTTGGACATGAGGCACTCCTTCTCCTGCTGGAGGTGTTTCTTCTGAAGCCTGGGGCCAGAAAGGCAGGGTTTCGTGAGCCCTTCCAGGCCCTGCTGGCCCAGAGCTCTGAGACCCGCCTCACAATGCCCCGTGAGGCGCCCCTCCTGCCAGGAAACAATGGGAGAGGGGGCAAGGGTAGCCCTTCTGGCCCCAGTGGCCTTCTAGAAGGATGAGGGCCAGGAGTCACATCTTCCTGGGCACCAGACACAGTCTTCAACACCAGGGAACATTATGCCCAGCTTATCTCAGACAGCCACTGTCATGGCCTCCTAACCAGCATCTTCAGAGATGGGTTTTTTTTTTTTTTTTTTTTTTTTTCCCCAGTACTGGGTGTTGGATCCAGGGGTACTCTACAACTGAGCAACATCCCCAGCCCTTTTTAGTTCTTTGAGACAGGATCTCACAGAGTTGCTGGGATGACAGTTGTGGCCACGGTGCCTGGCAGTATCTGCTTTGAGCCCTCCCATCCACCCTCCACACCAGAACAGAGCCTGGTCACAACATTTCCCTGCTTTTATTTTATTTTTTTAGTATTAAAAATATTTTTTATTGACTGAAGCTGATCAGTTATCTTAGAAGGGACACAGAGCACACATTATATTCTTTAAAATATAAAATTACAAGTTAAAACGAAAGTGTTTTAGTCTTTAATATAAAAAAAATTCACGAACCGGGCGTGGTGGTGCACACCTGTAATCACAGCAATTGGGAGGCTGAGGCAGGAGGATTGCAAGTTCAAAGCCAGCCTCAGCAATGGCAAGGCACTTAGCAACTCAGTGAGACTCTGTTTCTAATAAAATACAAAAAAGGGCTGGGGACGTGGCCCAGTGGTAGAGTGCCCCTGAGTTCAATCCCTGGTACCAAAAATAAATAAATAAATAAATACAATAAATTCATGAAACTTGGTCTTCCAGCAAGCTTTTGTTTGAGTTACAGACCCAGACAAGACGGGGGCTCTGCTGGCATAGGTCAGACAGTTCATTCCCCTGCTTTTAAAACCTTTCCAAGGCTCCCAATTGTTTCACAGTAATCCCAAACGCCTTAAAGTGGCCACTAAGTATGGCCCTCTGCCATCCCAGTGGCATCCCTTGCCCTCCGCCCACCAGGTCTGGCCTGCTTTCCATCTCACAGGGGTAAATGGCTCCTTCCATGAGATATTTCCAACATCTACTTTTCTTCCCCATTCCTACCTATCTAAATTAACCACCTAGTGGGACTCCCCTTCCACATCACTTTTTCAAGGAGTTCCCTGAATGTGAGCCTCTCTGTTGGGCCCACCTTTTCCTCACAGTATGAATCACAAGTGGTCAGCTCTGACTGTTGAACAGGCTCCAACACAAGCACAGCACCCAAGCCCACTGCCTCCTGTTGAACACCTCTCACTCCCAGGGTTTGGGGCACCTGGAAGGAAGGAGTCACACCCTTGGGGTAGGGCAGAGTGGGTGTCACCTTACATGGTGAAGTCCTTCTCTTCCTTGATGCGTTCAATGTTGTGTCTGAGCACTGTATTCTCATGCTCGGTCTCTGCTAGTTCATGGGCACCTCTTCTAATTCTTCTTTCCGCTCCTCCAGGAACCTTTTGGCCATCTGGCGCTCACCCTTCTGCATCTTGACCTGTGCAGAGGTACATGGGCAGAGGCCACTGAGGAGAGGGTCTCCCTTGTTACCACATTGCTAGGCCCAATGCCATGGACCAAAATAATGCCCCTCTAATTGAGAGCACATGGCATCCATGTCTTAGGGAGCAGTCTCAGTGAATCACCACAAACTCTCCCAGAAGATACTATTCCTCTCATTTTGTGGATGAGGAAACTGAGTGCACACAGTCTGAGTGACTCGCTGTTTGCAACAGTGGTTCAGTTGGCGTAATACAGAGGACAGACGTCACAAAAAGGCCCCTGCTCACGGTCCCCGGACCATGAGCACAGGGTAGAGGATTGAGAGACACAGGGCAAGTTAGCAGCCAGGACCTGGCTTTCAATATCAGCCCACCAACTTCCTGGCTGGGGACCTTGGACAATTCAGAGTTCTGTTTCCAGAAACATCATATATCCCTCCCAGAGGGACAGCTCTGCAAACTTCCTTTGTCTCCCTGGGTCTTTTCTTTTTTCAACTTTAATATAAAACAGAAAGCCAAGGTTCCAGTCCCCCAGTTGCTTCACTTTTATAATGGGGACACATACTACTGGTGTCAGTGACTACTGTGAAAGGCAAATCAGGCCATCCACATTAAGCATTAGGCAAGCTAAGTGCTCCATAAAGCCATTTTCAGTGTGTTGGGAACCCAGGTAGACCCACAGCTCCTCCTCAGGTGGGGGCCTTGTGACATCCGGGACAGTGTTACTGAGGGCAAGAGACCAACTAAGAGGCAGCTTGAGGAGACAAGTCCACTAGTAACCAGCCTGGGCTGCCTCCACTGACACTAGCTGTCCCAGTCCCTCAGCTCCCTTACCTCAGATTTGAGACAACCAACCGCGTTCATTAGACTGTCAATCTTCTTATCATAGTGGTTCATTTTACAGTGACCCGAGTCGTCATCTTCGGTAGAGAGATCACTTAAGCGCATCACTGAGACCAGCTTTTCTGAAGACGGTGGTGTGATCTCCAGGCAATGAGGTGGAGTCTAGTGTCAAGGAGGAGACACACGTGAGCTCCCAAGTCCAAACCTCAGCAGCAGTTCCAGGGCAGCTGTTTGTCCACTGGAGATATGTCAACTGCTGAAGCAGGAAGATCTAAAACAGCTCTAAGCCAACCCCCAGGGTCCTGCCTTGGAAGACTACCACTCCACAATCTCCCCATGGAACATTGCCCATCCACTTCTAAAAGTTCTTTTCAAAGAATTTCTAACATCAAAAGAAACATCAAAAGAAGGTTAGAATGTTAAATTTAAGACAAAGAAATTCAGGTGTGGTGGGTGAACGTTTTTAATCCCAGCTATTCAGGAGGCTGGGGCAGGAGGACTGACTGCTTGAGGCCAGCCTGGACAATAGAGAGAGACCCAGGCTTGAAAGACAAAAAAAAAAAAAAAAAAAAAAAGAAAGAAAACAGAAAAGAAATAGATGTGGTGTGATATCTGGAAAATACTTTTAAATATATAAACAACATACCCAAACAAAACAAGACAGGACTATGGATGTAGCTCAGTGGTAAAATGCCCCTGGGTTCAACCCCCAGTATCTCCCCCACCAAAAAAAAAAAAAAAAAAAAAAAAAAAGAATACCAAGATCGAAATGGGTATGGCGGTTCTCGCATGTAATCCTGGCTGCTAAGAAGACTGTGGTAGGAGGATTCCAAATTTTAGGCCAGCTTGGGCTAAGTTGCCCAAGACCCTGTATCAAAAATTTTAAAAGGCTGGGAATGTAGCTCAAAGGTACAGCACTTGCCTAGCATGCAAGAGGCTGAGTTCAATCCCCAATACTGAAGAGGAAAAAAATTTAAAAAAAGAATATTGAGACTATGTCTGAAGTCCCAGCTAGTCAGAAGGCTAAGGCAAGAAGATAGCGTGAGGTTGGGACTTCAAGGCCAGCCAGGAAAACATAGCTATATCCCTTCTCAAAACAACAAAAACAAAATACTGAGTGCTTCTTAACTGTTTTCAAACAACTTGTACAAATATTATCTTTTTCCTTTATGAGAAGATATCGGCAAATATCCCATCATAACCACAGATTAGATAAGGTTTATAAATTTGTCACGTTTTCCTTTGATATCCAGAGTCCCATCACTATTATCATGTGCATCTAAATAAAGGTGTTTCTTTCCTAGTGTTAAAAAAAGAATAGCAAGACCATGAATCAATATTTAAATTCGAGGCAAGGATATAGCTAAATGTATGAGAAAAAATTATTGTTTGAAAACACAATGGTACAAATGTATATGTAATGGAACACTTTCTTTTAAAAATAATGTGCAAGGGGCTGGGGTTGTGGCTCAGCAGTAGAGCGCTTGCCTAGCACATGCGCGGCCTGGGTTCAATCCTCAGCACCACATAAAAATAAAACGCATTGTGTACAACTAAAAGAAATAAATAAATATTTTAAAAATAATAATAATAAGCCGGGCGTGGTGGCGCACGCCTGTAATCCCAGCACTTTGGGAGGCTGAGGCAGGAGGATCACGAGTTCAAAGCCAGCCTCAGCAATGGTGAGGCACTTAGCAACTCAGTGAGACCCTGTCTCTAATAAAATACAAAAAAGGGCTGGGGATGTGACCCAGTGGTCGAGTGCCCCTGAGTTCAATCCCCAGTACCAAAAAAAAAATAATAATAAAATAATAATAATAATAATAATAATGTGCAGGGCTGGGGCTGGGGCTCAGTGCTGGAGTGCTTGCCTAGCATGGGTGAGGCTCTGGGTTCAATCCTCAGCACCACAGAAAGAAAGACAGGCAGACAGTAGGGAGAGAGGGAGGGAAGGAGGGAGAGAAGAAGGGAAAGAGGCAGAGAGGGAGGGAAGGAGGGAGGGTGGGAAGGAAGGAAGGTTGGTTAAATAATAATAATAATGTGCAGTTGATTCCTTTGCCATCAAAATAAAATTGGAACAATACAGAGAAGATTAGCATGACCCCTGTGCAAGGATGACATACAACTCTGTGAAGTGTTTCATGGTTTTAAAAATTCATATAAAATAAAAATAATTTGCAATGATGGGGTACAGTGGCACAAGCCTGTAGTTCCAGCTACTTGGGAGGCTGAGGCAGGAGGAGTACCTTCAGCCCAAGGGCTGAGATCAGCCTGCCAACACAGTGAGACATTGTCTCTCAGGGAAAAAAAACAGTGCAGTATACAATCATGAATGAAGTATAATCCCATTATTTTTTTTCTTTTCTTTTTTTTTTTTTTTTGATACTGGGGATTGAACCCAGAGGTACTTAACCACTGAGTTGCTCACATCCCCAGCCTTCTTTTGTATTTTATTTAGACATAGGGTCTTGCGGAGTTGCTTAGGGCTTCATTAAGTTGAGGTTGGCTTTGAACTCTATATCCTCCTGCCTCAGCCTCCTAAGCCACGTGCACCACCACAACTAGCTGATCCAATTTTCTTTCTAAAAGCAAAAAGAATGAGTATTCTAGCAGGGTGAGTGGCGCACACCTGTAGTCTCAGTGACTCAGGTGGCTGAGGCAGGATCACAAATTCAAGGCCAGCCTCTTTGTGAGGCCCTAAGCACTTAGAGAGACCCTGTCTCAAAATAAAAAATAAGCCGGGCGCGGTGGCGCACGCCTGTAATCCCTGCACTTTGGGAGGCTGAGGCAGGAGGATCGCGAGTTCAAAGCCAGCCTCAGCAATGGCGAGGCACTTAGCAACTCAGTGAGACCCGGTCTCTAATAAAATACAAAATAAAAGGGCTGGGGATGTGACCCAGTGGTCGAGTGCCCCTGAGTTCAATCCCTGGTACCACAAAAAAAATAAAAAATAAAAAATAAAAAAATAAGGGGCTGGGATTGTGGCTCAGCGGCAGAGCACTCGCCTCGCACGAGCGCGGCCCGGGTGCGATCCTCAGCACCACGTAAACATAAATGCATTGCATTGCATTGTGTACAACTAAAGTAAATAAATAAATATTTAAAAAATAAATAAATAAATAAAATAAAAAATAAAGTGGGCTAGGCATATAGCTCCATGGGATAGAGGGCACCTGGATTCAATTCCCAGTCCTCCCCCCCCAAAAAAAAACTCCAAAAAACAACAACAACAAAAAAGAATGAGTAGGGGGCTAGGGTTGTGGCTCAGCGGCAGAGCGCTTGTCTCGCTCGTGCGCGGCCCGGGTTCGATCCTCAGCACCACGTAAACATAAATGCATTGCATTGTGTACAACTAAAGTAAATAAATAAATGTTAAAAAAAAAAAAAAAAAAGAATGAGTAGGGGACTCGGGTTGTGGCTCAAGCGGTAGAGCGATCGCCTAGCATGTGCGCAGCCCGGGTTTGATCCTCAGCAGCACGTAAAAATAAACGCATTGTGTACAATTAAATTAAATTAAAAAAAAAAAAAAAGAATAAGTGCATTGTATACAAAACAAAACAAAAAAAAGAATGAGTATTCCCAGTTGGGCGCTGCGGCGCATGCCTGTAATCCCAGCACTTAGGAGGCCGAGGCAGGAGGATCACGAGTTCAAAGCCAGCCTTAGAAATGGCAAGGCACTTAGCAACTCAGCGAGACCCTGTCTCTATTAAAATACAAAAAAAAAAGGGCTGGAGATATGGCCCACTGGTCGAGTACCTGAGTTCAATCCCCGGTACCAAAAAAAAAAAAAAAAAAAAAAAAGTGAGTATTCCCAAGAAAAGATCAGGAAAATTTCACAGTGTAACTACAACTCTATTTTATTTTATTTTACTTTTTTTTGGTATCAGGGATTGAACTCAGGGGCATTCCACCACTGGGCCACATCCCCAGCCCTCTTTTGTTATTTTATTAGAGACAGGGTCTCACTGAGTTGCTAAGTGCCGCGCCATTGCTGAGGCCGGCTTTGAACTAGGGATCCTCCTGCCTCAGCCTCCCAAGTGCTGGGATTAAAGGCATGCACCACCGTGCCCGGCTACAACTCTATTTTTTTTAATCGCTATTTTATTTTTTAGCTCTACCGCTTGAGCCACAACCAGAGTCCCTACGCATTCTTTTTTGTTGTTGTTGATTTTGGGGGGTTTTTTTTTTTGGGGGGGGACTGGGGAATTGAATCCAGGGGCCCTCTACCCCATGGAGAAGCCTTGGCCTTGACCTGGACCTGCCATGTGGGTGACTGTGGACTAAAACTCTATTTTAAAAACCAATAATAGGGGGCTGGGGTTGTGGCTCAGTGGTAGAGCACTTGCCTAGCATGCATGAGACACTGGGTTCAAACCCGGGCACCACATAAAAATAAAAACAAATAAAAGCATTGTGTCCATCTATAACTGAAAAAAACATTAAAAAATAATAACAGAGCCGGGCGCGGTGGCGCACGTCTGTAATCCCAGCACTTTGGGAGGCTGAGGCAGGATCGCGAGTTCAAAGCCAGCCTCAGCAATGGCGAGGCACTTAGTAACTCAGTGAGACCCTGTCTCTAAATAAAATACAAAAAAAAGGGCCGGGGATGTGGCCCAGTGGTCGAGTGCCCCTAAGTTCAATCCCTGGTACCACAAAAAATAAAAATAAAAAAAAAAAAAAAAAAAAATAATAATAATAATAATAATAATAGGGCTGGGGGTGTAGCTCAGTGGTAGAGTGCTTGCCTAGCACATGTGAGGCACTGGTTTCAATCCTCAGCACCACATAAAAATAAACTGTTGCCGCCTGAAGCGCTTGGAGCAGCAGAGCCGCGGGAAAAACTTCAGAAGCAAACTGGAGACAAACAGCTTTTTATTCTGATAACTTTTCTCTCTGGTTCTAACAACGACTAACTCACGCCAAACACACCACTAAAATGGCGCTGACCCGATCAGCAATTTCGGCCAAGTCACTCGAGATCCCGCAACAAGTCTCGTGAGACTACGGGAGGAGACAATGCCCAAATCTCCACGGCTCATAGTCAACTGCAATTCAAGCCAATCCCCAAACAGGGCTCCTGCAATAAACAAATAATATAAAGGTACTGTGTCCATCTACAACTAAAAATATCAAAAAAATAATAGCCGGGCATGTTGGCGCATGCCTGTAATCCCAGCACTTTGGGAGGCTGAGGCAGGAGGATCGCGAGTTCAAAGCCAGCCTCAGCAATGGCGAGGCACTTAGCAACTCAGTGAGACCCTGTCTCTAATAAAACACAAAAAAAAAGGGCTGGGGATGTGGCCCAGTGGTCAAGTGCCCTGAGTTCAATCCCTGGTACCAAAAAAAAAAAAATAATAATGGGCTGGGGATGTAGCTAAGTTGTAGAGCACTTGCCTAGCATGTGTGAGGCCCTGGTTTGATCCCTAGGCACCACAAAATAACAACAAAATCATGCATAGGATAAAATGTGATAGTAAATGAACCAGGGTTGTTGCTTCTTTTTTGTTTCTTTAACATTTATTTATTTGCTTTAGTTGTACACAATGCAATGCATTTATGTTTACATGGTGCTGAGGATCGAACCCGGGCTGCGCACGTGCAAGGCAAGCGCTCTACCGCTGAGCCACAATCCCAGCCCAAGGGTAGTTGCTTCTTTTGGGGTGACAGGGAGGCAATGATAGGAATAGGCCAACGGGCAAATTCCAGGAAGTAGGGGCTGGCTGCACAGGTGCATTTGGCTTGGAATGGTGCATCAAATGATCATCAAGCAATATGCTTAGAATGTACAGGCTCCACTGTAGTTTTCAACAAAAACTTTTTACATAATAGTAGCCAGTCTGAATAATAGAATTACAGGTGATTTTTTATTTTTCTCCGTCCTCAAATTCCCATAATAGGAATGGATCCCTTTCAATAACTAGGAAAAGAAAAATCCTAGATGTCCGTTATCCCAAAGACAATTACAAGGGCTGGGGGTGGAGCTCAGTGGCAGAGCAGGTGGTAAGCATGGGCAGGCTCTTGGTTGGATCCTCAACCAAGAAAAAAAAAAATTCTTCAAACAAGAATCCCACATGCACACAGAAACTTCTAGACTCCATTTCCAGCTCTACCCCCAAACGTCTACCTCTTGGGATCTTTTTCCTTTTGTTCATAACAGAAAACGTCAGGCAAAGGCTTCCCAGGAAAACATGCAGCCACTGGGAAGTGGAAAAGGGAAAGCAGGAAAGACAGGCACTGTTTGAGCAGCTGAGAGAGCTTGGACAAAGTCACCTCTCTGGACCCTCCAACTCTAGGATTCTATGGCCACAGAACTGGAATCAGCATTGAGCTTTCCAGAGGAGGCCATCGTTTCTATCAAACCATTTTGACAGAAAGTCAATTTTCACAGCGAGAAACATCACTTTGATTAATACTTTTTTTTTTTTTTTTTTTGGTGGTGCTGGGGATTGAACCCAGGGCCTTGTGCATGTGAAGCAAGCACTATACCAATTGAGCTCTATCCCCAGCCCCCTGATTAATACTTTTAAAACTACCAAGTCTTTTCATTTTTTTAAAAGGCATTTTTGCTGGGTATAGTAGCACACGCCTGTGATCCCAGTAACTCGAGAGGCTGAGGCAGGAGGATGGCAGGTTCAAGGCAAGCCTCAGCAACTCAGTAAGGTCCTAGCAACTTAGTGAGACCCTGTCTCAAAATGAAAAATAGAAATAAAAAGGGCTGAATATGTGGCTTAGTGATTAAGCATCCCTGGGTTCAATCGCCAGTACCAAATAAGTAAATAAATAAATGGCATTTTTATTTACTTATTTATTTACCTGTTTATTTATTTCAGTGCTGGAATTTAAACCCAGGCCCTCAAGCACACCAGGCTAGCCCTCCTTCAGAGAGCCATATCCCCGACCCCTAAAAGGCATTTTTAATTGTAAAATACATTATATTTATTATACATTTAAATAGGCCCCAAAAAATAAAACAGCAGAGAAAACTCCTGGGTCCAATCTCCAATGCCAAAAATAAAGTATAACAGTACAGCCTGCCACAGCCCAAAATAATTGCTGCTTACTGCTTCTTGCATATCTTCCTAGAAATGCTGCCCATAAAAACACATACAGAAGCCGGACGCGGTGGCGCACGCCTGTAATCCCAGCACTTTGGGAGGCTGAGGCAGGAGGATCGCGAGTTCAAAGCCAGCCTCAGCAATGGTAAGGCACTTAGTAACTCAGTGAGACCTGTCTCTAATAAAATACAAAAAAGGGCTGGGGATGTGGCCCAGTGGTCGAGTGCCCCTGAGTTCAATCCCCGGTACCAAAAAAAAAAAAAAAACACATACAGAGACAACCCTTTTCTGTACAAATAGGGCCAAACTCTTCATGTTGTATATCTCTGTGCTTCATTATAATGTACAAACATCAATCTCAAATATCTTTGTATGGCTGTGTGGTATTTCCCTGAATGGATGTATCATAATTTAACCAAAACCCCCAATAAACATTTAGGTTGCTTCCAATTTTTTTATTAAGTCTTCAATGATTTCTAAAAAGGGACCTCAGTGTTTTTCTGTGCTTCTTAAGGAAAAATTCCTACATAGAAAACTACAGATTGGGCTGGGGTTGTGGCTCAGCGGCAGAGCACTCGCCTCGCACGTGCGCGGCCCGGGTTCGATCCTCAGTACCACGTAAACATAAATGCATTTAATTGTGTACAACACTAAAGTAAATAAATAAATATTAAAAAAAAAAAAAACTACAGATTGATGGTATCCAATTACATAAATGTCTGCGGAATAGTCACATCAGTTTCACAAGCCCATCAAAAATGTCTGAAAAAGGGGCTGGGATTGTGGCTCAGCGGTAGAGCGCTCGCCTAGCACGTGCGCGGCCCGGGTTCGATCCTCAGCACCACGTACAAATAAAACGCATTGAATAAAACACATTGTGTAAAACTAAAGCAAATAAATAAATATTTTAAAAAAAAAATGTCTGAAAAGATTCTTGATATCCCATATGCTTGATGATACAGGATATTTATAACCTTCTAAACTTTTTTCCATTCAGTAAAAATGATAACCCATTGTCTATATTTCTTTTTTATTTTTTTTAAGTTGTTGATGGACCTTTATTTTTATCTACTTATTTATATGTGGTGCTGAGACTCGAACCCAGGGCCTTACATGTGCCAGGCAAGCATTCTACCAATGAGCAACAACCCCGGCCCGTCTATGTTTCTTTTAAAATAAATACTATTTTCTATTTTTTTAAATATTTATTTATTTGCTTTAGTTGTACACAATGGAATGCATTTACGTTTACGTGGTGCTGAGGATCAAACCCAGGCCGCGCACACGCTAGGTGAGCGCTCTACAGCTGAGCCACAACCCCAGCCCATAAATACTATTTTCAACTTAAATTCCAATGATTATTAGTGAGGTATGAACAGTACAAAAAGTCAGAGAGCATTTTAATTCCAACCTTTCATTTTTTGATGGAGGGGGAGGTGCTGGGAGTTGAACCCAGGGCCTCACACATGCTAAGTATGAGCTCCACCATGGAGCTAAATCCCAGCCCCAACCAAATTCCAATCTTTCATATACTGGTCAGAACACTTTCCATTTATTCCTGACACTACTCCAATTCCTTTTGTCTTTTAGGGATAAACTGGTAAATAAGAGACTCACAACTATCATGTATGACTATAAACATCAGAATATAACTTTTGTTTTAGATTTCAGAGGTACAGTGCTTGCCTACCATGTACAGGGCCCTGGATTCAATTCCAAGCACTGACAAAATTTTTTTTTTTTTAAAGTAGCTTTTTTTTAAAGTAGCTTTGGGGGTTGGGTTGTGTAGAGCGCTCGCCTAGCATGTGCACGGCCTGGGTTCGATCCTCAGCACCACGTAAAAATAAAGGCATTGTGTACAACTAAAACAAACAAATAAATAAATAAATAAAAAGTAGCTTGGTGTGATGGCCCATGCCTGTAATCCCAGTGTTGTGGGAGGCTAAGGCAGGAGAATCCAGAGTTCAAAGTCAGCCTCAGCAACTTAGTGAGGCCCTAAACAATTTAGCAAAACCCTGTTTCTAAAATAAAGTATTAATAAAGGGCTGGGGATGTGGTTCAGTGGTTAAGTGCCCCTGGGTTCAATCTCCAATACCAACAAAAATAAGATTTCTAATTTTAAAAGTAACAAACTAGCTGAGGATATAGCTCAGAGGCAGAGTACTTGTCTAGCATGTAAAGGCCCTGGGTTAAATTTCCAGTACTGAAAAAAAAAGTAGCCTGGCGTGGTGATACACAAATGTAATCCCAGCGGCTCAGGAGGCTGAGGCAAGAGAATCACAAGTTCAAAGCCAGCCCCAGCAAAAGCGAGGCACTAAGCAACTCAGTGAGACCCTGTCTCTAAATAAAATACAAAATAGGGCTGTGGATGTGGCTCAGTGGTCAACTGCCCATGAGTTTAATCCCCTGGTACTAAAAATTTAAAAAAAGAAAAGAAAAAAAAAAAAAGGACCCCTATCTCAAAATATAAAATAAAAAGGCTGAGGATGTGGCTCAGTGATTAAGCACCCAAGTTCAATCCCCAGTACCCAAAAAAAAAAAAAAAAAAAAAAAAACTATAGGAAAAAGAATGAAACTTCAAAATAAATCAAGAAACATCAAAGTAGTCCTAAAGCCTTTATTTATCCCAATAATGAGAAATAATGAGATCTTTGTTCAAAACATGGCCAAAAGGCTCTTAGCCCTGTCTTACCATTGAGTCTTTTCATTGCAATTGATGAGAAAGTAAGAGTAAAGAGACACATCTGCCTGGTTTGTAGCTGTAACCCCAATGTCCAGCAATACACTGGACTCTCAATAAATATGGATAGATAAAGGATGGATGGGCTGGTAGATTGGTGTGTGAGTAGATAAATGGTAGATAGTGGGTGGTAGGCAGATATGAATGGATAGTTTTTTTGTTGTTGTTTTGTGGTACTGGGTATTGAACTCAGGGGCACTCGACCACTGGGTCACATCCCCAACCCTTTTTTTGTATTTTATTAGAGACAGGGTCTCACTGAGTTGCTAAGCACCTCGCCATCGCTGAGGCTGGCTTTGAACTCGCGATCCACCTGCCTCAGCCTCCCAAGTGCTGGGATTGCAGGCATTTGCCCAGTTTATGAATGGATAAATGGATGGATGGATGAATGAATGGATGGATGGAAGGAAGGAGGGATGAATAGATGGATAGGTGGACAGGATGGGTGGATTTAAGAGACCAGGAAAACATGTTAAGATGTGACCAAAAATAAAAGACATTAGTTCCCTTAGTCACTATTACTGAAGAAAATTAATTATTCCCCAGAAGACTGCTCCAAAAGTAGTTTTGAAAAAGCGGCATCTAGCCGGGCGCGGTGGCGCATGCCTGTAATCCCAGCACTTGGGGAGGCTGAGGCAGGAGGATCACAAGTTCAAATCCAGCCTCAGCAATGGCAAGGCACTTAGTAACTCAGTGAGACCCTGTCTCTAATAAAATACAAAAAAGGGCTGGGGATGTGGCCCAGTGGTCGAGTGCCCGAGTTCAATCCCCAGTACCAAAAAAAAAAAAAAAAAAAAAAAGCAGCATCTAAGCGGGGTGCAGTGGCACACACCTGTAATCCCAGCACTTTGGAGGCTGAGGCAGGAGGATCACGAGTTCAAAGCCAGCCTCAGCGATGGCGAGGCACTTAGCAACTCAGTAAGACCCTGTCTCTAATAAAATGCAAAAGAAGGCTGGGGATGTGGCCCAGGGGTCGAGTGGCCCTGATTTCAATCCCTGGTACCAAAAAACAAGAA
Organism: Tamias sibiricus; assembly: GCA_025594165.1. Classification (NCBI taxonomy): domain Eukaryota; kingdom Metazoa; phylum Chordata; class Mammalia; order Rodentia; family Sciuridae; genus Tamias; species Tamias sibiricus. The sequence continues at coordinate 215,070,755 of CM046657.1, read as the reverse complement.
AGAAAAAGTGCATCTATGGGTCTGTCTGTTACAGGGACTTCCTCCCAAGAGGCAATGTGTTCTTAGATAGGTATATTCTGGTGTGTGTATATATATATATATATATATATATATTGCTTTATATATTGCTCCAAGTACATGGGGAAAAATATTCATGGCTTCTCACATGCTAAGCAGAGGTTATGAGTCCAGCCTTTCATGGCTTCTCACATGCTAAGCAGAGGTTATGAGTCCAGCCTCTAGAAGAAGTCATAATTCCATTTTTGCTATTTTCTCTGGAATAGTCAGTTCTCTTTGAACATCAGTTTCCTCATTTCTAGCCTGGGACAGCAGAACCTACCACATAGCAGTATTGTAAGCCACAGACTTTCAGGGTTTAGCAAGGCACTCGGTAAGCAGGGCTTAGTGGATGTCTCCGGCAGCTACAGGCAACCCGGAGTCACACCAACTTTGACACCTGCTAGAATCTGACCAGTCCGAGAAGAAAAGCCTGAACAAGAATAAGCCTACCTCCCACTTGCATCCCACATGCCGGGCAGATGATTTTCCAGGGGGCATCCAAGGTACCTTGGTTTTCACCCGGACACTCCGCCGCACATTCACGGTGTCCCCTTTCATTCCGCGCTTATGAGATTTCTGTTGAAAGGTACAAACCCAAGGTCAACTCCATGCCCAGCTGGCCATGGTGTCACTCTGGTGGCATCCACCTCCAACTCTGCAGGGGCGCCTCTCCTGACTAAGGTTACTGCTGCCGCTGCTAGATAACAGACGCCTACCTTCTAACCAGGCAAGTGACTTCTGGAATAGTTTGTGTGTTTTCCAACCTTTAGAGTCAGAAGCGCACGAGGAGGCTGGGCCAGGAGGTATCACCCTGATCCACAGCTGTTACCTCGCCAGCTGGCATGCTCCTACCTGGGTGCTGGTCGCTGGTGGTTTCGGGAGTTTTTTTATGTGGACGTGGACAGGGGTGTTCTCATCCACGTGAACATGTAAAGGGGGAGTTGAAGAGCGGTCCTTCATGGTTCGCTTCTGGCAGGCGGGGGAGAGCAACACAAAAAAGGTTGATCTGTGGACGAGTAAACTGGGCATAAAAACAGAGCTCACAGTCTCTGGGGAGAAAGCCTAGCCACCAAGCGAGCAGGACAGCTAACAACTACTAGCATGCAGTCAGGAACCAAGGCAGGCGTACTATTCGGCAGGCATCCGCAGAGATTCCAGCTGAAGACCAACCGGAAGACCCAGGTTCGCCCAAGAGAGGGGTCTATGAGACCCACCAGCTCTGTGAGGGGGCCCAGATGCAGACCCTAGGTCCCCAGAGCTGAACTGCCTTCCAAGCCAGCCGGAATGCAGAGCTCCTCCTTGGATTTGGTGTAGCTCAGCTAGAAAGCAGGTGGATCCTTCTACAGTGCATGCAGATTAGCATGAGAAATGCACAAAATGGTTAGGATGTGGAATAGGACAGCAAGCAGATAAAAACTGTTAAAATAGAAAGCTGGTAGAAATGCCAAGGATGAGAGGTTTTCTAAAGAAACCATGAGCAAGGAAGAACCCTAGCAACATACATGTGCCTACTGCCAGCTCCTATCCCCTCCCCTTAATCTTTTCAAAATTTTTCTCCTAGGGGATGGGGATATAGCTCAGTGGCAGGGCACTGGCCTCACATATGCAAGGCCCTGGATTCAATCCCCAACACAGCAAATACATAAACAAAATAAAATATTTCATATATTTATTTTTCCTTTCCTTTTTTAAACAGTTGTCCTAAGATTTTGGAATTTGCCTGGAAAGACAATGTTAAGATGACCCCCTCACAATTGGCAGCCTTATCCCAGGGGAAAATAAAAAGTAAGAAATCAGCAGGGTATGCACAACAGCACTATGCAAAACATTCGGGCCACAACAGTGCCCAGCAGGGTTCGGAGTTCCTAGGAAAGGTATGCAGAAGCATTTCTTTCTGGCTGGGTCACAGACCAGAGAGGGCTGCTCATGTTCACGTCACCTACCGTCACAGTTACACTGGGTGCGCCACAAGGTGTTCTCAAGACCTTTTTCTGCGTGAGACTTGTTACTCCGTTCTTTCCACACGATGGAAACCTGCACCCAGGCACAAGAACCAGATTATAAGCAGAAAACTAGGTCTTTCTTATTTCTTAGATCTCTGAAGACTATACACTGCATGTGATGACTAATGAGTTCACAGCCACGAGAGCCAGTCTAGAATCCCTCAGCTCCCTGAAAATGAGCACCAGACATGCATGGTGTGCCCAGCAGTAGGATGGAAACAGGGCAAAGGGCATTGGTACAGCTGACCTTTTAACCTGACATTGCATCACATGTATTGTGACCTTTTGCTGAGGAGCTTAGCTGTCATTCTGTTAGGTGACAAAAAAAAAAAGGCAGCATCTGAGAGCAGCAAAGGTGCTACTTTGGGCAAGTGTGACAATCCCCAGAATAGTGCCGGGAGCTGAGGTAGCTCTGGAGAAATGCTCAGTGAATGAACAACATAAAAAGAACAGAACGAGGGCTGGGATTGTGGCTCAATGGTAGAGTACTTGCCTAGCATGCATGAGGTACTGAATTCAATTCTCAGCACCACATTAAAAAAAAAAAAACCAGGTGCCATGGCACACGCCTATAATCCCAGCACTTGGGAGGCTGAGGCAGGAGGATCAAGAGTTCAAAGCCAGCCTCAGCAATGGCAAGGCACTTAGCAACTCAGTGAGACCCTGTCTCTAAATAAAACACAAAAAAGGGCTGGAGATGTGACCCAGTGGTCGAGTGCCCCTGAGTTCAATCCCCGGTACCAAAAAAAAAAAAAAAAAAAAAAACTAAATAAACAAAGAGAACAGAATAGAGAGGCTGGGAAGGCTGAGGAAGGATTGTAAGTTCAAAGCCAGCCTCAGCAACTTAGCAAGGCCTTGAGCAATTCAGCAATGACCCTGTCTCTAAACAAAATACTTAAAAGTGCTGGGGATGTGGCTCAGTGGTTAAACACCCCTGGGTACCAAAGGTAGGGACAGAACTTTCAGCTTAGGAACAAAGTCACTGTGAATCAAAGTCAAAATTAAGACTCAGAGCAGGGAGTGGTGGCACACGCCTATAATCCCAGCACTAGGGAGGCTGAGGCAGGAGGATTGCAAATTCCAAGCCAGCCTCAGTAATGGTGAGGCACTTAGCAACTCAGTGAGACCCTATCTGTAAAATGATCATTTGATCCATCCTACTATCTCCTGATATCCCCCACAAGTTCTTGGGAGAAATAATGCAACAGAAAAATAATCAAGCATTCCTGCATACATTTTATGCTATTTGTATATCACACCTTGGGTTTTAAAAAAATGGAAAAAATTATTGAGCCCTGCTAATCATTTAGCCAAAGAACACTAAAGCTAGGAAGGCAGCCCCTCCCCCATAACATTTCTGTCCACTTTAAAACCAATAGTTTTGGGAAAGACCATCAAGCCACCTGCATTCCAGCATCAACTTGCTAATTATGCATCCTCCTCCAACATCATATTTATTAACACCAGGCATCCTTTTTCAAACGCTCAGAGCTTTGGACTCTCCATTGAGACAATAAGGGTGACCCTACTTGCTACCACGAAGCTGCCACACTTGGGAAAGGGAGAGGGGAAGGCAGAGATGGGATGGTGTTTGTTAATTTCTTTCCTCCTCCCCTTTAAAAATGATTTTTAAGTGTTTTGGTACAGACTCTCCGTATATAGAACAGGAAAGCTGAAAAAAGGAAGCTTCCAGCAAGCCTGCCAGGGGACCCCTGACCACCTTTCCCTGCCCTGTGGCAGAGGTGCCCCCCACATTAGTACCTGGGGGAGCCGCCTGAGGATGAGGCAGACATGGCTAGGCATCAAAGCCGCAAAGGTGGGCAATTGGGTCAGCAGGCTCTGCTCAGGGGGACCCAGAGGGGCTTGTCACTGAGAATCTCAGGGGCCCAGCATCAAACGTCCTCTCTGAGGGGAGGAGGTGGAAGCTTGGGGGTTGGCAGTTGGATGAAAACTTGGGAGGCGCTCCTCTACTGTCCAAGTTGCACAGCAACTGTCCTGCCAAAGTGGGGGGGAGACAGGAGAGGCTGAGCAATCAGCAGGGCGCCAGGTGGGCAGCGGTAGGCAGGTGAGGGGAGCTCGGTTCCCGGGGAGGGTTGGGGGAGGGTGGAACTGCGAGGGAAAGGATCACCATGCCCAGGTCCCACCCGGGAGGGAGGGAGGGTGACTACCGGGGGGAAAACCTGAGGGCTGGCTGGCGTGCGAGGAGGGCCAGTGAGAACCGCAAGGCCCCAAGTGGGCCCCCAAGGGGCGGGAACCCTGCAGGGAGCTGGAGGGATATTCGGGGCGGGGCCCGGGCAACTGTTTCCTAGGAGAAGGGGCGTTCCCGGCAGAACAGATACCCGGGAGGACCAATAGTATTTGAAGGAGGGAGGCGCGGAGGCTGCGGGGCAAGGGGCGCTCGGCCGCAAGAGGGCAGCGGGACTGCTGGGGACCGCGCTCCCAGGCGCAGCAGAGGCCGAGTTACAGAGGACTAGACGCCGGGCTGTGCAGGCAGCGGGCGGGACGCCGGGTGAGGCCCCTGGGCGGCCCAGAGGCGAAGTCAGGGGACTGCGCTGCCCACGCGTAACTGCTGTGCCGAGGCCCGCAGGGAGGAAGAGGGGACCGGGCGACGCCCGCCGACCGGCAACAGAGCGAGGGGCCAGCCTCCGACGTGGATAGCAGGGACGGCCACCCACCAGCGGGCAGGAGGGAACCGGTTTCTGCCCATAGAAAAGAGGGCGAAGCCCTGCCCGAGGGCAGCAGAGGAGGGGGCAGAGCCCCGCCGACGGCCGGGAGAGGAGCGAGGCGGCCGGCCCGCCCGTTAGCGGGAGGAGAAGCCCCGCGCCGGGGGGCGGGGCGGGGCCGGGTTCTGACAGGAGGGGACGAGCGCGCCACAGGCCCAGACCCGGCGTGACCCGGAGGGGCACCGCAAGACCCGCCGGACGACCCCGCCGGGACAAACGCGCCGGGGGCGGGAGCGGGCGACTTGCCGCGGGGACGCCCGGAGCGCCCTGTCCCGCCTGCCGGCGGCCTCTCACCAGGAGCGACACGGCTGCGCCCAGAAACGCCTCCTTATGAAGTCGTTGAAGTCGGTGGCCAGGGACGTGCCATGGAGACGCCGCGGCGGATGCAGTCCGGCTCCGGCGGCGGCTCCTCCCCGCTTCCGCCTCCTTTTCCGACACCCGGTCGGCAGCTCGCCCATTGGCCAGTTCAAACCCCCCTCGGAGCCTCTCGGGTTTCGCCATTTAGACCCAGTCCCTGGCGTCACAGAGATGCCCCGCCCCTCCGGGCGCTCCGCCCACTTCCGGGCCACGCGTCCTGTAGCCAGGGAGACGCGCGACGCTTCCAGTAGGCCTGCCGGGTCTTGCCCAGTGGTTTAGGGACCCGCTGCCCACTCCGCCATTTTCCCTCCCTCCTCCTGCTTCCCAGAACTCAAGCGTCCAAGCCCCACAGAGCTCCCTGGGATTCACACTAGGAAACCAGGCCCAGAGGGGTCACAGAACAAGTTAGTCGCCCGGGCTGCATGCTGCTTCTGGAAATCCAGCCCTGTGCCCAGTCCACAGTGTGCACAACTGCCCACACTCTGCCCATACAGGAGAAAGGGTGGGAACGCCCCTTGCCCCTTGCCTTCCTGCACGCTGTAGGCCGCTCTCTGTACAGACCTATTCTGATGAGGTTTACGGTGGGTCGCCATCTTCTCAACTCTGCTTCACTGTCAGCCAATCCTGGGGGGCTGTCACGTGGCTCACAGTGCCGCCCTGGATTCTGGGAGACTTTAACAACCTCAGGGCCCACCAAGCCTGGGTTCCTTGGCCTCCTTAATTCAGCGACTTCCCCGGCCCCTTAGCCATACAACTCTAGGGTCACACGACTATTCCACCTGAAATCTTAAATTCCAGAGTACCTCTCTTCATCTACCGTACAGTATTTGTTCTTCAGTGCTAGGGAGCCCTCATCACTTCCTCCACCCATTCATTTTCCTACGTTTAACAATGCCTCCACAATCCCTTTTGTAACCCAATCACGTGAGGTTCTGCAAAGATGAAATCCACAAGTCATTGCCTCCACCCTCAGTTGATACACAGGCCACCGTCCAACAATTGCTCTATTTGTCCCTAGACTCCTCCCAACAGTGGCAAAGTGGCTATTTCAAATCTCTCTCTCTCTCTCTCTCTCTCTCTCTCTCTCTCTTTTTTTCTTATTTTGGGGCGTGGGGTATAAGGGATTGAATTTAGGGGTACTCCACCACTGAAGCTACATCCCTAGCCCTGTTTTGTATTTTATTAGAAACAGATCTCACTGAGTTGCTTAAGGCCTTGTTAAATTGCTGAGGCTTCGATCCTCCTGCATTCGACTCCCGAGTCGCTGGGATTACAGGTGTTTGCCACAACGCTGGACTCAAAATCTTTTTCCTAGAGAAAAAACAAAGTCATCAAGTGGAATTCCCTTAACCTCCCTATCCTTTAACTTCCCCCATCCATTGAGGGGACTTAAGAAATGTTCTTGCTACCTAAGATAAAATTCCTGCTTCAAGGCCTAGAACAAACATTTCTGTAAATATGTCCCTTTTGCTATCCCCAAGACAGAATTGATCAGTCCTCAGTATCCCCACATTCATTGAACTCATTAAGTCTGTTCTATGTGCCAAGCCCATTGCAAGGGGCATTTAAGTCCACACATCTGATTGGTCACCAGTATCAGCCCATGCCCTGATGTTGTAGTGTAACCAGAAAAAAAAATGATTAAAGCTTTCCCCTCCCTACCTCCAAAGGGATTATGCACATGTGGTTTCATCCTCTCAGCACCACCATCTAATAAGAATACTGCCCTGCTGGGTATGGTGGCACAGGGCTATAATCCCAGGCATTGGGTAGACTGAGGCAGGAGGATCACAGCAAGGATCACTTAGCAAGGTCCTCAGCAGCTTAGCAAGATCCTGTCTCAATTAAAAATAAATAGGGCCGGGCCGGTGGCGCAGGTCTGTAATCCCAGCACTTTGGGAGGCTGAGGCAGGAGGATTGTGAGTTCAAATCCAGCCTCAGCAATGGCGAGGCACTTAGCAACTCAGTAAGACCCTGTCTCTAAATAAAATACAAAAAAGGGCTGGGGATGTGACCCAGTGGTCAAGTGCCCCTGAGTTCAATCCCGGTACCACAAAAAATAAATAAATAAATAAATAAATAAATAGGGGCTGGGGCTATGGCTCAGCAGCAGAACACTCGTCTCGCATGTGGGAGGCCCTGGGTCCGATCCTTAGCTCCACATGAATAAAATAAAAGTATTGTGTCCATCTATACCTAAAAAGAATTTTAAATAAATAAATAGGATTGTGGATGTGACTCAGTGGTAAAGCACCCTGGGTTCAATCCCTGGTACCAAAAACCAAAAATCCTGCCCTACCAGTGCATTTCTTTAGGGTTTTATGATCAAGAGCCACCCCACTCCCAACACACACATGCTACAAGTACACAAGCTGAGTGAGTGGGAGGAAGAAGAGGGAAATCCCTCAGAAGCTGGGATCAGGGAAGTTTGGGAGGAGTGGTGCTGAAGAAAGGAGCTCAGGGACATCTGTAGTGTATGAAGATCATGGGATGGGGAAGAATGGGGATTTTTTAAAAACTAGAGCTGTGGGGCTGGGGTTGTGGCTCAGTAGTAGAGCACTCGCCTAGCATGTGTGCGGCCCGGGTTCCATCCTCAGCACCACATAAAAATAAACACATTGTGTACAACTAAAGCAAATAAATATTTTTTAAAAAGGCATTGTACACAACTAAAATAAATATTAAAAAAAAAAAAAAAAAAAACTAGAGCTGTGGTCTGGATATCTGTCCCTTTTGTACTGTTTCAAAAATGCAAGTAGCGGGGGCGCGGTGGCGCACGCCTGTAATCCCAGCCCTTGGGAGGCTGAGGCAGGAGGATCGCGAGTTCAAAGCCAGCCTCAGCAATGGCGAGGCACTTAGCAATCAGTGAAACCCTGTCTCTAATAAAATACAAAAAAGGGCTGGGGATGTGGCCCAGTGCTCGAGTGCCCCTGAGTTCAATCCCCGGTGCCAAAAAAAAAAAAAAAATGCAAGTAGCTGGGAGACATTGTACACATCTGTAATTCCAGTGAGTCTGGAGGTTGAGACAGGAGGATTGCAAATTTGAGGTTAGCCTTAGAAAATTAGTGAGGCCCTGTCTAAAAATTTTTAAAAGGGCTAGGGATATAGTTCATTTGTAAAGCACCCCTGAGTTCAATCCCCAGTACCAAAAGAAAAGAAAAAGACATGCAAGTAGAGTCCTTTTGATATTGCTTTGGATTGCTAGACCATGTTTTCTGAATGCAAACCACTCTGAGTCAGTGGGTGGTGGTTTTCAAAGCATTGCTGTGAGCTTGCAGCTATTATAATAGAAGTGTACACATGTACAAGGAAAAGAAGGTACTGTGCTTGTACTACTGTAACAGTGTACTTTATGCTTTGAATATAACCCTTCCAGCTCTGCCACTGCAACTTATTATTTTTTTAAATATTTGTTTATTAGTTTGTACGCTATTTATTTATTTTTTTAATATTTATTTATTTGCTTTAGTTGTACACAATGCAATGCATTTATATTTACGTGGTGCTGAGGATCGAACCCGGACCGCACACGTGTTAGGCGAACGCTCTACCACTGAGCCACAACCCCAGCCCCCGTACTATTTATTTTTAATTTATTTTTCACGGGCCGCACATGTGCTGAGGGCACTCGGCCACTGAGCCACAACCCTTGCCCGCAACTTATGCTTAAAATGGACATCTTTCTTTTTCTTCCTCTCCCCTGCTCCTTCCTAATCCCTCCCACTCCCTAATCTCAGGGAAAACAGGATTACCTTTCTTCCCTTTTTAGGCAGATTTATGTGCCCTTGAGTATACACACATAGGAATGAAGTAATCCAGACTTTGGGGATGGTACCTGAAGATATCAGAAGTAACTATCTCCTGACTTAACAAGTGAATTACAACTCCAACAGAGAACAAATGGAACACTATGGAACAGGCCTTTGAATCACCTCTTTAAAAGCCCCCTGTTCCACAGGGCTGGGGATATAGCTCAGTTGGTAGAGTGCTTGCCACACATGCACAAGTCCCTGAGTTTAATCCACAGCACCCCTGGGGGGAAAAAAAAAAAAGCCCCTGTTCCTGATGATGTGATGATGGACAGGATCACAGCCTGTGGGACAGGAATCCCCTGTGTTTTGCCTTTGCTAGCAAATCAATAAACCTTTTTCCTTTTTCTCAAAACCATGTCCTCGGGGCTGGGGCTGAAGCTCAGTGACAGAGTGCTTGGCTCACATGTGTGGAGCACTGGGTTTGATCCTCAGCACCACATAAATAAATAAAATAAAGGTATTATGTCCATCTACAACTAAACATAAAAAAAAAAAATGTGTCCTCAAGTACTGGGGTCGAGGACAACACTTTTGGCAACACTACTGTTGCAGCTATGAGCCCAGGAGTTGAGACCAGACTGGGTAACATAGACACCCAACTTAAAATAAGGGTGGTGGTGGCTGGAGGTATGGCTCAATGGTAGAGTGCCTGCCTAGCATGCTCAAGGCTCTGCCTTCCATCCCCAGCACTCCTTTAAAAAGAAAGGAAGGTCCCAAGCCAGGTAGGGTGGCACAGGCCTATAATCCCAGCAACTCCGGAGGCTGAGACAGGAGGATCACGAGTTCAAAGCCAGCCTCAGCAATTTAACAAGGTGCTAAGCAACTCAGAGAGACCCTGTAAAAAGACACTTGCAGAGTCCACACAAAGTCCAAAGACCATGCCACACACCAGAATCTCATGCAAGACACTTATTATCAGTATCAGGAGGCAAACCAAGGAGGCTGCCCCCCCCCCCAAGGAGAGCAGCAGCATGTCAGCACTCATAGAACAGCTTTATAGCCTAAGAGAGGCATTTCATAAACTGCTTAGGAGTTGCATCATCAGCTGGGGTGGGGTTGACCTGTCTGTTTAGCAGGCACTTGTTCTTAAGGAAAGTTAAGCAGCACTGCCTCAGAATCAAAACTCTGGAACTGGGGCTGAGGTTGTGGCTCATCGGTAGAGTGCTCGCTTAGCATGTGCGCCGCCCGGGTTCCATCCTCAGCACCACATAAAAATAAATGCATTGAGCCGGGCGCGGTGGCGCACGCCTGTAATCCCAGCACTTTGGGAAGCTGAGTCAGGAGGATCGCGAGTTCAAAGCCAGCCTCAGTGATGGCAAGGCACTTAGCAACTCAGTGAGACCCTGTCTCTAATAAAATACAAAAAAAAAAAAGGACTGGGGATGTGGCCCAGTGGTCTAGTGCCGCTGAGTTCAATCCCTGGTACCAAAAATAAATAAATAAATAAATAAATGCATTGTGTACAACTAAAGCAATTAAGAGAGATTTTCACTTGTAAATTATACATTTCTGTGATGTGAAATGTTTTTTAAAAGGCATATCTTTCTAGGCAGAAAAACATTAACAGATTAAAAACTTGCTCAAAAAGAATTCATGAGGGATTGGTTGAAAAACAGGTTAGGAAACGCAAATTCCATGTAACTCTCTTTACTGTGTTTGTGCATGAAGGTAGGAGAGAGATGTATGTATAAACACATAGGAAGATTGTAGATTTTGGTTGGAGGGTACAAGGATGTATCTTATATTACTCTTTCAGTGCTAGGGATGGAACCTAGAGCTTTGCTCATGCTAGGCAAGTGTTCTGTCACTGAACTACTTTCCCAGCCCCAATATCCCAAAAATATTAACACTGATTATTTTATTTCCCTACTTCTGTTCTTCTAAATTTACACAATGAACAGGGGCTTCTCTTAGAAATAGCCACAGGTGCAGGAGGAGCTGTTGGCTCCAGCACTAGGCCCCAGCCTGCAGGACTCTCTGCAGGGGGTGCCAGAGTCCTCTGGGCTCAGGGTCCAGCTTTCTCCTTTGCCCAAGGGCCTGATTACCTGTTGTTTCCATTCAGGAACAACTCCTCCAAGGCCCTGATGCAATCCCACTAGCACTGCCCTGGGGATAAAGGATCCTGCTACAAAGCATCAAGTTTTTTCTTTCAGGTGTCTTGAGAGATTTGAAGTTTGGGGAGGAGCTAGGAGAGAAAATTCTCCCTGGCCCCATCAAGGCTTGCCTGTCTTGGATTCTCTGAACTACTCCTCACTGCTCCTGAGCCTCTGAAACTGGGTGAACTCTGCTTTCAGTGCTGGTACTATGTTCCACAATCAGTGGTTCTCAAAGTGTGGTCCCTGGACCAATAGCGTAAGTATCACCAGGGAATTTGTTAGAAATACAAATTCTCAGCCGGGTGCGGTGGCACACGCCTGTAATCCCAGCACTTTGGGAGGCTGAGACAGGAGGATCACGAGTTCAAAGCCAGCCTCAGCAATGGCGAGGCATTTAGCAACTCAGTGAGACCCTGTCTCTAAATAAAAATACAAAAAAGGGCTGGGGATGTGGCCCAGTGGTCGAGTGCCCCTGAGTTCAATCCCCGGTACCACAAAAAAAAAAAAAAAAAAAAAAAAAGAAATACAAATTCTCTGATTTCAGCCCAGACCAACTAAATGATGAGAACTGCAGAGGTGGGGACCAGCAAGCCATCTTAACAAGTTTTCTGGGGAATTCAATTTGAGAAACATTTTCCAGACCATTAGGGAAGGATCTTGGAAGGCAAATCTAGTCATGCTCCTTCTTTTTTACAAAGGGGGAAACTGAGATTCTGGGAGTAGAAGGACCTGGCACAAGATCAGATATAATTAAGTCATGGAGCTGAAAATGGAAGTTAGGCCATCATTTCCAGAGGGCCTTCTCTTTCTTCTGACACATACTGACCTCCCAAGTCCATCCAAATTCACTCTGTTATCTTCTGAAGTGTCACCTGGGGGCTTGCGCCCAATGATGGAGCACTCCCTCTGTGCCAGGCACCGTGCCCACCTGCAATAGCTCCATGAATCCCCACTGTAGCCTGAGAAGTTAGCATGAGTACTCACCCCACTTTACAGAACAGAAAACTGAGGCTAGATAAAGGTCAGGTCACTTGCCTAAGGTCACAGAACAGACAGGGCAAGACAAGACTCAGATCATCTTTCTCTGCCCCCATGATCCATGCTGTGGCTAGCAAAACCACACCAAGCTTTGAAGAGACTGTCCTTCTCTAGGGAGTGCCCATTACCAGCATCTACAATTTGGTAGAGAAACAAGGAGACAAAATTTCCCTGAGCAGGTAAAAAAATTTTACCTGAGCAGGTAAAACAGTTATTGATAGATGGGCAGGAGCCAATAGGCTTAGAGGTCACCCAAAGGTCACCCTGTTCCACTGGCAAAGGGTCAAAAGGTCGCTCTGTTCTTGAGCAGGATGTTTCATTTTCCCCAGGCAGGAGCCAATAGGCTTAAAGGTCACCCTCCCCCATGAGCAAAGAGCCTATAGCGTTAAAGGTCGCTCTGGTACACCCCACCACCACCAGAAATCCCTATATAAGCTCCCATTTGTTCAGAGTTTTGGGGGAGACACACAGACACAACAGCTCATCCCTGCTGAGAGGAGGCAGCCACTGCACCAACCTTAGACCCACCACCTCCAGCCCGACGGCAGCTGCCCCAGCCGACAGCTCCAGAGACCACAGCCAGCGCGACCAGGCACCCACCTTCCATTCAGAGCTTGTACACTCCCTTCTCCCTGATTCCCCTCTCCCTGACTCCTCTCTCCCAGCACCTCTTTGACCTCTGACCAGCCATAAAGTCTAGTGACTAAATCTCTTGGCTGCATGGTTGTCCCTGTTGTGATTTTTGCCCTTCAGTTATCAAACAGCCAATACCTAAAAGCTACTGCCATTTACTTATTAGAAAGCCTCTTGACTCTTGGTTAGCACACAGTTGTACTGACTTGGGAGATAGGAGGAACAGGGCAAATTAGAAGCACTCAGGAGGAAGATGGCAGCTCTTAGAGCACATATTGTAAAAACAGAATATGTACACAGCACCTATGTAGTTGAGAAGGAATTGAGCCAAGCACGGTGGCCTTCACCTTTAATCCCAGCAACTGAGGAGGCTGAGGCAGGAGGACTGCAAGTTTGAGGTCAGCCCAAGCAACTTAGCAAATACCCTGTTTCAATATTAAAATAAGGGTTGGGGGGCTGGGGTTGTGGCTCAGCAATAGAGCGCTCGCCCTAGCACGTGCACAGCCCAGGTTCGATCCTCAGCACCATGTAAACATAAATGCATTGCATTGTGTACAACTAAAAGCAAATAAATAAAGATTAAAAAAATAATAAGGGTTGGGGATGTGGCTCAGTGGTAAAACGCTTGCCTCAAATGTGTGAGGCCCTGGGTTCAATCCCAACACTGCCAAAAGATAAATAAATAAAAATTAAAAATAAAAAGGCCAGGGGCTAAAGTTGTACTCAGCAGTAGAGTACTTGCCTTGTACATGTGAGACACAGGATTCGATTCCCAGCACCACATGTAAATAAGCAAATAAAATAAAAGTCCATCGACAACTAAAAAAATTTTTTTAAGTAAATAAAAAGGCCTGAAATGCACCTCAGGGGTAGAGCACCTCTGGGTTTGAGTATTGCCAAAAAAAAAAAAAAAAAAAAATCCCATCAAATCAAAATTATATTTTGAGACTTGAATAACTCTTTACTAATTGATCAATCAAAAATTTACAAGTGGATTTTTAATTGAATGTCAACTTCTCCATGTCAGTATTTCAGAATAAGGCTAGAGCTCTAATTTGCAGAACATTCATGCATGGTTAAAGCTGTCAAGATGCAGATTGGCATGGTGGCTCACACCTGTAATCTCGGAACTCCAAAAGCTGAGGCAGAAGGAATACAAGTTCAAAGTGAGCCTGGGCAACTTAGCGAGACCCTATCTCAACTTTTTTAAAAAAAGAGCCGGGGATGTTTCTCAGTGGGAGGGTGCTTTTGAGTTCAATCTGTGTACCGGAAAAAATAAAAGGACAGGTGAGCTGTAAACAGACAGGGCTCTCAGGACTTTGTGAAGATGAATCTGGGGAACCACTTGGAGATACGCACAGCAGTCTCCTCCTCCATGGACCGGCTTCACTGGGGGCTGCAGGTGCTGCACTTGGGGCTAATGGGACCAGAACCTCTCCAGCAAGAGGTCCAAAGTCCTCTGGCCAGGATAGGCAGTGGTGATCCCTGCAACCGACTGCTTAAGTAGACATCCAGGGTGTGGAATATCACCTTGGCCATGCCAGCTCATCAGCACCATAATGCTCAATACCCAGAGGAACATGGATGTGACCTCAGACCCTGCTTCATGCAGGCCACCACAGGCCCTGAGGATGTGTCTGGTTGGCCTCAGGAAAATCCTACCCTCTGCCTGTAATCATCAACAATTAGTTCAGAAATGGGCATGTGACTCAACTTGGGCCAATGTGGGGAGGTATGCCAGGGTTCTTTCTGGGAGAGCCTTTAGAAGTGACCTTCTTTCTACTGGATGTATTTCTCGTCCAGGATAGGACATTGAGAATGGCAGCAAGCCATCTTGCCACCAACCTGAGAATAAGCCAATACATAGGCCCAAAAGACAAAAAGAAGCAAAGATTAAACCAACCCTAAAGCTCACTTCACTTATGGACACTCAGTTAAGTTAGACAATACATGTTGTTTTAGGTAGTTTTCTATTACTATAACAAAGTACCTGAGATAATCAACTTAAAAAGCTAGGTTTGTTGCCGGGCGCGGGGCGCACGCCTGTAATCCCAGCACTTTGGGAGGCTGAGGCAGGAGGATCGCGAGTTCAAAGCCAGCCATCAGCAATGGCAAGGCACTTAGTAACTCAGTGAGACCCTGTCTCTAAATAAAATACAAAAAAGGTCTGGCGATGTGACCCAGTGGTCGAGTGCCCCTGAGTTCAATCCCCAGTACCACAAAAAAAAAAAAAAAAAAAAAAAAAAAAAAAAAAAAAAAAAAAAGCTAGGTTTGTGGGGCTGGAGTTGTGGCTCAGTGGTAGAGCACTTGCCTAGCATGTGTGAGGCACTGGGTTCAATTCTTAGCACCACATATAAATAAATGAATAAAATAAAGGTCCAGGGGCTGGGGCTATGGCTCAGCAGTAGAGCGCTCGTCTCCCATGTGTGAGGCCCTGGGTTTGATCCTCAGCACCATATAAATAAAATGAAGGTATTTGTGTCTACCTACAACTAAAAAATATATTTAAAAAAAATAAAAGCCAGGCGCGGTGGCGCACGCCTGTAATCCCAGCACTTGGGAGGCTGAGGCAGGAGGATCATGAGTTCAAAGCCAGCCTCAGCAATGGCGAGGCACTTAGCAACTCTGTGAGACCCTGTCTCTAATAAAATACAAAAAAGGGCTGGGGATGTGGCCCAGTGGTTGAGTGCCCCTGAGTTCAATTCCTGGTACCAAAAAATAAAAAATAAAAATAAAAAAAATTAAAAAAGTCCATCAATATCTAAAAAAAAAAAAGTAGGGTTTATAGCTCAGTGGTAGGTAGTGTACTTATCTGGTATGTGCAAGATCCTGGGTTCCATTCTTAGCACTGTCAAAAAAAAAAATGGGGAGAATATTTTGACCCAGGGTTTCAGAGGTCTCATTCCATTATCATATTGGTCCTGTTGCTGTGGGTGTGTGGTGAGACAGTATCTCATGGCAGTAGTGCTTTGGCAAAATTGGTCATCTCATGGCCAAGACATGAGAGACAGGAAAGGGCTGGGGTCCCAATATCCTCTTCAAGGACATGCCCCCAATGGCAAGAAAACCACCCACTAGGCTCCATCTCTTTTTAAAAAATTTTTTTGGTAGTGTAGATGGAGAGAATGCCATTATTTTATTTGGTTCTAAGAATCGCACCCAGGGCTTCATACATGCTAGGCAAGTGCTCTGCACTGAGCCCCAGCCCCAGCCCCCAGGCTCTATCTCTTCAAGGTTCCACCACCTTGAAATAGTGCTACAGGGTGGGAACCAAGTCTTTAATATGCGGATCTTTGGGGGAAAGTTATGCACATGTCTTTATTGGTTAAACCAGTTCAAGTTGTGCTTCTTGGTCCTCTGCAATAGAAATCACTGTCACTCATGGCTCTGGGACAATCCCCAGGAAGACCAAATGATAAAATAACACTCACTATGCATTACTTCCCACAGCAAGGCAGCATTGTCCCCATTTTCTTTCTTTTTTTTTTTTTTTTTTTGTGGTACCAGGGATTGAACTCAGGGGCACTCAACCACTGGGTCACATCCCCAGCCCTTTTTTGTATTTTATTTAGAAACAGGGTCTCACTGAGTTGCTAAGGGCCTCGCCATTGCTGAGGCTGGCTTTGAACTTGCAATCCTCCTGCCTCAGCCTCCAAAGTGCTGGGATTACAGGTGTGCGCCACCAAACCTGGCCATTGTCCCTATTTTCACATAGAAACATTAAAGTTCAGAGAGGCTAAGTAACATCCCAAGGTCGCACAAGTCGCATGAGATGGCAGAACTTTAACCATGTAGACTCCCACTCTAGAGTTTAGTTTTGTTTGTGGTACTTGGGATGGAACCCAGGGCCTCACTCATGCTAGGTGAGCGCTCTACCACTGAGCTACATCCCCAGCCCTGGTATCCACATTCTTTATCCTGGCAACTTCATAGAGAGGGAGGAAACAAAATAACTTTAAAAGTGATCAAAGAGGGGCTGGGGTTGTGGCTCAGCTGCAGAGCGCTCGCCTCGCACGTGCGCGGCCCGGGTTCGATCCTCAGCACCACGTTAAAACATAAATGCATTGCATTGTGAACAAGTAAAGTAAATAAATAAATAAATGCTTTTTTAAAAAAAGTGATCAAGGGCCGGGCGCGGTGGCTCACGCCTGTAATGCCAGCACTTTGGGAGGCTGAGGCAGGAGGATGGCGAGTTCAAAGTCAGCCTCAGCAATGGCGAGGCACTTAGCAACTCAGTGAGACCCTGTCTCTAAATAAAATACAAAAAAAGGGCTGGGGATGTGGCCCAGTGGTCCAGTGCCCCTGAGTTCAATCCCTGGTACCAAAAAAAAAAAAAAAAAAAGTGACCAAGGAACTTGGAAATCTCAGGGGTTTGGGGTCACTTAGTAAAGGGGCAGGTGGTCCTTACACCTCAGTAGACAGGGAGCACCGAGCACTGGGGTGCTTATAATATTGAGTTTAAAAGAGAGGGTGCTATTTATTTATTTGTTTTGGTACCAGGGATTGAACTCAGGGGCACTGGACCACTGGGCCACATCCCCAGCCCTTTTTTGTATTTTATTAGAGACAGGGTCTCACTGAGTTGTTAAGTGCCTGGCCATTGCTGAGGCTGGCTTTGAACTTGCAATCCTCCTGCATCAGCCTCCCAAGTGCTGGGATTACAGGCGTGAGCCACCGCTCCCAGCCTAAATAGGTTTTTATTGGAGATTGAACCCAGGGGCAAGACCCTGTCTCTAAATAAAATATTAAAAAGGGCTGGGGATGTGACTCAGTGGTTGACCACCCCTGGGTACAATTCTCAGTACCACCTCCCCATCCTCCCCCAAAAAAAGAAGATAAACTTGACAGGTCACATAGTATGTAATCCCATACATATAACATTTTGGAAAAGTCAAAATCACAGGGCATGGGCTGGTGCTATGGCTCAGTGGTAGAGCACTCGTCTTGCATGTGTGAGGCACTGGGTTTGATCCTCAGCACCACATAAATGAAAATAAAGGCACTGTGTCCATCTACAACTAAAAAACTATTTTAAAAAAATCACAGGCAATGGGCGCGGTGGTACACGCCTGTAATCCCAGCACTTTGGGAGGCTGAGGCAGGAGGATCGCGAGTTAAAGCCAGCCTCAGCAATGGTGAGGCACTTAGTAACTCAGTGAGACCCTGTCTCTAAATAAAATACAAAAAAGGGCTGGGGATGTGGCCCAGTGGTCGAGTGCTCCTGAGTTCAATCCCCGGTACCACAAAAAAAAAAAAAAAAAAAAAAAAAAAAAAAAAAAAAAAATCACAGGGCAGAAAATAGATCTGTGAGGCTGGAGTATAGAGCAGAGGGGTAGAGCACTTGCCTAGCATGTCCAAGGCCCTGGGTGCCATCCCCAGCACTGCAAAAAAAAAAAAGAAGAAAGAAAGAAAGAGAACATGCCCGAAACAGTAAGCTCCTTCGCAGCAGTTCCTAATGCTGGCAGCCCCTGAAAATTGCCTGTGGAGGTCCAGTTCACCCACAGCCAACTGAACCAGAACTTTTGGAGGGCTGGGAGGGGCAGGAATCTGTACTTTAACCGTGCACAATACCCCCAAGAAACCAGTGGCGGAATGTACAGTTTGGATCCAGACTTCTGGTTCAGGATAGATTTCAAGCTTTTTCTGCAGCCCAGACTCGTCCCCTGAATATGAATTATGTATCCAACTACTACTTGACATCCCTACCTGGATCTCAAATTTAGGCACCTGAGCTTTTCTTTCTTTTTTTTTTTTTTTTTTTTTTTGGTACTGGGGATTGAACTCAGGGGCACTCAACCACTGGGCCACATCCCCAGCCCTTTTTTGTATTTTATTAGAGACAGGGTCTCACTGAGTTGCTAAGTGCCTTGCCATTGCTGAGGCTGGCTTTGAACTCATGATCCTCCTGCCTCAGCCTCCCAAGTGCTGGGAATACAGGCGTGCACCACCGCGCCCGGCTTCTTTTCTTTAATATTTATTTTTTTAGTTTTACGTGGACACAATATCTTTATTTTATTTTTATGTGGTGCTGAGGCCTCATGCATGCTAAGCAAGTGCTCTACCACTGAGCCACAACTCCAGCACAGGCACCTGTTGCCGCCTGAAGCGATGGCCGCTTGGAGCAACAAAGCCGCGGGAAGAAGTTCAGAGACGAACTGGAAACAAACAGCTTTTTATTCTGATAACTTTTCTCTCTGGCTCTAACAATGACTAACACGCGCCACACACACCACCAAAATGGCGCTGACCCAATCAGCAATCTCGGCCAAGTCCCGCGAGATCCCGGGCCAAGTCCCGTGAGACTACGGAAGGCGACAATGCCCAAATCTCCATGGCCCATAGTCAACCACAATTTAAGCCATCTCCCCAAACAGGGCTCCTGCATTTCCCCTCTTTTGTTTTAAAAGAGGGGATGCTCTAGGATGTCTATGTGCAACCAACATTCTTACCCGTCATCGGATAATCAAGGCTGTGCCCTTGACTCCTGTCTTAGGTTGATATGTCGGCCACATGAGACTGTCTCCTGCGACTGTGCCTGTCTTAGGTTGTCCCCCTCTGGGGATCTTACCCGTCATTCGCAAACCAGCCATCCAATGGAGCCCTTTAGGATCGACTGTGTATGATGACTAACAGCCGTCCAATTGTGAGGAGATGTTGCGGCTTTAAGGCGACAAGCCTTTTGGTGATGAGCCAAATTGCATAGCATATCAAATTGTTTAAACAAATCAGCTGTCTTAAGTTTCATCAAGTAACACACTGAATTTTCTAGACAAATACCTGCAAGGCATTGTCTCCTAAAGTCCCAAACAATGAAAGATCAAAATGTCCATTTGTTATAACACGTTGATGTAGGAGGCCCCATGCATGTAGAGCAGAGACTACACTGTTGGTGAGGTTGTTTGATGCTTGAGCAGCAGGGATGCTTGCGGCGACCGCGATCCCTGCAGCTGTAGCAGCAGACGTCTTTTTTATGTCTAGACAATGCCACCGGCAAATCTTCAGGGCCCGCTACCTAGAAACTCAAGCATCAATTATTAAAGGAAAGGCAGTGCTATTGTAGCACTGAGTCAAGAGGCGAGTTGTCAAACTACAAAATAGAATAATTAGATTAGAAAATTAAAGTTGATTTTTGTTCACACACATCGCTGGTTGAACTTCTACAAACATAAGTTGGAAAAATATCATATTTAGAACAAAAACAAAGAAAGACTGAGGGTAATTACTGTATTAAAGATAGATTAAAGAGCCGGGCGCGGGTGGCGCACGCCTGTAATCCCAGCACTTTGGGAGGCTGAGGCAGGAGGATCGTGAGTTCAAAGCCAGCCTCAGCAATGGCGAGGCACTTAGCAACTCAGTGAGACCCTGTCTCTAATAAAATACAAAAAAAAAAATGGGCTGGGGACTTGGCCCAGTGGTCGAGTGCCCCTGAGTTCAATCCCCAGTACCACAAAAAAAAAAAAAAAAAGATAGATTAAAGAAAAGGTAAAGGCACTTTGGAGAAATAATTTGTTAGCTGGAACCCTTGAGTCTCTGTATACAGAGCAATCTTTTACCTGTTGAGATAATTGAAATTAATGAGCTATTAAACAAATGAAGTTAATAACAAATAAACAATCTTATGTCAAAACACTAAAATATCAGGTTATATAGCACTAGTCATATTGTTTGCTAAAGAGAAGTCCCAGGGACACCTATAAATCAAAATTGAAAGTACCTTCATTTATAAAATTATTTACTCTTAATTGAATACTCTTAACCTAAAATGAATTAAAGTTATTTGGATCTATATATATATTTTTTTTTTCATAAGCGCTTTGTTATTTGTGACGTCACACTGGACAGACGCACAAACATACAAACATATATTTGTGACGTCACATTAACATGAAATGTAGACAAATGTACAGACATAAAGACATGTATAAAAAGAAAAAAAATACAATTGTGTGCACACTAAAGAGAGATCTCCTCGTCCCGGCCGGGAGGAATGACACTTAAGTTGTGAAATTTATTTATTTATTTTTTTTTTTTTGTGGTACTGGGGATTGAACTCAGGGGCACTCGACCACTGGGTCACATCCCTAGCCCCTTTTTGTATTTTTTATTAGAGACAGGGTCTCACTGAGTTGCTAAGTGCCTTGCCATTGCTGAGGCTGGCTTTGAACTCGCGATCCTCCTGCCTCAGCCTCCCAAAGTGCTGGGATTACAGGCGTGCGCCACCGCGCCCGGCAAGTTGTGAAATATTTTGAAGGACTCTTTTGAGGGAATCATTCTATACTTTCATCTTGGTCCTCTTGATTTTGTACCTTTTTTATTAATCTTGATTCTTCAACAACTTCATCTTGATCATTTTGATGTGGGTACCTGTTTTATTAATCTAGATGGTATCCATATTGGAGAGGATTCGTGTTTTGGAAAAACACAAACAGATCCTCTCCCCAAATTAATACTGGATCTGGACCCTTCCATGTACCTGAAAGAACATCCTTCCAGTCAACCAAAGGTTTATGTTGTTGGTGTGGATTCCAATGTCTGTCTCCAGCAGAATAACCATTAGAGTCTAAAGTTAAAAAATTTAAGGTAAACAGGGCGACTGCCAATCTGTCCTTAGGACTTTTCCTTCTTTTTGTTTTAATAACATAATTTTCAGTGTGCGGTTTGCTCTTTCAATAATGCCCTGACCCTGAGGATTGTATGGGATGCCTGTTTTATGGGATATATTGAATTTTGTGCAAAATTGTTTGAAAGATGAGGACGTATATGCAGGGCCATTATCTGTTTTAAGCATTTTGGGAATGCCCAATGCAGCAAAAGCTTGCAAACAATGAGATGTAACATCTTTAACTTTTTCTCCAGAATGTAAGGAAGCAAAAATCATGCCTGAGCCTGTATCTATGGTAACATGAATAAATCGCAATTTTCCAAAACTTGGCTCATGGGTAACATCCATCTGCCACAAATGATTGGGCATTAACCCTCTAGGGTTAACGCCAAAATGAGGATTGGGCAAATGTGTCATACAAGATTTACAATCTTTTACAATTGTTCTGGCTTGCTCCTTTGTGATTTTAAACCTACGTTGCAAGGTGGTGTTGTTGACATGAAACTGGGAGTGAAATAAAGTAGCTTGTTGGAGCACTGAAAGTATAAATATTGTTTTTGTAAGTTTATCAGCCTTTTGATTACCTTTATGGAGGGGACCAGGCAAATTAGTATGTGTTTTAATATGGCCTACGAATAGAGGTTTTTTTTTATCTACAAAAGTTTTTGTATTTGATAAAACAATTTATTTGCCGGGCGCGGTGGCGCACGCCTGTAATCCCAGCACTTTGGGAGGCTGAGGCAGGAGGATCACGAGTTCAAAGCCAGCCTCAGCAATGGCGAGGCACTTAGCAACTCAGTGAGACCCTGTCTCTAATAAAATACAAAAAAGGGCTGGGGATGTGACCCAGTGGTTGAGTGCCACTGAGTTCAATCCCCAGTACCAAAAAAAAAAAAAAAAAAAAAACAATTTAAAGGCTGGAGTATGAGGTGCTATGGTCTTGTTAACTTTAATTTTGGGACAGCTTGTACAATAATAGTGGCTATCTGAAAAAATGTTTACGGGCTGGTCCCTAAAATTTTTCAGAGCTCTTATCACAGCTTTTAATTTTACTAGTTGAGCTGATTTGTGTGCAGTTATGTAAGTCATATTTTCTTTTTTTAGTGACTACTGTAGCAGTACCATTTGAGGACCCATCTGTAAATATATTAAATGTCTTAGGAATAGGTTGATTTTTTATTACCTGTGAAAATATAATAGGATGATTAATATAAAAAGATAATATAGGAGACTTAGGAAGATGATTATCAAAATTTGCAGAAATAGAGCATTTAGTTATAGCCCAATTATTATCATTGAAGCATAAATATTTAATCTGTGATGATGAATAGGGAGTAATAATAGTAGCAGGGTGAATGTCAAATATTTTAGTAGAAGTTTTAAGTCTTTGAAGAATAAGTTTAGCCACCATGGAGGTATAAGACTCAATTATACTTTTAGGAGAGACGGGCAAATGTATCTATAATAAAGGCCCTTGTTGTCAAAATACTCCTGTGGGTGTATATTGTGAAGAAATAATAATTAACATCAGCGGTTGAGTTAAATCCAATTTATCACAATGAGCTCTTTCGATGGCTTTTTCTACTAATTTTAAAGCTTTTTTAGCATCAGGAGTCAATTTCGCGGTGAAGATGGATCAGGGTCTCCGCGAAGGATGTCAAATAAAGGTTTTAGTTGGCCAGTAGTGAGATTTTTTATTGTTTTAAAATCTACTGACTGATGGACACTCTGTCCATTTTTCTTTTCAAATGCTGGCGGTTCCCAATGTATCTGTGAGTTACCCTCGAGAGCGCATAAGCGATCAGAAAGACTTTTTATTTCTGTTTCTAGGGTATGCAAATGCCTAGTAATACCCTTCATATTTTCTGTAATGGATTTCACCCATGGGGGAGTAGAGGACACAAGTGGTTCCTCTACTTGACGGTCCTTTTTCTTGGTCTTTTATAGTTTTTTTTTCCTTATTTTCTCAGGATCACTTTTACTAGATTCCTCACCACTGCTAATTTCACTGACAGCAATATCCTGAGGCCCAGGTTCCATTAAGAGCAAGTATCCTTCAGCTATCTCCAATAACTCCCGAATAGCTCTAATAGCTTGGATTTTTGTCATTTTTGGGACTCTTCTAATACTCTCTTTACTGGTCTTAGTTGGCCCAGTGGAAGCTACACTTTTTTGATCACTTTCACTTTTTTCTATATCCTCTTCACTCAGAACAGAGTCAGGTATATCAAGGAGTCTTTGCATAGCCTCTATCACTTGGGATTTAGTTATATTTGAACCCATCTTTAGAGACCTTTCAGTTCTTACCTGTCCGCTCCGAAGTCCCCGTACGGGCCGCCACCTGTTGCCACCTGAAGCGATGGCCGCTTAGAGCAACAAAGCCACGGGAAGAAGTTTAGAGGCAAACTGGAAACAAACAGCTTTTTATTCTGATAACTTTTCTCTCTGGCTCTAACAACGACTAACACGCGCCACACACACCACCAAAATGGCGCTGACCCGATCAACAATCTCGGCCAAGTCCCGTGAGACTACAAAAGGCAACAATGCCCAAATCTCCATGGCCCATAGTCAACCACAATTTAAGCCATCTCCCCAAACAGGGCTCCTACAGGCACCTGAGCTTTTGATCTGCCCCCAAACCAGCCCCATCCATGTGCTTTCCCATTTCACTCAATGGAAATTCCATTCTGCAGTCATCCAGTTAAAACCCTAACATCAGGCGGGTGCAGTGGCGCACGCCTGTAATCCCAGCACTTTGGGAGGCTGAGGCAGGTGGATCTTGATTTCAAAGCCAGCCTCAGCAATGGTGAGGCACTTAGCAACTCAGTGAGACCCTGTCTCTAATAAAATACAAAAAAAGGGGGCTGGGGATGTGGCCCAGTGGTTGAGGGCCCCTGAGTTCAATCCCTGGTACAAAAAAAAAAAAAAAAAAAAAAGAAAAAAAAAAAAAAACCTACCATCATCCTCAGTGATACCCTCCTCTTGGAACTCTATCACTCTACCCCTCAGCACCTCCATTGTTACCATCTGGTCTCCTGGTGTGAGGCACCTTGTGTCTCACCTGATTTTTTTTTTGTACCAGGGATTGAATTCAGGGGCACTCGACCACTGGGCCACATCCCCAGCCCTTTTTGTATTTTATTAGAGACAGGGTCTCACTGAGTTGCTAAGTGCCTCGCCATTGCTGAGGCTGGCTTTGAACTCATGATCCACCTGCCTCAGCCTCCCAAAGTGCTGGGATGACAGGCGTGCGCCATTTGGGGGCTTTGTAGCGTCTTTCACTGCTATTACCCCCCCCTCCCGCCTGGTCCTGGCTCACTGAATGAATGAAGGGAACACCAGAAGTGACTTGCCCAAGGTCACAGGTACTCAGGATTAAAGGTTTTCCTTTTAGGAAGAAACAAAGCACTAAGCCCTCAGCTCTGGCCCAAAGCCTTTCTCACAGTCATGTCAAGTCCTTCAGCCCTGCCCCAGGACAGAGCCTGGGGACAGCCCAACCATAGAGGTATCTGCTGGACTTTGCCAGGACAGGGGTGTTCACACCGCCCAGCGGGGCTGCCATGGAGAGGGGGTAGGGAAGGGGCTCCTTGAAGAAGGGAGCCTGAAGATACTAGGGTGGTGATCCTGTGCTGGTAGAGGCCAAGGCAGCCAGCCACCCATAAGGCAAAGGGACTTCTCCCTCCCGCTCTGGCCCAAGTGCAAGCGTGGAGGACAGCTGCAGGCCCAGGCCTATGCCCACGGGGAGGGAGGGAAGGTTGCAGTTTCCAAGCAGAAGAGCAGCATGTGCAGCTGCTGCTGGGGCACCAGGCATAGGGCCAGGTTCCAAATGCCCCGCATTCCCTAACCCCTACACCAGCAGAGGACACCCTGGCTCATATGGTCCAGGGTCTAGAATCTGGCGCCCTCTGGTGGCACAACTGGTTAGGACCAGAAGTGAACCTCAGGCTTCCTCCTCTGAGCTCCAAAGAGCAGGAGTGGCCAGGGAGCAGCTCTGTGTCTGGCCTGGGCCCACCTTGACCACCAGCAAGGCAAGGCCAGTGATGATATCAGTGACAGCCACCACGGCTCCATCAGGCGAGCACTCCCTGCCCAGCATTTCCTACCTACCCAGCCCACAAGATGCTTCTCTTCGCCGGGCGCGGTGGCGCACGCCTGTAATCCCAGCACTTTGGGAGGCTGAGGCAGGAGGATCACGAGTTCAAAGCCAGCCTCAGCAATGGCGAGGCACTTAGCAACTCAGTGAGACCCTGTCTCTAAATAAAATACAAAAAAGGGCTGGGGATGTGGCCCAGTGGTCGAGTGCCCCTGAGTTCAATCCCTGGTACCAAAAAAAAAAAAAAAAAAAAAAAAAAAAGTATAAAGTGCAGGGCTGGGGTTGTGGCTCAGCAGCAGAGCACGCGCCTCGCACGTGTGTGGCCCGGTTCGATCCTCAGCACCACGTAAACATAAATGCATTGCATTGTGTACAACTAAAGTAAATAAATAAATATTTTTTTAAAATAAATATTTTTTAAAATAAATTTTTTTAAAAATAAATATTTTTTAAAATATTTTTTAAAAATATTTTTTTAATTCCCAGCACTTTGGGAGGCTGAGGCAGGAGGATCGCGAGTTCAAAGCCAGCCTCAGCAATGGCGAGGCACTTAGTAACTCAGTGAGACCCTGTCTCTAATAAAATACAAAAAAGGGCTAGGGATGTGGCCCAGTGGTCGAGTGCCCCTGAGTTCAATCCCCGGTACCAAAAAATATATATATATATATTTTTTTTTAAATAAATATTTTTTAAATATTTATCTAAATAATTTTTTTATTTTTTAAATATTTATTTAAATAAATATTTTTTAAATATTTATTTATGTTTACGTGGTGCTAAGGATCGAACCCCGGCCGCACACGTGTGAGGCAAGCGCTCTGCCACTGAGCCACAACCCCAGCCCATAAATAAATATTTTTTTTAAAAAAGTATAAAGTGCAAATCCACCTGGCCTTTATTGAGGTTACTATGTGCTGGACACAAGGTCTGCCAGGCTCTACTCCCACCTCCCTGAACTTCCTGTTGCCAGGAAAGAAGGTGCTGGTGACATCCAGGTGTCGAGCAAGGAAGGCTGCTGAGGTGGAGGTAGACGGGACAGAGGGGTCCAGTGGCTGAGTCCTTAGGGAGGGCAGGGCTCCAGTCATCTGTCCAGCATGAAACTGAGAGCCGGGGAGCCTCCTCTGTCCCTCTACCTGGGGCTCTGATCCAGGCCCAGCAGGCCCAGCAGTCTTTGAGTCCCACCCTTTTGCTAAGTGACCTTTGGGAAACGGGATCCATTTCTGAGTGGTTTCTCCCAACCTAAGACTGGTCCAGAGGCAGAGTGGCCAAGTCTAAGGCGACAGCCAGGTCTCTCTGGCTTTGTGGCTTCTGGGGGCGGCTCCTGCCAGCAATATCTTCTGCTCCTATGTGCTCCTTTGGAGTCACTGCTTGGACCTGATGGGACAGAGGTGGAAGAGGCAGAAACAGAAAAACAGAAAGAACTGGAGTCAGATGCAATCTAAGAGAGACAAACACCAACAGGTACAGAGAAACAGCCAGAGAGAGAGAGAGAGAGAGAGAGAGAGAGAGAGAGTCAAAGACACACTGAGACGACGACAAAGCCAGCGACAGAACAAAAGGGAAGACGGCTGAGGAGGTGAAACAGGTCCATACTGGGCCCAGCAAGTGGGGCCTCACCTAGAGCTCGTCCCGGGGCTGGGGATGGAGGCTGTGCCCACTGCTGCCAGCCAGGTCCAGGACAGGGCCACGCAAGGTCTTTTGAGAGCCGGTCCAGCTGATGAGGTGGCCGCTGTCGTCGTCCCAAGGAGAGGATGTCTCTGTGTCACTGAGCCACTCGGCATCCCCTGCATAGTGGGTGGGGGCAGCGAGCAGGGGCTGGGCTGAGAAGGCCTGCAGGTCCCTCGGCCAGAAGTGTGCCTTGTACTGCTCACTGTGAGGCAGGAAGACAGTTCAGGTGGGCCAAGGTGGGCCCCTACTCCCAGACCCTGTACCAGCCGGGAGCCTGGTGCCTCCCCTCCCCTCACCGCCCTCCCCATTAGTCCTCACAACAGCCCTGAGAAGCAGGACTTCTATCATTCCCATTCTCCAGATAAGGAAACTGAGGCTCATAATAGGGAAGCCATTTAACACCAAGAGGGCAGCAAGGCATCCACACGTAGCCGGGTCTGACCACTGGCTCTTCTTGGGTGACCTGGGCCTCATCAGGCTCTATCTCCCCAGCCACCCAGTGAGGGAACTTATTGAGACAGGCTTCTGGACGGGGCACCCCTGCCCTGCCCTGCCCCAGCCGAGCCTCACTTGGGGTGCTGGTCAAACATGATGGGCAGGAACTCGTCCACAGGCAGCATGCGGCGCAGAGGCTGGGAGGCCAGCAGCTTGCGGGCGCCTGCCAGGCTCAGGGTGTATGCCAGTGTCCAATAGGAGTACCCAGCCACCACCAGGCCCGGTAGCCCCTCCACAGCCACCTCCTCCTCAGGGTTCACCTGCTTTCGGCCGAGGTAGCTGCAAGTGAATCAAGGGCCCCAGAAGCCACTGTAGGTCCTGGGGTGTCACAGGCCCCTCTCAGCCCGGTTCAGGGGTGGGAGGTAGCCGGGACTCCAAGCAGGAAGTAGCCAGCCCTCTTCCTTCCCCCTGGGGTGCAGGCGGCCTACATGAGGTCCCACGGAAGCTTCTGGGCCTCCACCTCCTCCATCAGCTTCTTCAGGCGCCTCCGGAAGTTGCTCTGAAAGCGCACGTCGTCCTCAAATACCAGGACCCGGGCCAAACCCCTGGCCACCACCTGTGGTACACGGCGGGGGTAGGGAGACGGCTCTGCAGATTTGAGCTTTCCACTTCCCATCTGCCTAAAGCCGACAGACTCTGCCTTCCTCAGCCTCATCCCAAGGCTACACAGTGACTCCCAAGCCCACCAGGACTGCCACTGCCTAGGGAATGAAATGCAGGGCCCTCCCCCAGGTCCCTAGCCTAGTTTGCCAAAAAAAATTATTTGGCAATCACCGTCCTTGCTGTGGTCACTGAGCTCTGCTCTATCCCAGGGGCTAGCGCTACCATTCACCTCCAGGGATGCCCAAGAGGCGGGAAATGTGACCCCCTATGACAGGAAGGAGGTGAGACTGCCCAGCCAAGGGCACACAGCAGGCCTGCAACTGCTGGGCTCCAGGGCCTGGCTCATCTCTTCAGCCTCCTGAGCTTCTCGAAGGAAGCCGGGCTGGGTTGGGGTGAGGGGAGACCCCAGTCCCCAACATTGCAAAGAAAAAAAAATACCTTCTATAACTTTGTAAATGTGAAAAAAAAAACATGAAATCAGCTCAGTAAATGATGAACCATGTCATCCTTCAATTTGTTCCGAGGTGGTAAAAATCAACCATAAATATAAATATAAGGTCATACATATACATACATATTTTGGCTATAGAAGAAAATAAAACAAGAAGTCAGGTGCCGTGGTGCACACCTTTAATCCTAGCTATTCAGGAGGCTGAGGCAGGAGGATTGAAAGTTTGCTTCAACAGGTTAGTGAGACTCTGTCTCAAAAATAAATAATAAGCCGGGCGCGGTGGCGCATGCCTGTAATCCCAGCACTTGGGAGGCTGAGGCAGGAGGATCACGAGTTCAAAGTTAGCCTCAGCAATGGCGAGGCACTTAGCAACTTAGTGAGACCCTGTCTTTAATAAAATACAAAAAAGGGCTGGGGATGTGGCCCAGTGGTCGAGTACCCCTGAGTTCAATCCCCAATGAAGAAAGAAAGAAAGAAAGAAAGAAAGAAAAGAAAGAAAGAAAGAAAGAAAGAAAGAGAAGGTCTGGGGATGTAGCTTAGTGGTAGAGTGCCCCTGGGTTCCATTCCCAACACTGCAAAAACAAAACAAATGAAAATAAAAACAAGGGATGAATCTGCACACCATCTCCTGGAGAAGGCCCCTGGGAGGCCCAGCCCGCTGGCTCCAACACTGTTCCTTGAACTTACAGGCTCTTGCCCGCCCAGCCCTTGCCCCTGGCTGAGGCCTCTGGGCCAAGTGATGAGCAAGAGCCACGCCCCAGGCTTTCCTGTCTCTGTTCCTAGACACACCTTCCTTTCTCTGTGCCTTTGCCAGTTTCACTCTGCCTGCCCCTCAGTGGTGAGGCCCAGCTGCCAACCTGGGCAGCAGACAGGGCCCTGCAGTGCAAGCACTGTGGGGACAGCCTGCACTTCTCTGCCCTGCAAGCTTGGTTCTTTCTGGAGTTCCGTGCCCCTCTCTGGTCCCTGAGCCCCAGGCAGATCCCACTCAGGCAGGAAGGAGCAGATGTGCACTTTTCTTGTTCTCTGTGTTCCTGAGACAGAGTCTCTGCTAGTACCCAGCAGATGGTCAGTGGAGACTGTGGAGTGAACCAGGGCACCCTCCGTGGACACAGGGAAGGGCCAGTGCTGCTGGCCAGGTGTTCACTCATTTATGTGCACACACCTGAGTGCGGGGCAAACAATCACGATTAGGGCGAGCCAGTCCCTGCGGTCCCTGAAGTGGCCCAGAAGGCGGGTATCCTCACCTCTTCCCAGATGGAGTAGTGGCTGAGGAAGCAGCCCACCTCACCCTTGGTCAGCGTGCGACCTGAGTAGGGGTCCTGGTAGCCGGGAAGCAGGTCCACGCCAAGGCTCCTAAGGATACTGCTATTGAGCATCCTGCGGGACACAGGTGTAATGGAGTGACAGGTGCCAGCCAGCCTCCTCCAGAGGGACCTCACCTGCACATGTTGGTGACAGTCACACTGGAGTCTAGTTCAAAGGAGGTTTAAGCCTTGCAATTCCCTTTTTTTTTTTTAATATTAATTTATTTACTTTAGTTGTACACAATGCAATGCATTTATGTTTACGTGGTGCTGAGGATCGAACCCGGGCCGCGCACGTGCGAGGCGAGCGCTCTGCCGCTGAGCCACAACCCCAGCCCTTGCAATTCCCTTTTGTGGTCTAAAGCTGTCACCTCAGGAGGTCCTGAGATATACCATCAGACAGAGGGGGCTGCCTGAGGGGGAAGCCCCCAGGGTGAACATGGGCAACATGGTAGCAACTTCTTGAGCAGAAGCCCAAGCAAAGGATGGACGCCCTGCAGTCAAAAGAGCTGGGGTGGGCTGGCGCACAGCTCAGTGTTAGAGCACTGGCCTCGGATGCACAAGAGCCTGGGTTCCTTCCCAGCACTGAAGGAACAGAAAGAGTGGGAGGTTCAGACACTGACGGGCATAGGGGCCACAAGGCCCTGCTGGCTGGAGGAACCTGGCCTCGGCACTCCCCAAGGGACATGGCTGGGCTGCTCCCACCCCCACCCATCAGGGACCTACGTCCAGGATGGAGAGGAACGATGTTAAGGACACTTGAGCCTTCACAGCACGAAGAGGTGCTGAGCTCTGGCTGAGTATTCACTGGACCCTTGCAAAACAGTAAGAGCCAGGCATGATTATTTGCCATTTACAAAACAGGGCAGAGAGATGGGGGCAACCTGCCCAAGGTCACAGAGCTATAAAGTGGCACTGCAGATCCCAGGCCTGGAGCCTTAGTCATGGTACCTCTGAGCGAGGGCATCCTGTCCTGCGTCTGTCTGCCCCGGGATTCCCTAAGACAGTATCACTCAGTATTTGGACGCTTCCTGGAACAGGCAGCTAATTCAGCTCCTCCGCTTTACCCACTCCTGTGCCCTTGGGCCCCATCCGCAGGAAGCCTCACCTGCCATCCACAGCATCCACTACCCTCGCGGAGATCTCCATCTCCCAGAGCGAGCTCAGCATGCGCTCTCGGCGGTTGGGCCTGCGGGCCAGGCTGATGACAAAGACCTGGAGGAAGTAGAGGGGTGGAGATAGGGGGAGGGGAAAGACCAGCACCCCCTGTCCCCAGTCCCACAGGTTGAGAGATATACCTCATCAAAACCCATCTTGCTGGGCCTCTTCGGAGGCCGAGACACGTGAGCTGAGGCCTGCATGGGAGGCCCATCCACTGCAAAGGGAAGTGCACTCTAATCATGAGTCCTTGCCGACTCCCGGGAGCAGCAGCCTGCAGTCCAGCCCCCAGCCTCATTCCTGCCCCCTCAGCAGAAGACTGGGCAGAAAAGGCTAGGAGGACAGGATCTGCCTGCCCCACAGCAGACAGGAAGGCAGGCCCACAGGAGAAGGGGCTTGCTCAGAGCCATGGAACAAGTTAGGGGAAAGACCAGAACCCCAAGCCCAATGCACTTGAGTCTGGGGCCTAGGAAAAGGGCACCAAGGGGAGGCAGGTTCCCAGCCCTCACCCAGCGCTTCCAAGATCAGGTGGATGAAGTTGACCTTCTCGTCCTCCAGTCCCTGGTGGGACTTCACCCCCACATTCATGTAGCCATAACGGTGTTCATTGCATACATGGACTGAGACCCCTGTAGAGAGAGGTCAAGGAGTGCCGGAGCTGGGGTAGGGATCGCGAAGGCCGCGGGCGCAGCACCTGCCAGGGACCAACGTGCGAGTCCACTCTGGGACGCGGGTCCCCACCTGCGGGACTGGCTCACACGACACCTAACAAGTCCTGCTTGAGACAGGGGCTCACCGAACAGACTTGTCTAGGACGCCTGCGGGCGCTGGGGCTGTGGTGTTGAGTTAGACAGATGGGGTGCCTGCCCTGGGGACTCAGGTGAGGAAGGAGCAGGACCACAGTCGAGGGGTGCCAGTGAGCCCTGCGGCTGCACCCCTGAATCCCCACTTCTCCCCACCCCAGCTGCGTCACCCTCATCCGCACTGCGCCTTCACACTGTCTTCTACCTGAAAGCCACAGTGCCTTTTCTTCCCCTTCAATATCTGTCAACTTTAAGCTGGGAATGGAGCTCAGTGGTAGAGCACTTGCCCAGCACGCACAAGGCCCAAGGTTCAGTTCCAGGACCACACACACGAAAAATTGTCACCTTTATTAATTTTTTTTTTTTTTTTTTTTTTTTTTTTTTGGTACCAGGGATTGAACTCAGGGGCACTCGACCACTGGGCCACATCCCCAGCCCTTTTTTGTATTTTTTATTTAGAGACAGGGTCCCACTGAGTTGCTAAGTGCCTCGCCATTGCTGAGGCTGGCTTTGAACTCGCAATCCTCCTGTCTCAGCCTCCCAAAGTGCTGGGATTACAGGCGTGCACCACCGCGCCCGGCTAACCTTTATTAATTATTAAGTGTCTATTTAAAAGCTAACCCATGAGCCGGGCACAGTGGCGCATACCTGTAATCCCAGCACTTGGGAGGCTGAGGCAGGAGGATCTTGAGTTCAAAGCCAGCCTCAACAATGGTGAGACACTGAGCAACTCAGTGAAACCCTGTCTCTAAATACAATACAAAAAAGGGCTGGGGATGTGACCCAGTGGTACAGTGCCCCTGAGTTCAATCTCCGGTACCACAAAAAAAAAAAAGAATTCACAGGCTAGAGATGGAATGCAGTAATAGAGCACTTGCTTAGTATACATAAGGCCCTGGGTTCAATCCCCAGCACCAAACATGCCCAGTTCCCCTCTGGTCATAGTTGTGACTGAACAGTGATTTGTGTGGTCTTGTGACTGACTGGACTGGAGGCTCCTGGAGGGCAAGGACTCTCTGAGTTTACTCACCACTCTTTCCCCAGTGCCTCAAACATGGCAGGCTCCATAAATATTTGCCTAGTGAAGGAATACACGAAAGTGCCACAACAGGGGCAGCCAGAGGGCAGCAGATTCAAGAAAGGCTATGACCCAGAGGCCAAACAGGAGTTGACAAGAAAAAAAATGCAGAGTGGGCAAGGGCAGGCTAAGCAGAGGGAGCAGCATGTGCAAAGGCCCAGGGGCCTCTTAGAAATGCTCAGGGAGGGCTAGTCCTCACCAGCAGCCTGACAGGCATAGGCGAAGACAATGATGTCATCGAAGGGCCAAGTGTAGTTGGGATGAGGTGGGTAGAAGGCGAGCTGGGATGTTCCCTCAGCCCGCAGGGACACCAGGAAGGTAGAGTGGACCATGGGGACCCGGAAGCAGCCCCGGCGCTGGCGGTTCTTGGTGGGGAAGTATTCAGCTGTGCGGCGGTAGTAGCCCTGGAGAAGGGGGATGCTCTGGGCTATGAGCAACTCCCCTGCCACAGCCCACAGACCCCAGGGCCTCCAGGCGCTCTGCTCTTCAGGCCCCTCCCCCCAGGACCTCAGTCTCCCGACACCCCACCCCCAACCTCACCTGGGGGGTGATCCCACACCAGAAGTTGGAGTAGTAGGTCTGGGAGTCCAGCATCGGGGCCGCCACTGGCAGCCCCTTCTCCACCAGAAGCCGCAACGTCTGGTTGTTGGTCAGAATGTTGTCTGTGTCTGCAAACTTTGGGGAGGGGGATGTCCCAGGTCCCAGGTCTGTCTGTGCAGCAGAACCCCCAAGGAACTCACGGAGCAGGAATCCCTCGAGATTGCCAGAGACCCAGAATGGCTGCTAGGGTCCAGTGGGCATTTCCTTACAGAGTCCTAATCAATAAACCCCGCAGATGTGTTTCTGAACCAAGGATCCAGTCTAGGGCACTGGCTTAGAAACCAGACCCAAACATCAGAGCTGAGTAGTTTCTCTAAAAACCTTATCTGAGATCTGGAGCGGATCCAAAGACCGACTCTGAGCTCTAATCCAGGGATCCATGCTCAGTTTACACTCTGGACACTTACTAGCAATCTAGGCCCTGACAGATCTCAGGATCTGTCTCTGGGATCCTGGCTTACAACCCAGTCTGAGCTCAAACACAGGAATTCCATCTCAACATCTGATCTGGCTCTGAAAGAGTCACATCAAGATTTCTATCAGGGAAGCCGGGCGCAGTGGCGCACGCCTGTAATCCCAGTACTTGGGAGGCTGAGGCAGGAGGATCGCGAGTTCAAAGCCGGCCTCAGCCATGGCGAGGCACTTAGCAACTCAGTGAGAACCTGTCTCTAATAAAATACAAAAAAAAAAAGGGCTGGGGATGTGACCTAGTGGTCAAGTGCCCCTGAGTTCAATCCCTAGTACCAAAAAAAAAAAAAAAAAAAAAAAAAAGATTTCTATCAGGGGGCTGGGGTTGTGGCTCAGCGGTAGAGCGCTTGCCTAGCATGTGCACGGCCCGGGTTCGATCCTCAGCACCACGTAAAAACAAAACACATTGTGTACAACTAAAAGCAAATAAATAAATAAATAAATAGATAAAAAAGATTCCAATCAGGGACAGACACCGCGGAAGCCCAATCCAAGCCAGGATTCCTTACCAGGACATAGTCAGCCCCCCAACTCCTGGCAAAAGTCAGAGCTTCCTGCTTCAATTCCATCAGAAACTGGTGCCTTTCTTTGGTCCAGTGTTTGGGACCCTCTTCATTGGGGTAGAACCTAAGGCAGTAAAGAGATGAGCTGTTCCCACTGGTAGTTACCATGCCTCTCCTCTCTGCAGTGCAGTGCACAGAGCCCTGCCTGGAAGATGTGGCCCTAGGCTGCCTCTTCTTGTCTCTGGGATGCGACTGTTTCCCATCTTCCCCAGTATCCATCCCCTCATCACAACCTGCACTCCCCCTCGGGCTTCCAGAACACAGCTGCATAGTCGTTGCCCACAGCTGCCAGCCATTCCTGCAGCATCTCTGTGGTGTTGTCCACGTTGTGGTCTGTGGCACACCTGGGGACATAGGAGGACAACGGTGAGGGCACAATCACAGGAGGCAATCACCGGGGATTGAACTCAGCGGCACTCGACCACTGGGCCACATCCCCAGCCCTTTTTTTGTATTTTATTAGAGACAGGGTCTCACTGAGTTGCTAAGTGCCTCGCCATTGCTGAGGCTGGCTTTGAACTCGCGATTCTCCTGACTCAGCCTCCCAAAGTGCTGGGATTACAGGCGTGCGCCACCGCGCCCGGCTACAGGAGGCAATCTTGATTCAGGTGTACCCACGCCTTTGAGGCTGGCCTCTCCGGGGAACAGCAGAAGATAAGTGTGCTAGAACAGAGGAAATGAAGACAGGACTGCCAAGTCCCTATCATCAGTCTGTGACTTGCTATGTGACCTCAAACAAGTCCTGTCCCCTCTTTGGGCTTTGCCTCCTCCCTCTTTAACTTTAAGCTGTCATGCCTATGTCATAACCAAAATTAAAGATAAGTGCTTTTATTTATTCATTTGCTGGGCTGGGGATTGAGTCTGGCGTGCTCAGTCACTGAACTACATCCCATACCTTTTTATTTTGAGACAGGGTCTCACTAAGTTGTGGAGGTAGGCCTTGAACTTGTGATCCTCCTGCCTCAGCCTCACTCTGGAGCTGCTGGGAGTGCTTTTTTAAGGATGGCTTTAAGGTTTCCATTTGCCACATTCCCTGGTTACCTTTCTTCCTTGCCCTGTGACCACTAGCCAGGCCCTTTTCCTCTTTGAATCAGAATTAGACAAAAGAGCTGCTACTTTTCTCCATCCATAAATTGTAATGAGGACTAAAACATGTGCTGAGTGTCCCTGAGAAATTCGGATGGGCCCAAGCTCTGCTGCCATGGAGCACAACTCCCATCTCCTGGGGAAGGGGCTCTCATACCCAGAAGTGGTGGACTTAGCCAAGAGCCAAGCTTTCAGATGATGCTGCCCCTTTAAGCCAATTCCCTAGAAGTGAAGACTAACTACGTGTCAAGCCTCATAGGGGTGGGAATTAACTCACTCCCAAACTATGACTCAGTGGGCCGCCTCTGCAGGCCACAACTCCACCCCCAGAACAACTTTGGTTTGCTGTGAGGGGTAGTTCGTCATTTCTCTCCGTTTATCCCTGACCTCAGTTTGGGACTCCTCCCTTTTCTAGTTTATATACGGGGGTTGTGGCCTCTGATCCCAGTGCTGTCCTATGGGGATGGCAGAGGGAGGCTCCCAGGAGAAGATGCTGCCCTTGGCTGGCAGGACTTACCTACCCCTCTACCCAGAAAGGCTGGAGGGGGCCAGCCTGACCCTCAGCACAGTATAGGGCCCAGGGCTGACTCAACCCCATTGCTCCCCAGGAACCTCCAGCCTAGATGGTCTCTGCCACATTAGGTTCCAGGGGACTCCAGAGGTTCCTGTCCACTCCACCACAAGTCAAGCGACAACAGATCCTACTGGGGTTCAGTTTAGGCTCTCTGGGCTGGGACAAGAAGGGGTGGACCCAAATTACACTCAGGGGAGGCCCCAAGAGGAGGAGCAGGGGCCCCAGAAGGAGGGGTGGGTGTCCCCGGGTTGACCTATGGCCTCAGAGGCCTGGCCTGTCCCCCAGAATGATAGAGGTCCTGTGGAGAGGTGGTGCTCAGAGACCTGAGGGGCGAACCAGGAGGCTGGGGGCTAGATGCCCAGAGGCGCCCGCGCCGGGGTCTCTCACCAGAGGGCCAGCCTGGCCCGGGGGTAGTCCAGCCGCTCCAGCGCGCCCAGGTAGTGGGGCAGTGAGTGCTCGGCATTGCGAGCCAGGATGGCCAGCACCACCGCGGGCAGCGGCGGCTCCGCGATGCCCGCAGCCTGGAGCCGCAGCCCCAGCAGGAGCAGCGGCCCGAGCAGCGGGGCGGCGGGCGCGGCGCGCATGGCGGGCGCTCGGCGGCGGCAGCGGCAGCACTGGCGGCCCCTGGAGCGGAGGGGCGAGGCCTGGGGCGCGGGCGGGGCCGCGGCCGACGGAGAGGCGGGGCACGCCCCCTGCAAAGTGGGCGCCCGCTCCCCACGCGTGCGCGCGGCGCTCCAGTCTGCGCTCCGCCCCGGCACCAGAAGGCTGGGGACCACGTCCCGACCGGTCGGCAGTCCCTCCCGGAGCGGCGAAGGGGGTCAGGAGGGGCCCGGGGTGACTGCACTGGAGCCGGCCTGGTGTCGGAGAAGGCCCGTTCCCGGAGGGTTCATCCCCTGGAGTCAGGACTCCGCTGATGCCGTCCCCTGGCCATCCGGCGGACGCACGGACCTCGGCCGCACCCCACGCGGCGGGACCCACTCGGCGCGGCCTTCCTGGGGCGCCCCGGCTCCCGCTCCTCCTCCGCCCCGGGCTCCCTCTGGCGGGCCCAGGCGCGAACTTCGCACGAGCGCGAGGTGACGTGTGGGCCGGAGAAGTCTCCGCTCGAGGGGGCGGGAACGGAGTCCCCCTGACCTGACCTGGGCGCGCCTTTTCGCGGCGTTCCGCGTCGGGCATCCCCGCGTGTCCGGTGCTCGCCGCGGTCGCCGGCACCAGCACTGCTTCGGCTCTTTAAAAGAGCAAAAGTCCACTCAGACTGAGTCTAGTAAGGGGCACCACAGAACCCCTGATGGTGATCCAGCGCCCTTCCAAAGCAGGAGCTACAGCCTGGAGCCCCAGGACCCTGCTGGAATGGAAGGTAGTCTCCAGTCTCCTCTGGGAAAGGGACCTGAGCCTCAAGGATCCTGAGCGGTACAACCGGCTGATGAGAGCTGGGGGTGTGGCTTAGTAGTGGAGTACTCACTTGCCTGGAGTGTGGGAGGCCCCGAGTTTGATTAGCAGCAGCATCCAGCTGAAGACAGTTTCCTTCAAAGAATGAATGCACTTGAAGCTTTTTGCTTGGAGTCTGACACTCAGGAGTAGTTCCGAAAAGCTCGGAATTGGAAGGGAGAGCTGGAGAAAAGAGGTCCCCTTTATTCACCCTCCCTACTCCCACGTGAACACTCAGCCTCTTTCCAAGGTCAGGAAGGGGGATTAGACTGGCGCACACTATCTCCATGGGTAGGAGCGAGGTGGGACCAGGCAGAGAATGGGCTTACCTAATGATGAGCGTGTTGGGGGTGGGGAGCATATTGAACTCTGGAGGCCTGATCCGAGGCCTGGCTCCAGAGGCTCCAGTTACAGCTTCCAGTGTTACAGCTTCCAGATGGGCCATATCCAGGCCGGTGGCCCTGCAATGAAAAGGGCTAGAGAAGGGATCAAGGTCCCATGAAAGCATCTTGGGTCCCCTCCCTTATATGGTAGCCTCTGGCTGGAAGGCACTCCAGGTCCTAGGATTCCGTTTTTTAAAATCAAACAATATCCCTGTCACTTCCCCACCCCAGAGCCTCTGCCCATCCCTATTGGTCATGGGGGTGATATAGTCTGAATGTTCCTGAACCCCAACACTCATGTTAAAGCCTAGTGACTGACGTCTTTGGTATTAAAAGTCTTTGGGGCCAGGTATGGTGGCACATGCCTGTAAACCCAGCAACTTGCCAGGTTAAGGCAGGAGAATTGCAAATTCAAGGCTGGCCTCAGCAATTTGGCAAGACCCAGCCTAAAAAGGTGGGGAGGGACGACTGGAGAGTAGCCTGGGGTAGAGCACCCTGGGTTTTGTCCCCATTACTGCAAAAATTAAAAAATAAAAAAGAGGGAGAGAAGTAACCTTTGAAAGGTGATTAGATCATGAGGGCTCCATCCTTAAAAAAGTGACCTGAGCCAGGTGCGGTGGCGCACACCTGTAATCCCAGCAGCTTGGGAGGCTGAGACAGGAGGGTCATGAGTTCAAAGCCAGCCTCAGCAACAGCAAGGTGCTTAGCAATTCAGTGAGACCCTGTCTGAGGATGTGGCTCAGTGATTGAGTGCCCCTGAGTTTAATCACTGGTACCGAGAGAGAGAGAGAGAGAGAGAGAGAGAGAGAGAGAGAGAGACAGAGAGAGAGAGACAGAGAGAGAGAGACAGAGAGAGTCGGGGGAGGGAGAGAGGTAGAAAGCTAAAACCCAGCATGTATGAGGCCCTGCCCTGCCAATTTTTTTTTTAATAATTTTTTTTTTTTTTTTTAAAGAGAGGCCTGCTGGGCTCAGTAATCACACACCTGTAATCCCACCACTTGGGAGGCTGAAGCAGGAGGATCACGAGTTCAAAGCCAGCCTCAGCAATGGCGAGGCACTTAGCAATTCAGTGAGACCCTGTCTCTAATAAAATACAAAAAAAGGGCTGGGGATGTGGCCCAGTAGTGGAGTGCCCCTGAGTTCAATCCCTGGTACCAAAAAAAAAAAAAAAGAGAGAGAGAGGCCTGAAAGAGGTTGTTCCCCACTCCCACCACAAGAGGACGTGACTAGAAGGCACCACTCTGAGGAACAGGCCCTGGCCAGACACCAAATCTGCTGGCACCTTGACCTTGGACTTCCCTGCCTCCAGAACTGTGAGCAATAAATTCCTGTTTATAAAATTACCCAGTCTTGGGCTGGGGATGCCTAGCGTGCACAGTGCCCTAGGTCCAATCCCCAGCGCTGCATAAATAAATAAATAAATAGCCTAGTCTAATGTATTTTTGTTATAATAGCGCAAATGAACTAAAACGGGAGCTTCCAGATTCTTCCCTGGCATGGAGTCCTCTCCTCCCCCCCAGTGCACTGACCTTTCCATTTCTTCCCTTCTTACCTTTCCAGTGCCCCTCAGTCACCCAACTTGTCACTGACTTCCGGGCCCATAGGATTTTCCTATCACCCCTGCCTGGAAAAACCCTACAGCCATCTTGCTTAAGGCCAGGTTGGAGCCACTGCAGATTGCTGATCTCCACCCTCAGCTGGGCTCTCCCTCTCCCTCCAGCAGCCCTGTTCCTGTGCTCCCTGGAACACATTTCAAATGCCCATTCCCCTCAGTGGCATTTCAAATGCCCCCAGTCTTCCCAGGTCCCCACTCTATGGCCCTCTCCCCCCAGCAGGGATCTCCCCCTGCCACTTTTTGGAGAAAATAGAAGCCATTGCCTGGGAACTCTCATTCCCAGCCTCCTGACCTTCCACCCCTGCATCCAAGCTGGTTTCTGCTCTCCCTGCCTGTTACAAAGCAGAGGCTCCCTCCTCAACAGAACCACCTGGGCCTCCATGCCATCCCCCTGCCCTACCTGTGTCACCAGCCTCCCTCTCTTCTGGATCCTTCCTTCCAAATTCCAAAGGACTTGAATCTTCTCCAACTTCAAAGAAGAAAACACTAAGGCACTTGCGGGGCTCCCAGCAGCAGCACTGCCGCTCTCCCCCAACTTCTTGACAGAGAAATCTGCACTCCACTCCTTGTTTCACTTCCGTTCACTGCCTGACCCAGGCCAAGGCTACTGGAGTCCAGCGTCCTCCAGCCACTCCCACAGTGGACGCTTCCTCTTCATATGTCATCCAAGAGGGCGCAGCCTCCCTTTAGTGGCTGACTGCACGGACCACTCCCTCTTTCTGGAACCCTACACTGTACAGCTTCCCACCTGGACCCAAATTCACTCGACCAATCCAACACAGAACCCCAGTCTTTCCCCAAACCTGCTCTTTCCACCCTGCCTCCAGGGGACGGCACCTCTGTCCACAGAGTCCCTGGAGGTTGAGACTTGGACTCTGACTCCCTCGTTCAGCCCTGGCCAGGCTGCTCCTCCATGTCCCCTGCACACATGGCCACCTCCTTCCTTCTGCATCGCCGCTTACCTGGCTCAGGGCACTGACATCCCTCACGTGGGCACGGCACCTCCCAGCACCCCAGGACCATCACCAAGCTTGCTCCACGGAAACCATGCTACTCAGCAGCCTATTCTAAAATGCCTGCCATGAAACTGCCACCCGCCTCCATACAGAGCTCTGATTCCTCAGGGAGTAATAAGGCCACGCGTCCTGCCTTCTACTTCTCCAGCTCCTCTGATCTCTGCCCCTGCCCAGCTTCTGCCCCAGTCAAATTGAACACTTATAGTTTCCAGAATGCTCCAGACTTTTGGACCTTCCTATATCCCTTTTTTGTTGTTGTTTTCTAGGTCCTTCTTTCTGTATGGACTGGTCTTCCCCTTCCAGGGTAACTCCTACACTAAGACCCTGCAGTCTTTTATATATATATATATATATATATATATATTTACTTTAGTTGTACACAATGGAATGCATTTTTGTTTACGTGGCGCTGAGTATCGAACCCGGGCCGCACACGTGCGAGGCGAGCGCTCTGCCACTGAGCCACCACCCCAGCTCCGACCCTGCAGTCTCAACTGCACTTCCGTCCTCGAGCAATCCTTCCCTGCTGCAGTGTCTGGGGGGCATACCCTACACAGCATCCTACGTGACTCCATCCACTCAGCAGATGTTCACTGAGCATGTGCTGAGTGCACAAAGAACTCGAGGTCCTGTGGGTTCTGAGGTGCAAAAGACAGATGTAGTCTCTGCTTCTAGGATGTTCACGAGGGTAGATAGACAGGTAACAAACAAACCCATAAATAAATAAGCTCAAGGAATGGTAAGTGGTATGAACAAATTAAAATTAGAACAACTGAATAAGAACAGAGAGTGGCTGGAAGTGGGACAACACTCAGAAAGCTCTGGAATACATTTTGGAGCATAAGGAGGAGTGGATCAAAGGAGGATCTGAAGATGAGTGTTCCAGATGGAGGGAGAGGTGGTGCAAAGGCCCTGAGGTGCAGCAGGCAAGGCAGCCAGTGTGGCTGGAGCAAAGGCAGCAGGGCAGTGTGGGAAGAGGGGAGGTCCAGTAGGTGGCCATAGCCTGGCTACCCAGGGCCTTAAAGTCAGGACAGGATTTTCAATTTTTTTTTTTTTCCTGCAGTGCTGGGGATGGAACCAGAGCCTCATGCACAGTTTGTGATCTACTCTAGCCTACTCTAGCTCCTGGACTTTTTTTTTTTTTTTTTTAAGTCCAAATAAAAAATAAAAAGGGCTGGAGATGCAGCTCAGTGGTAAAGTGCCCCTTGGTTTCAATCCCTAGAACATTGAGGAAAACATTGAAAGTCAGCAGAGGAATTCTATGATCTATCTTAAAAAGACTGCTCTGACTACAACTCAGAGGATGGACCTGGGGCCAGAGATGAAACCCGGGCGACCCCAGTACACAGAGAGATGATTCTGGTGGGCGGAGCTAAGATACACGGTAGAGGCAGAGCCCACAGGCCCTGTGGGATTGGATGTGGAAGACAGAGCAAGGAATCAGGATGGCCATCGTCACTGGCTTGGATGTGGTGGGTTAGTTATACATGGGGAGGACCCAGGAAAAGGCAAGTGGAATGTGAAAACCCAGCCTTGTTTTGGACCTTATTTTGTGCTGCCTTTTGGAACTCCAGTTGAGAAGCTCATGATAGACTCATCTGGCTCTGAGTTTTACATCAGGGGCCCATCCTCCACATTCACCATCCCATCCCTACCCCTGGTGCAGGGCCCATAGGCATTGGGTAGGCTCTCCATAGAAATATGATTGATTGCTTGAGGCCAGGGGCAGTGGCACATGCCTGTAATCCCAGCAACATGGGAGGCTAAGGCAGGAGGATCACAAATTTGAGGCCAGCCTCAGCAATTTAGCGAGGCCCTTAGCAACTTAGTGAGACCCTCTCTCAAAATAAAAAGGGCTGGAGATGTGGCTCAGTGGTAAAGTGCCCCTTGGTTTCAATCCCCAGTACAAAAAAGAGAAAAACAATTGGGTCATAAATGGAGGTGGGCTACTCAAGTGCCTGTAATCTCATTTAATACTCATTTATTTGTCCTGCAAAATAGTCATAAGAATATACCCTGAAAGAGTAACATTAGTGGGGCTGGGGTTGTGGCTCAGCGGCAGGGCGCTCGCCTTGCACGTGCGGGGCCAGGGTTCAATCCTCAGCACCATGTAAAAATAAAAAGGCATTGTGTACAACTAAACAAATAAATAAATATTTTTAAAAAGTAACATTAGTCAAATTCACAGCAACTCAAAAGCTATGGTAGTTGTCAATGCATGATCCCTGGACCAACACATCAGCCCCATCTGGAAACTGTTGGAAATGCAAATTCTAGCCCCATCCCATGCCTAGAGAATCAGGCTCTGCGAGTGGTGGCCAAGCAGTCTGTTGTTTTTTTGTATGTGTGATCCTGGGGGTTGAATCCAAGGCTTTGCGCATGCTAGGAAAGTGCTCTATCACTGACTTATATCCTGGGCCCTCAGCGATGTTTTAACAAGCCTTTTGGGTAATTCTGTTCCAGGCTAAAGCTTGAAATTGCTGCTCTATGAGGCCTATGTTGGGGTCCACCCTGCTGAGCAGGATCCAAACCAGACCTATCAACCCCTAGTTGGGCTGTTTCTGCCCCTCAGCCATTGCAGTTCTGGACCACACCAGATGGTGGCGCCAGCACCTCAGGCTTCACTCTGGCTTCAGGAGCTAGAGACCCTGAAAGAACTGGCCCCCTCCCCAGGACCCACATCCCGCTGGGAACCTGAGCTCCAAGTCCTGCCACTCACTGGCAGAGGTTTTATAGTCTGGCTTTCACCAGAGAGAGGGGCACTGAGGCTGGCACACCCAAATTGGGGGCCAGCCCCTACCTGAGGGTTAGGTAGTTGG
Source organism: Tamias sibiricus (assembly GCA_025594165.1). Lineage (NCBI taxonomy): Eukaryota > Metazoa > Chordata > Mammalia > Rodentia > Sciuridae > Tamias > Tamias sibiricus. Next base: position 215,027,226 of record CM046657.1, on the reverse strand, counting down.
GCTAGAAGAGCCCCCTTGGTCAGAGAGAAAATAGGGGTGCCAGGCCTTTAGGACTTTGAGGTCAGTGGCCCAGGTAGGCAGCTCTGGCTGAGTGGAGTCTGGCCACACCCCCTTTAACTATCTTCCTATCTTTTTTTTTTTTTTTTTTGTGGTACCGGGGATTGAACTCAGGGGCACTCAACCACTGGGCCACATCCCCAGACCTTTTTTTTGTATTTTATTAGAGACAGGGTCTCACTGAGTTGTTAAGTGCCTCGCCATGGCTGAGGCTGGCTTTGAACTCGCTATCCTCCTGCCTCAGCCTCCCAAAGTGCTGGGATTACAGGCGTGCGCCACCGCGCCCGGCTTAACTATCTTCCTATCTTGCCCAACCTCAGTCGAGGTCCCAGGTACTGCTTGCCTGCTAATGAGTAGGAGCAACCTGGAGGTACCCCAGAGCCAGAGAGTCACTCTCGTTGGGAGTCCTCATAACCTGGCAGCCAAGCAGGCTAGGAATGGGGACCCAAAGCAGGGAGGACGCTTGGATAGAACTCTTACCAGTTGCCAGCTCCACGGCTCCTGAGTTGGGGGCTCTCTGGGTCCCGTCCTGCTTTGTGACCAAGGAAGCCCAGGGTCCTGGTCAGAGGACAGGCCCTGGCCCAGCTCCCGATACAGAGTGAGCTCGGCTGACGGGACCCCAGAGCCCAGCCCGGCCCCTCCCCACCTCTGGTCCCATACCCACCTCCAAGAGGAGCCAGCCTGGCCCCTCCCCACCTCTGGTTCCATACCCACCTCCAAGAGGAGCCAGCCTGGCCCCTCCCCACCTCTGGTCCCATACCCACCTCCAGGAGGACTGAGTGGAGGCTTGTCTTCCACAGGCAACCCTGTCCCCCGTCTTTCCTGTTTGAGGGACGACTGAGACCCCCAAATCCCATCTGGAGGCACCCCTGCCCTGTTTAGACTTAGCATATCCTTCCTTTGCTCTGGGAATCTGCTCACGCCCCTCTCATCTCCAGGGGTCCACCCAACACCCACACACATCCTGAAGGACCACCCTCTCCCTCTTGGCTATGCCCTCCTCTTCCAGGACCCCAGATGTGGAGCTGTCCTCCTCTGAGGCTCTGCCTTGCTCTCAGGAGGCTGGGACCAGGCCAGCTGTTTTCCCTGGGCTGCCAGCTGTTTTGCCCATCAGGAAGTAGCCCTGGCTCCTCTGCTAAAATCGTTGCTCTGCTGCAGCGTGGCAGCCCTGCTGGGCCAGGGCCTGGGAGCTATTAACTCCTCCTGGCCCAATCCTTTCTGCCTTCCCCAAACCTACAAGAGTATCCTATCCTGAAGACTCCTAAGGACCCCAAGAAGATGGAGTATCTTATCCCCACCCCCCTCAACAACTGCTAACTTGCTACTCACACAGAGCCTTGTCCTCAGGTGAACCCAGGTGATGCGGAGGTTCAAAGGGCCACCAAATGTTATCCCCATTCAGAATAGTTATAGTAATAACAGCCACCCTTAACTGTTTGATGTGTGACAGCCATTGAGCTGAGTGCTTAAAGATGCATCACCTAACTTCGTTTTCCCAGCAACCTCATGATGTAGGAAATATATTTATTTTTCAGAAGAGGAAACCAGGAAACCGAAGTATGGAGAGTCTAAGTCATTTGCCCAGGCTCACAGTGAGTCGGGTTTGAAACCATGTCAGCCTGCCTCTCTGGCCAACTCTGGTGGCTCTGGAATCACCCCCCCCCCCCAGCCGCCCACACCAGGTGTTGCTATTTAAGGTTCCCTGGGCCCTCTGACCCTGGCTATCTTTTCCTAGTCTGGGCCTTTGAGAAATGGGGAAACCAATGGATGGAGTTAACACCCCACCAGCTCCCGGATGTTGCGTTGGGCGCTGTGCCGGGAGCTGCGCGCAACACCTTCCAAGTATTTATTAGCGGATTACTCCTGGTAGCTGTGGTCAGCCTGGGCTAGAGTTCCAGCTCAGCAGCTCCTCTGGGCAAGGGACTTTAGTTCTCAGTCTCTCAGTCACCAAAACTGGAAAATGGAGATAAGAACAAGTGTACTGCCTCCCTGGTTTTGTTGTGGAAAGAATGAGAAAATGCAAGTGGTTAGGCCAGGACCCAGCACGGGGGCGTGGGGGGAAAGTTAGAGTAACCATTAACCACAGTCTGGAAGGACCTGAGTGCCACCGTGGGGCACCTCCATGCGCAGTACAGAGTCACAGAGTCGGTGCACAGGAGGGCTCTGTCCAGGGGAGAGCAGCTGAGAGAGGACACATGTGCCCAAGATCACAGTCACCTGGGAAGAGCTGGGATTCAGCCCATCTGCTGATCTCCGAGGCCGCCTGTTCTAACTCTGTCCCCCGTGCCTTCTCTCCTGGTGCCAGAGCCTGGTCTGGGGAAGGGCAAGGGAACAGGGACAATCCCAGGGACAAGACAGCCCAGAAGGTGACTTGACTGGGGCTGGGTGGGATCTCAGGGTCTGGGAACGACCCCTCAGGATGCAGTGACCCGTGCTCTCCCCCTTTGTTCCCTCCCCCTGCCCACCATGGGTCAGTTCCCTGGTCCCAGCCTAGACATCTGGAACTGGGGCAGACAAAGGGCTGCGGGAAGGGACAATAACCTTCTGTCCATTTTCAGATGCGGGCCGGGCCTGGCCAGGGCTGGGGGCCGGAGCCCCGGGAGGCGGTGCCAGGCCCCCCGCGGGCAGCGGACAATGTTGGCAGTGATGGAGAGGAGGCATTTCAAAGCGTTTTGTTCCCGCTGACCCCCTCCCCCCCACATCTCGCCCCAGCTCGGGGTGAGGCCCCAGCCCCACCCCCAGCCACCCAGGCCCAGTGCTGGGCGGCTTGGGGACCGGCCACATTCTTGACCTCAGGGGAAAAGTTTAGACTCTTTGCGCCCTGGGCAACAATAACAGTGTCACAGAACTGATTTAGGAGCAGCACTTACCATCACAAAGCCCCAGACAAAGAGCCGGGGCTGAGAACGCGCTGGCCTCCGCCTTGATTCCACCAACCGCTGCCCATTTCTCTCCTGGGTTCCGCCTGGGCTGAACTGGGTACCAGGCCATGGACTCTGGGCACAATGGGGGATAATGTGAGGTGGGCAAGGGGTGAAAAAAGACAGGGGGATCCAACTACGTCCTGAGAGCCACTTCCTACTGCACCACCGATTTGCGGTGTGACCCCGAGCAAGTCCTTCCTCATCATGGCCTCAGTTTCCCTTCCTGTAATAAGAAGGCTCAAGTACAAGGCTAAAAGAAGGAGGTTCTGGTCTCATGGGCAGAAGGGTTTCAATAATGATGGCTGGGCAAGGGGCACGTGCCTGGAGTCCCAGCTATTCAGGAGGAAGAGGTGGGAGGATCCCTTGAACCCAGGAGTTTGAGACCAGTCTGGGCAAAATGAAACCCGTCTCCACACCACCCCCCAAAACAAACAAACAAACAAACAAACAAACAAAAACACAACAAAGCAAGGTGATGGGATGGTTATGGTGGTGAGAGGACATAGATACCCCTTCATCTGGGTATTTCCTAGGTGTGCACTGGGCAGACCGGACAGCCCTGCCTGGCCTTCAGCTCCTTTAATCCTTTAAACCTCACGGACTTCACCAAGCAGGTGAATAATTAACCCTACTTTACAGTAGATAAACAGAGGCTCAAAAAAGTTAAATCATGTCAGGTGCGGTGGCCCACGCCTGTAATCCCAGCAGCTCTGGAGGCTGAGGCAGGAGGATCGAAAGTTCAAAGCCAGCCTTAGCAAAAGGAAGGCGCTAAGCAACTCAGTGAGACTAAAGAAAATACAAAATAGGGCTGGGGATGTGGCTCAGTGGTTGAGTGTCCCTGAGTTCAATCCCTGGTACCCCCCCCAAAAAAAGAAAAGTTGAGTCACTTGTCCAGGGCTCCAGCTTGGAGGCTGTCATGGCCAAGCTGCTTTACTCCTGATTATGCTCCAGTGGGAAGGAGAGGAGCAGGGAGGCAGCTGAGACTAGAGAGTTCCGGGTGGGAGGGTCTCCCCTCCCAGCCAGAAGGCTATGAATAAATAAATGTCTGATTACCCCCAGGGGGAATTACACCCTCGGAGCAGGTGCCTTTAAAAACTAGATTGGTTCTTGTCTGTGAGCAGAGGTTAGCCAGGGTGGACACCCAGACGTGGTAGACTGGACACAGTAACCTCCAGTGCAGGTCTCCTAGGAATTAGAGGCCACGTAGGAGAACATTTAAGGGCTCGGGGCTCAGGGCTCTGGAGCCAGGCTGTGAGCTTGAATTCCAGCTCTGACTTTTCCTGGCTGTGTGTCCATGAACAAGGTACTTCAACCTTCTGTGCCTCGGTTTTCTGATCTATACAATTGAACCCACTTTGTAGGACTGTGGTGACTTTCAGGGAGGTACAAGGAAGACCTCAGAGCAGAGCTTGATGCAGTGTGGGCACCCTGTTTCTACTTGGCATGATCTTCCCAGTTGGGTCCCACAGGCTGGGACACTTCACAGTGGGCACCTCTGGGCACTGCACTCATGGTTAGACACCCAGAGCAAAGAGGTCCCTGTTCACTGGGATTTGTAAGCAAAGGCCAACCCTGAATCCCCAGGGAGGGTCAGAGGAGACCATGGCTACTTTGAGGCCCAGCAGTGATTGCTCAGGCTTCCAGGCTCATCCCTGGGTATGGTGCCGGAGCAAGAACAGAAAGGGAGGAGGCTTGAGGTGCTATTCAGACCCTGTTCCTCTTTTTTTTTTTTTTTTTTTTTTTGGTACCGGGGATTGAACTCAGGGGCACTAGACCACTGGGCCACATCCCCAGCCCTTTTTTGTATTTTATTTAGAGACAAGGTCTCACTGAGTTGCTTAGCGCCTTGCCATTGATGAGGCTGGCTTTAAACTCGCGATCCTCCTGCCTCAGCCTCCCAAGTCGCTGGGATTACTGGCGTGGGCCACTGCATCCAGCCAACCCTTATTATTTTTATTTCTTTCCTGTGATACTGGGGATTGAATCCAGGAGTGCTTTCCTACTGAGCTACATCCCAGCCCTCTTTTATTTATTCATTTATTTTGGGACAGCGTCGCCCTACGTTGTGATCCTTCTGCCTCAGCCTGCCAAGTCACTGGGACCACAGATGTGCACCACCACAACCAGAGCAACCAGCCTCTTAAGTCCAAAAGGACAAACTGTCTATCTGGAGAGGGAAGGAGAAAGGTGGCCAGGGGTGATGACCACAGCACAAACAGTATTGGTCTCAGTGTGCTAAGGGGCCTGACTGGTTTGAACACCACATCCACTGATTTGCTGTTCATCTAGGATGAGCTGCTATCTCTCTCTGTGTTCATTCCAAAAGTCTTTTAGGTTCCAAAGTGTTAAAGCAGCCTCTGATTTCACCAAGTCTAATGAAAGTCAGTTTGGCTGTGGTGTGTGTCTACAGTCCCAGCTATCAGAAAGGCTAAAGTAGGAGGAGCACTGGAACCCGAAAGTTCAAAGCCAGCCTGGGCAACATGGTGGGACTCCATCTCAAAAAAAAAAAAAAAAAAAAAATTGGCTTGGAATTCAGGGGTCCTGCAATTCAGTCTCCAGTCCCTCCCACCTCCCCTCATCCCAGGGTTTTCCTCTAGTTTCTCCAAACATCCTTTCAGCTCCCTTCACCAATACACCCGTGAATGACACACCAGCCACAGACAGAGGGTGAGATGGTCCAAACAGAAAATGCCACGTATCTTGGGACTCAGCGCTTGTGGGGGTCCTGAGGAAACCCACCAAGGACAGCCTCTCCCTCCCTCACTTCCTGGCTGTGGCCAGAGGAGCACTCACCGGGGGAGAGCATCTTGGGGTTCCCCTCTGCCTGGGAGGTGGATGGCACTGCTGGGGTGCAGCTAGCACAAGGTGACTGCCTGTCCAGTCCCTGCGGCTGGGAAGAGCCAGTCAGGCAGCCTCAGGTACTGGGCCAGCTCTTCCCAGGCCCAGATTTTCCTGGCATCTTTGGACAGGAAGGGCACTGGCTAGGGGGTGGGTGGAGGGACAGGGAAAGATTTGAGTGAAGGTGTCTCCTAGAAGGCTTGTCACCAAACCCTGGCCCCACTCTCCTCTGGACACTATGGGCCAAGGACCCAGGGAGGCAGTGACCCTCAGGAGTGGGGAAAGGGCTGATGGGAAGGCTAAGAAGACCCAGGCCCCTGCTCCACCCCCCACAGCACCCCCAGGCCCGGCCAGTGGGGCCCACAGTGCGGTGTTTGCTTTTCCTTTCTCCACACTGACTCCATTCAGACTGCCCATCCCCAGCCTAGGCCAGCAGCCAGCAGCAAGCCAAGGGCACCAGGGAGAGAGATCACCGCCCCACCCTCCCTCCTTCACAGCTCCCGGCCATCCTTGCTGAGGGAACGCAGCAGCCACAAGGCTTCCCAGCAGCATGAGGGACTGGGGAAGAGGGGACCACTCCTGAGAAGAGAGAAAGGGAAATAGGGGGATGGAGAAGAGGGAAATAAGTTCACAGGGCAGAAGAGGGGTAGAGAAGGGCCTGGAGGAGGCCGCAGCCTCGGTGGCAGGAGGGGTAGAATTGGAACTCTGACGGCTCAGGAGGCAGGAGGGCCTCCACACACTGGTATGGGCCTCACCACCTGGCTCCGTGCCAGGATGACTGGCAGGGCCTGAGCTGGACACTGCCACTGGAAGCTCTTGATGCCCACCTGAAAACCAGCTTCCTCGTCATCCCCGGGACAAGGGCCCAGGAGCCGCTGTGACCTGGTCTGGGGCCAGGGGAAGGAGGAGGGTGAAAAGTTTTCCCAAGTCAGAAGGCCATGGGGGAGGCATCTGAGGGGGTCCTGCTCTTTGCTCTCTCTGACTGTCACGTTGGTACATAAAGGGGGTAGAAAGGTCAGATGTGGCCTTTCAGGCCCGTGGGAAAAACTCTGCCCATTTCCCTAATCCATATTTATTGGTGTGAGACCCTGGGGTGGGAGCAAGCCCCCGCCCCCACCCACCGCCCTGGCCAGGCCAGGTTAGCACTAAGAACAGGCTCCATGTCACCCAAATCCTACTCTTTGTCTCCAGATTGGCTCCAGAGTCCTCCCCTTCCCTCCTCCCCTTCCCTCCCCCCCAGCCCCCCTTGGGGTTGCCAAGCAACCATGGAAGGGTAGCTGAGATATTTTCTTTATTACAAGCAAAAGCAAGACAGCATCATGGCCCCAGGAGAGGAGCAGGGTGGGGGCTGGGGGAGAGGGCGTCCTGTGCTCTGGGGGGATCATGCTACCCCCACCTGCTCTGGACATGGACAGTGGGGAGACAGGCCCCAGAGCCCAACAGAAGATGGAAGACAGTACAGAGTGGGGGGGGGGTGAAGTGGGAGGGTGCACAGTCTAGATAGTTCTAAAAGACAAGGTACTGACAAGAGACCCAGGCGTGAGTCTCTCACCTGTCACCAGCCAGCTGTCCTGTCTACACTAAGTCACTTTCCTTCTCCAGGCCTAAGGTTCTTCCTTGATAAAAATGGGAATACTGATATGTATTATCTCATTTAATCCTCAGAAAACCCATGAGACATTTATTTTTCCCGTTTTACTGGTTAGGAAACTGAGGCTCAGAGATGTGACCTCACATGACTAGTAGGTAAGTGGTGAGGTAGGACTCCTGAGCTTCAATTATTACTATTACTATTATTATTATTTTAAATATTTATTTATTTGCTTTAGTTGTACACATGAGTTTATTTGTACGTGGTGCTGAGGATCGAACCCGGGCCGCGCACGTGCTAGGCGAGCGCTCTACCACTGAGCCACAATCCCAGCATATTATTATTATTATTATTATTATTATTATTATTGGATACTGGTAATTGAACTCAGGGGCACTCAACCACTGAGCCACACCTCCAGTCCTATTTTTGTATTTGATTAGAGATAGGGTCTCACTGAGTTGTTTAGTGCCTTGCTGTTGCTGAGGCTGGCTTTGAACTCGAGATCCTCCTGTCTCAGCCTCCCCAACTGCTGGGATTACTGGTGTGTGCCACTGCAACAGGCTGGCTACAATTATTATTATTATTATTATTTTTTTTTTTTTTTTGGTACCGGGGATTGAACTCAGGGGCACTTGACCACTGGGCCACATCCCCAGCCCTTTTTTGTATTTTTATTAGAAGCAGGGTCTCACTGAGTTACTAAGTGCCTCGCCATTGCTGAGGCTGGCTTTGAACTCACGATCCTCCTGCCTCAGCCTCCCAAAGTGCTGGGATTACAGGCGTGCGCCACCGCGCCCGGCACAATTATTTTTTTTTATTGAGATTTAACTCACATAGAATACAATTTGCCCACTGAAAGTATACAATTCAGTGGTTCATACTATATTTAGAACTGTGCACCCATCACCACCTTCAATTTTACAATATTTCCATCATTCTTAAAAGAAGTCCAATTGGGGCTGGGGTTGTGGCTCAGCGGTAAGCGCTCGCCTCGCACGAGTGCGGCCCAGTTTCAATCCTCAGCACCACGTAAATAAACACACTGTGTACAACTAAAGCAAATAAATAAATGAAGAAGAAGAAGAAGAAGAAGAAAAAGAGGAAGAAGAAGAGGAAGAAGAAGAGGAAGAAGAAGAGGAAGAAGAAGAGGAAGAAGAAGAGGAAGAAGAAGAAGAAGAAGAAGAAGAAGAAGAAGAAGAAGAAGAAGAAAGAAGAAGAAGAAGAAGAAGAAGAAGAAGAAGAAGAAGTAGTAGTAGTAGTAGTCCAATTGCTGGGCACAGTGATGCACTCCTGTAATCCCAGCCACTCTGGAGGCTGAGGCAGGAGGATAGCAAGTTCAAGGCCAGCTTCAGCGATTTAGCCGTGTCTCAAATTAAAAAGGGTTGAAGATGTAGCTCAGTGGTAGAGCCCCCCTGAATTCAATCCTCAGTACTGCAAAAAAGAAAGAACCATTTGCCATTACCTCCCCACAGTTTCTCTCCCAACTTCCCCTCTCCCCAATCTAAGCAAACTACTAATCTATTTTCTGTCTCTACATATTTACCTATACTGCATATAAATGCAATCATACAATATATCTGAATACCAATTTACAACTTCAGTGGCTGCTACCTCACTTTGCTGGGTGTTGGATGGCGGGGATTTTGTGGTTAAAAACACGGATTTTGGGCTGGGGATGTGGCTCAGCGGTAGGGCGCTTGCCTAGCACGTGCGCGGCCCGGGTTCGATCCTCAGCACCACGTACAAGTAAACGCATTGTGTACAACTAAAGCAAATAAATAAATATTTAAAAAAAAAAAAAAAACATGGATTTTTTGGCTGGGATTGTGGCTCAGCGGTAGAGCGCTCGCCTAGCATGTGGGCGAACCAGGTTCGATCCTCAGCACCACATACAAATAAAACACATTGAATAAAACGCATCGTGTACAACTAAAAGCAAATAAATAAAAATATTTAAAAAAATAAACACGGACTTTAAGGCAGACAGACGTGGTGGTTCATGCCTGTAATCCCAGTACTTGGGAGTCTGAGGCAGGAGGATTGCAAGTTCAAAGACAGCCTCAGCAATGGCGAGGCACTTAGCAACTCAGTGAGACCCTGTCTCTAAACAAAATACAAAAAAGGGCTGGGGATGTGGCCCAGTGGTTAAGTGCCCCTGAGTTCAATCCCCAGTACCCTCAAAAAACAACAACAAAACAAAAACCATGGACTTTGGGCTGGGGTTGTGGCTCAGCGGTAGAGTGCTCGCCTAGCACATGCGCGGCCCGGGTTCGATCCTCAGCACCACATAAGAATAAGCGCATGTGTACAACTAAAATAAAAAGCAAATAAATAAATATTAAAAAAAAAAAACCCACAGACTTTGCAGTTAGACAGATGTGGGTTTAAAACCTAACTCTGTTGCTCAGTAGCTCTGTGCCCTTGGCAAGTTGCTTCCTCTCTCTGGGCCTCAGGTTCCTGATCTGCAATATGGGGAGAGTGACATTCCTCCTACAGGGCTGCAGTGATGCAGGAAAAGTGCCCCCGTGTGCTCAGGATAGTGCCTCTGTTAACTGGATTACAATAATCCATGCAGCTCCCTCTTTATTCCTTGACACAGGCATTTGATAAAACTTGCCACTTTGTAAGGGTCAGGCATCTTTCTAGTTGCCAGGGAGGGAGCAGTGGACAGGATGTGACCCCATCCTCCCTCATAGGGCTTCCACTCTTTTTTTTTTTAGTTATAGGTGGACATAGTACCTTTATTTTATGTATGTGGTGCTGAGGACCGAACCCAGGGCCTCACACGTGAGCCATGCACTCTACCGCTGAGCCATAGCCCCAGCCCATGGGTTTCCATTCTAATGGAGAGACAGGCAAGAGAGCTGATAAGAGCGACACTTTCAGAGAGTGATACTTGCCATGAAACCACAGCACAGCGTGACAGGGTGACGTTGAGGGCTACTTTATTTATTAATTAACTAACTATTATGAATATTATTATTTTGTGGTGCTGAGAATTGAACCCAGGACCTCATCACACTAGGCAATCACTCTTCTGCTGAGCTGCATCCCCAAGCCTTTCAAAATTTTTATTTTGGAACAGGTCTGGCTAATTTGTCCAGGCTGGCCTGGTACTTGCAGTCCTCCTGCCTCAGCCTCTTGAGTGGCTGGGATGCCAGGCATGGCCAGCAGCAATGGCTCCTTTACACTAGAAGGCATTCCTGCCCTGCTTTATCCACCTCATGGAGGACATCTTTCACAAACCTAAACACACAATGCAGGGTGGAGGTGTCCTTGGGATCCCTTCTGAGTTAGGACAGATGGCCTACCTTGGTATCTTCTGAGACTGGACATGTAGGTCATCAACTCATTTCCAAAGGTGGGCCACATGGCCAGTCACCATGTAAGAGCACAGGCCCTTCTAGAGAACTCTGTGCATAGTGATGGAGCACCTGGATCCCAGAGTGGGCAAGGGCTGACCTGAGGAGGTATACCAATGGAGCCCAGGCTGTAGGGTCAGGTCACACTGAGACCTGGATTGATAAGAACACTCAGGGACAGGACTCCAGCTTTGGAAATACCCAGTGCACAGTTGGGCCTGAGCAGCCTGGCGCCACAGCTGTTTCCTGGGCACTTACCTGTCATCCTCAGGATCCTGGCCTGACTTTAAAGCACCAAATGGAGGCCCCCGTGTGATGAAACCCCCTTCCAGCCCCCTAATGAGCCCCCACCACACCAACGCCTCCAGTTCTACACCTAGAACCTCGATTGGCTACAAACATTCATCATCTACTGTCCACTATTTTTGTCCATTCTTTATTCATCTTTCACTCAATTGTCCCCAAGTCTGCTTTTTCATCCATCTATCTACTCATTCATGTAATTATTACGTCAATAAAGCAGTCATTCACACATTAAGCCATCATTCATTCAGCAGATGTTTACTGAGCAGCTCCTTTGTGCTGGGCACAGTGTTTGGTCAAATCCTTGGTAAAATGCCAGTCCTGGGGGGAAGGAAGAGCATGCTACCAGGGAGTGAGGACGACTCTGCTACCCACATTCTGAGAGCTGGTTTTCATAAAGGCTAGACAAGTTGAGTGCACACAGGAGCCCAAACACTCATCCATTTGTGTGTGTGTGTGCATGCGCACATGAGTTGGAGGAAAATGATAATTCTGTTACTACAAGCAAATGCTAAATGTATTTGGATCCTCTCTACACTATAACCATCTATAGGGAGGCAAGGCAGGCACAGTAGACAGGTATAAAATGATCCCACTTCATAGACTATATAACTAAGGTTCAGCCTATGGGAATTCACTTGCCCTGGAAGCCCAAGGTAAGGTTGGCTCTTCCAGCAGTTTCCCCACAACCTCCCTGTTGGAAGGAATGTCTGCCTTCTATAGTCCCAGAACACCCTGCCAATACTTCAGTTAAACTTTGCCAATACTTCCCTGGAGCAGGGCGTGGTGTCAAATGCTAGTAATCCCAGTACTTGGTGAGGTTGAGGAAGGAGGATTCCAAGTTCAATGCCAACCTCAGCAAGGTAGTGAGACCCTGCCTTAACTAAGTGGTAGGGCATCCCTGGGTTCAATTGAAAGAAAGAAAAGGATGAACGAACGAATGAGTTTCCTTGTGGCTTTGCCACCTCCATTGGGGTTGGCTGGGTATCCGCCTGTCAACCAACTGGTGCTTTCAGAGGGGCAATATCACTGTTCACCTCCTCCCCCTAGCGTACACATCAGGTGCTCACTAAACATTGGTGGGCACAAGTCACCCAGACCATCAAGAACACAGAGGCTGCTCCACTGCTGCAAGCTCTCACCTGCAAACCAGCAGCAGCCTAATTAGCCTCCGGTCATCAACCTGCCCCCTCCCCCTCCCCCTCCTCCACACTTCAGCCCCAGCAAATCTTTTTTTTTTTTTTTTTTTAATATTTATTTATTTCCTTTAGTTGTACACAATGCAATGCATTTATGTTTACGTGGTGCTGAGGATGGAACCCGGGCCGCGCAGGTGTGAGGCGAGCGCTCTGGCTCTGCCCTTGAGCCACAACCCCAGCACCCCCCCGCCAGCAAATCTTTAAAAATGTAAATCCGAACCTGTCAGACCTCTCAGGATCCCCACAGCATTTAGGATAAAATCACAAATCCTCCCAGTATCCTGGCCAGATCCAGCAGGGGCAACCTCAGCTTTATCTGGAACTTCCTCTTCCATTCTGCCCTTCAGCCACACCAAATTGCTTTCCTTCTCAGAATTTGTCCCCCCACCCCCTGTACTGGGGATCCAACCTAGGGCCTCCTGCATGCTAGGCAAGTGCTCTACCACTAGATCCCCAGCTCTACTTTAAATTTTATTTTACCTGGTGTAGTGGTACATGCCTGTAATGCCAGCGGCTTGGGAGGCTGAGGCAGGAGGATCACAAGTTCAATGCCAGCCTCAGCAACTTAGTGAGACCTCATGTTAAAATAAAAAGGGCTGGGGATGTAGCCCAGTGGTAAAGCACCTCTGGGTTTCATTCCCAATACAAATAAATAAATAGATAAAGAAATAAACAAATAAATTTTAGTTTAAGACAGGGTCTCACTAAATTGCTCAGGCTGGCCTTGAATTTGTGATCCTCCTGACTCAGACTCCCCAAAAAAACTGGGATTATATGGGTGTGGCGTTCTTTTTTGCTTGCTAGCTTTGGACAGGAGATGCAGTGTCTGCCTTCGACTAACTCCCCACTACTCCTTGGGGCTCTCCATCCCCCATGATCTGCCTCGGTTGCACACTGTACGCCTCCTCTGGGGATATCTATCCTCTGCTGAGCCCCTGATTAGCACACAGTAGGCATTCCATAAATGTTCAAAGATCAGAAGTAGGGTACTCCTTGGGTCCTTAGTCTTGGAGGGTGAGAGGGAGGGCAAAGGATGGGTTTTAAAGAGTTCGGACACTGGGCTGGGGTGCAGCTCAGCAGTAGAGCACTTGCCTAGCACGTGCAAGGACTTGGGCTAGATCCCCAACACCAAAAACCAAATGAACAAAAATATAGTGTCTACATCCCCAGGGGCAGGTGGAAAAGTCCTCCTCCTAGATCCCAGCTAAGACCCAGCCTGGGAGCTCCCCACCCACTCAAGACATCCCTTGCCTGCTCCATCTTGGTAGTATTTGCACTAGGCTAGGATGGGACTAGATTATAATGTATAGGGACAGAGTGTCTCCCAGGTCCCAACGTTTTTTTTTTTTTTTTTTTTTTTTTGGTACCGGGGATTGAACTCAGCGGCACTCGACCACTGGGCCACATCCCCAGCCCTTTTTTGTATTTTATTAGAGACAGGGTCTCACTGAGTTGCTAAGTGCCTTGCCATTGCTGAGGCTGGCTTTGAACTCGCGATCCTCCTGCCTCAGCCTCCCAAAGTGCTGGGATTACAGGCGAGCGCCACCGCGCCCGGCTAGGTCCCAACGTTCTGAGTGCATTTGCAACAGTCACCTCTGTATCTGCTAAGAGAAGCCTGGAAAAACCACAGTGTGCAGGTTGACAGCCTTGAGTTCCATCACCTGGCAGATGACGGCTCACTACTAATCTCAGCTTTTCAGTGGGAGTAGTGGTGATAATAGTACCTAATTCCCAAGGTTGTGCCGGGCCTGTAATCCCAGCACTTTGGGAGGCTGAGGCAGGAGGATCGCGAGTTCAAAGCCAGCCATCAGCAATGGCGAGGCACTTAGCAACTCAGTGAGACCCTGTCTCTAAATAAAATACAAAAAAGGGCTGGGGATGTGGCCCAGTGGTCAAGTGCCCCTGAGTTCAATCCCCAGTACCAAAAAAAAAAAAAAAAAAAAAAACCAAGGTTGTGTGGGGAGTCAACAAGGTACTACCTTCATTTTATTTATTGATTTATTTTTTTTGAGGCAGGGTCTTGTTCTGCTGAGGGCTGGCTTCCAACTCCTGGGTTCAGATGATCTTTCTGTCTCCACCTCCTGAGTGGCTAGGACTACAGGTACACCAGTGTCAGCAAGCTACCTTTACTTATTATTTATTTATTTATTTTGGTACCAGGGATTGAACACAGGGGCACTAGACCACTGAGCCACATCCCCAGCCCTTTTTTTGTATTTTATTTAGAGACAGGGTCTCACTGAGTTGCTAAGTGCCTTGCTATTGCTGAGGCTGGCTTTGAACTCGCGATCCTCCTGCCTCAAGTGCTGGGATTACAGGCGTGCGCCACCACGCCCGGCCTTATTTTTTATTTTTAACAATTTATTATTTGCGGTACTGGGAACTGAACTCAGGGGTGCTTTACTACTGAGCTACATCCCCAGTCCTTATTTTTTGAGACAAAGTTTTCCATGCTGCCCTTGAACTTGTGATTCTTCTACATTACAGGTGGCTGGGATTACAGGTGTGCACCACCACGCCCAGTTAAACTATTTTAAAGCACTTAGTGCTTAGCACATAAGACACTGATTGTTATTATTATTAAGTGGAGCACTTCCAGGAATTGAGATCTGGTTGGCAGGGCTTCGTCTCAATAAAATCCAGAAGCCATATTTTGCCACCTTTTTAAAAGAAACTCCAAGAAGTCTATGTGGTTCATTTTAAATTAATGGGGTATGCATGCAAACACCCACAGACATTTAATGATTTGTTGGGGGAGGACACTGTTCTAGACCCTGGAGGCATAAAGATAGAAAGGACTCACTTCCTGTCCGAGAGAAGAGAATCAGACAAACCAATAATTACAATTCATCTGGGCATATGGCAGGGCTACCCAGAGGTTGTGAGGACAGGAGAGCATTTCAGAGCAGGATGACAGGGTGTGCAAGGGCAGAGGCAGGGGTTTTGGGTTTAAGGTGGATGGAAGGCAGGATGAATGGAGACTGGCTATTCATTCCCCCTCCAGGGGTGATATTCACTGGGAATGACAGGCTGAGTTCAGGGAGCCAGAGTCTGGGTACCTCTTCACCTAGCAGTCTAAGAACCTAGGGAGGAGTGGGTGTGGGGGTATCAGATCTTCCAGAGTCCCTGCTCCCCTGGATGGGTAGGCTGCCCAGTGAAAGAGACAATGAGGGGACAAGCATTAATTCCACGCCCCTCTCACACCCATCTGCTCCCCCTCCCCTGCTGCTAAAGCGAGGTATCCCGGAGCCTGCAGGAGCTTGGGAACGGAGCCCTTTTCCTTGGTGGGGGAAGGGGGCAGCCTCCAGATCCCTATAGTGGTGTGGTCTCTGGAGATGGCATCCTCAGACTGGGGGTTGGGGCTGCACCCCTCCTCTCCTATCCTTCTACTTAGCCTTCTTAGGGGCTGGCTGACCCTCTGACCTCCAGAGTGTTCCCCCTCCTCCTCCCTAGAATACCCTGGGCAGGAGCTCGAGGAAGAAGCGCTCCAGAGGCCAGGCCACAGGTCTAGACATAGCTGGAAGGCAGAGATTGGGACTTAAGACTCTGGGATCCCTTGGACTCTCTTGGGGAGCTCAGCCAAGGCCAGGGCCTGAGTCCCGTCACAAAGCGCAAGGCCGGGATGTGGGTGCCTGGTCCAGGAGGGAGGGGACTTGGGCAAAGGGGTCAGGCTGAGGGAGCAGGCGGGGCATTGGAAGTGGAGGGCGCTGCGTGGGGGTGGGAGGGCGAAGGGTCCGGCCGGTGCAGAGGGGGGCGGCCCCCAGGGAGGGGCACGCTATGTCTTTAAGAGCTGCCTGAGCGCAGGTTGCAGCTGCCTGGCCAGCCCGAGAGACAGCGGAGATTCATTACCCGCCGACACAATGACCATTGATGGCCCCGTGGCGTTATTCAAATCCAGTACCAATTGCAGCCGAGCCCCTTTCTCCGCGCCAGGCCCGTATTGTTGGAGCGGCCCACTAAAAGCCCGCCCCGGCCCCGAGCCGCCAGAGGCGCCCGCTCGGGTTCAGCCCTGCGCCTCGCCAGCACGCCGGTTCTCAGTCCGGCTCCCCGGGCGCTGCAGGTGACCCGGCGGCGCATTCCAGTGCTTCCCGCCGCCCGGGCCACCGCCGCCGCCACCGCCGGCGACTCAGCCACAGGGAAGCGGAGAGCGCCCGAGCCGGTGCGTGCGCGGGGCTGGGCGGGGGCGGGGGACCCGCGAGTCCAGCAGCCCAGACCCCGGGCTCGGAAACGCGACCCGGCCTCGGGCCCCAGCTTTCCGGATTCCCGGCGAGCCCAGGCTGGGGGGCAGGGAGAGGGGAGTCGGGGTTCCCGGGCCTGACAGAGGAGATTTCCCCAACACGGGGCAGCACAGACCCAAAGCGGTCTACTCCAGGGACCCCGGGCCGCGTTCGAAGGAAACACGCCAGGGGTGATGGGGATCCCGTGCTGTGTCGGGATCCGCGTGCCTGCTCGTCCACCTTACCGCGGGATGGGCCGAGACTGCTGAGCGTCTGCGAGGTATTCCGAGGGGCAGCTCCGGAGATCTCCCGGTCCTGCGCTTTTAGAAAAGAGCGAAGCGGAAACCCGCAGGAGACCAGGGCCTTGAACTCTGGGGCTTCGCCACTGATTGTCCAAACGCAATTCTTGTACGAGTCTGCGGCCAACCGAGAATTGTGGCTGGACATCTGTGGCTGAGCTCTGGGCGCAACAGGGGTGGGGGGTTGCAGAAACCAAGCTCAGGGAAGGCGAGACCCTGGGGGATGGGGTGGGGGCGGCTGAGTGGCCCGAAGCGTGAGGATCGCGGCCCCAGCTCGACGCGCAGAGGGACGCGGATCCCTGCCATCAGTGCCGCCATCCTTATCCTCGTCCTCTTTCCTTCTCCTCTTCCTCTGCGGGTGACTGGTCCCTCCTGGCGGGGTCCTCCAGTAGATCGCGTCGGTTTCCCCCCCTTAAAATTTCTGCCCAAACGAAGCTGGCACGCAGCAGCGGGACCCAAATGTGGTCTGGGAGCCCGCCCTCGGCCAGAGCCGCAGGAAGTCGGGGGTGAAAGCAGATGCCGGCGAACGCGCTCGTTAACTCTCGTTTTTAAATTTGTTCTAACCTATCCCCCGACCGGTATCCCCTAAACAAACAAGCAAAATCCTAAATCGGCCCCTAAATCCCAAGCCAACCAACCCCTCCCACAAACCCCTCCAGACGGACGGATGGGCTGAGCCTCCTCCAACCGCTGCTGGAGTCGGAGAAGCTCGGGAATCATGCGCTCCAGCCGGGCAACCGCCTCTGCTTTGGAAATAGAACTTGGACAAACGAATCCTTTTCATTAAAGAAAAAATCTTCGGAGATAGTGGGGTTTATTTATTCGTTTATTTCCTCAAAAGTTGGGGTCAGGAGTTGTATGGGAGGAGAACCACTGGGAGCTGCTGGGTTGAGCCAGTGTCACCTGTCTCTGACCCCTTTTGGGCTATAGGCTAAAAAATGACCTGAAATGATCTGAAGTGTCTTATCCCTGGCCAGTTTCCATCATGGCGCTGGCATCCGCTGTGGGGAGCACCCGATTTCTCCAGTCCCTTCTGCTGGGCAGTAACTGGGGTGTGGTGGAGGCTGGGATACCCCACATCTATCATTCCCCACCCTTTGCAGGCGGCAGAAAGGAACCCTAGTGTGGTCAGTTCCAGGCAGGTGGGACAGGCCATTCCTGCAGCTCCAGAACTGGAGGAAGGGAGGGACCCTCAGGTTACAAGAATTTGGACAACTGAACCTCTAAAAGTGAGGCTGTCAGGGCCATTACAAGTCCCTTACTCTGTTCCCTAATATGGAGACCCTGACCTCAGCACCTAATGAGGGCTGGTCATGCAGACTCTCTGGACAGCGTTCAGACCCAACACTGGCCTTAATCTGCACCCAGTATTGCCGGACCAGTAATCCTAACATGGCTGCTCCCACCCACACATGCCTAGAGGGCCTCCACTTCAGCAGGACTGGGGAGAAGTCCACCAGCCAGGGGTCATCTGTTCTCTAAGAGAATGATGTGTACCCTCCATTCTTCCCAACACAGCTGGGACATTTGACACTTTCGTCTGCACAGGGTGAGAAATTCCACCTGAAGTCACTGACATTTAAAGAAAAGCAATGTTTAGGGTGGGGTGATAGTGCCCTAATTCTTTTTTTGAGGTCTCCCTCCAGCAGACAAAGCTCTTTCTGCCAGATCATGGGGAGGAAAGGGGACTCTCATCTATGCTACTCCCATTCTGGGTTCTGGGGCTGCTGAATGCAGCTGGTGGGACAAAGCCTGGCCTTGGACAGACCAGTGGGGATGTCCTAGGACTCAGACTGGTCAGCACAGGCTGGTTAGGCTGGTTCTGCACCTTCTTTTCCAGATGGCCCTATCAGACTACCCCCTCTGGGGTAGTTTGAGTTATAGCCTTTCGGATGAAGTGCAGCTGAGAGCCCTAGGTGAGGATGGAGAGGTCCTATCAGAGCCTTTGGCTGGGGGGACACAGGGGGCCACTGGTTTCTGAGGATGAAGAAGCTCCAAGCAAGACTAGTAAACAACCTAGTCTTTTATTTGCTCAAGACCAGCTGTTGCAGGCACCGAGGCCCCCAGACTTCCAAAACATAAGGAGGGGTAAACCCCTCTGCCTACCAGGTGCTGCCTGCCCCCACCCTGCTTTCTGCAGGAGGTGGGAAGGGACATAGACTTTACATCTGTGCCATCAAATATCTCCTCGGCTTTCAGGTATTATGAATATTCAGTTAGTGTAAAGAAGGAAACTGAGGCACACTGAACCCCCCAGGCCTCTACTGGCCAATTGGAGGTTAGGCTACTTCCTCTCCTTCTCTACCCCCAGAAGAATGAACTATAGGCAGCCTGGTGAGGGTCTCAGGAGCCCATCTGGTGGCCTGTGCGTGTGGGGGAGGCCAGCCAGGGTCAAGGGCTGGGGGTGGGGGGAGCAGGAGGAGGGGTGTGGCTGGGAGAGCAGCTGCTGGGTGAGGAGGAGGGAGTCAGTATTGAATAGGGGACCCCAGCTGGGGTTCCATAATGATATCAGTGGGGGACGGACAGAGCCCTCTGCTGTCCAGATGGGGAAACTGAGGCGGAGACTCCTCCAGTCTTTGAGAAGGGAGGGGTCTCCCATCAGTTATTCAGGTCCATCCATCTTCTCCACACATGTGGCCCATGAGCTGGTGCTCATCAGCGGTCACTCCATGCTCAGACTGAGACAGGAATGGAAGGCAGCTGGGTCACCTGGCCACACAGCCCCCTTCTTCTCCTGACACACCAGAGGGGCACCCTCCCCCACCTCAGCTGCTGGGAAGGAGCGCTGGGCTCAGGAGCCTGCCTGCCTGCTTTCCCCTGCTCACGTGCCTGAGAAAGGCTCATTTTTAGCACCTGGCCTCTTTTCCCTGCCTGGAGGGAGCTGGGGGGATAGGGCAGGGAAGAAGGCAGCCACGGGGGACAGGGAGACCTGGAAGCTGGGCCCAAGGGGATGTTTGTCTGTTCCGTTCTCCCCCTGCAAGGGTGCCGAAGAAGAGACGGGCCCTCAGCCTCCATGCAGTGTGGAGATGAAGAGGACGCTGTCCTGGTCCTGCAGCTGGTAGTCCAGCTCACCCTGGGGCAGGAGAGAGGAGCAGGGACCATCAGGGCATGGTCTAGTTTCTCCCCAGGTGTTGGGAAGGGAACCAGGGAGGACGTGCTGCTCTGAGATAGACAGACTTCACCAGAAGAAATGGGTACCCTGTCCATCAACATGTGAATCTAGAGGAGGCCCTAGATTTCACTCACCACCTCTCCAACAGCCCATTCTCTCCTCACTTGGGGTGGGACACTTGAGTAGCATCAGTTCAGGGGCTGGAGTGGGACAGAGATTATCCAGCCACCCTATCTGGGTTTGATGAGAGGCCCAAAGCTTTCCTACTGAAGCAGTGAGGGCAGGGGCTGGGAGAAGGTATCCCCCCTACGCCGAGGTACTGACCAGCAATTCCCAGTCGGCATCGTTAATCAGCACCAGAATTCCTGGCCGCCTGTGGGAAAGATGGCATGAGTAGCAGGGAGTGAAAGGCAGGAGACAAGAGTCTTTGGGCTGGGGCTGGGGCTGGGGCTGGGGCTGGGGTTGTGGCTCAGCGGTAGAGCGCTCACCTAGCACATACGTGCACGGCCCTGGGTTCGATCCTCACCACCACGTAAAAATAAATTAATAAAATAAAGGTATTGTGTTTAACTACAACTACAAAATAAATATTTAAAAAAAAAAAAAAAAAAAAAAAGAGTCTTTGGGCTGTAGGAGAATGTGGAGGGAGCCCTTCTTTCTGAGGCTTTGGTTAAAGATCTTCCAGGCCAGGCACAGTGGTGCACACCTATAATCCCAGTGGCTCAGGAGGCTGAGGCATGAGGATCATAAGTTCAAAGCTAGCCTCATCAAAAGTGAAAGCAACTCAGTGAGACCCTGTCTCTAAAATAAAAATACAAAATAGGGCTGGGGATGTGGCTCAGTGGTTGAGTGCCTCAGTACAAGGAAAAAAAAAAAAAATCTTCCAGGATGTAGAAGCCACAGTTTGAGTGTAAAGGAAACCGGGTCAGAAGTCCTGGTCTCGGGGGCCAGATGGAAAGTGTGTGCAAGTGACAGTACCATCACCCAGACCTTAGGCAAATTATTTTGTTTCTCTCTGCACATAAGTTTCTTTTTTTTAGTGGTACTGGAGACTGACCTAGGGGCTAGGGCATGCTACAGGAAAGTGCTCTACCACTGAACTACATCCCAGACCCTTTTGGGATTTTATTTTGAGACAGGGTCTCAGCTGCTAAGGCTGGCCTCAAACTTGAGATCCTCCTGTCTCAACCTCCAGAGTAGCTGGAGTTAGAGGCATGTGCTGCTGCACACAGCTGCACATCAGTTTCCTCATCTGGAAACAGGGCAGGCAGGTG
This sequence comes from Tamias sibiricus, assembly GCA_025594165.1. NCBI lineage: Eukaryota > Metazoa > Chordata > Mammalia > Rodentia > Sciuridae > Tamias > Tamias sibiricus. The sequence goes on along the minus strand of CM046657.1, from coordinate 215,006,047 downwards.
CCTGTCTCATAGGTGTGCCCAAGGGTGCAAAGAGACACAAAGGGCTTGCTTGCCACACTGCCTGTGATGGTGACTGGAGACAAAGCACACTTTTCCTGAGGTTGAATCTTAGTATTTTAGGCCCTGGACAGGAAGAACTCCAGCTCCAAACCCCTCCCCCCAGCATGCCCATGCTTCCCCCTAGAGAGGAGGCTACCTTGGCTCTTATGGCTCGGGGATGGTTGCCAGTGGTACCTGAATGCTCAAGGGCAGTCCTGCTTCAGATCCACATTTTGATAGGCAGCTTAGCTTGGCTCCTACTGGCAGTAGCCCAAAGGACACTGCTATCTTTGCAGGTGGCCTCTGGGACTGCTGCACCAGGATCTGAACCTGAAGGAGCCTCACAACTGTGTTGCCAGCCTTTTTTACTTAAGCTTGAAGAAGCCTTGTTTTAGAAGTAAAGTGACTCCTTGGTACATGGAGCCTGGTCCTTTGCCATCAGGCTGGGCTAGGCTGGGTGAGATAGGTAGGGAAGCTCTGGACTTTTATAGGGTATCCGTAATGAGATTAAGTGTGTGTGCCTGAGAGGGTACATGCATGTAGTTAATGACCCCTGGAATCCTAGACTGTGCTGTCCCATACAGTATCTATGGCCATAAGTTGCTATTTATATTATAATGAAAAAAAAAAAAAAAAAAAAATAGAACGTTTAGTTCCTCACTCACACTAGCCACACTACAAGAGCTCAACAGCCCCATGTGGCAGCAGTTACCACACTGGACAGCACACATATGGAACATTTCCATCACTGCAGAAAAGTTCCATGGGATAGCACTGTCCTAGATAGTTCAATGACAAGAAAAACCTTGAGCAGCATCTTTTTCTTAGAATTTTCTGTACAGAGAGAGTAATGGAGGCCCAAAGAAGTAAAGTAACTTGCCTCAGATTTCATAGCAAGTTTGTGGCAGCCAGAGGTATAATTGGATTTTTTGGAGAAATTCACTAGGCTCCTTTCATCAGGGCTTTTTTTTTTTTTTTTTTTTTTTTTTTTTTTTGATGCTGGGGATTGAACCTAGAGCGTTGTGCATGTTAGGCAAACACTCTACCAACTGAGCTATATCCCTAGCCCCTCATCAGGGCTTTTAACAAATTCCCAACAGTCCAGTGTGGTATTAAGAAAACTGAAAATAGACCTCAGACAGAACTGGACAGCTCTTTCCTCATAGCAGTCAAGGAGAACAAAGGGAAAAGGACCCAGAGGAGGCTGAGAGTGAACCCAAGGATAGGGCCCAGACATCCTTCCCACCCTGTCTTCTTCAGGGAAGAGAGGAAGGGGACTCACACACTGTCTCCCTGGATGAACAGCTCTGGCCGCTCTTTTAGCAAATTCTTCTTGATCCAGATGAGGAGGTTCCGGATGTCCCCTGGAGAGGAAGACACAACTAATATCAAACCCAAGTGATTCTTTTTTGTTTTATTATCAGGGATTGAATCTAGGGTTGCTTAACCACTGAGCCACATCCCCAGTCCTTTTTATTTTTTTTTAAAACTTCAAAATAGGGTCTTGCTTAATTGCTAAGGCTGGCCTCAAACTTATGATTCTCCAGCCTCAGCCTCCTGAGTCTCTGGGATTTCAGACAAGCGCCACCCCACCCAGCTCTGAGGCTGGCCTTGAACTCACAATCCTCCTGCCTTAGCTTCCCGAGTAGCTGGGATTATAGGCTTGTGCCATGTGCCTGGTTCATGCTAATCTCTGTATCGTTACAATTTCAGTACCCATGCTGCTGAAGTGAGCACTGATTTTTGGTCTGTTAACTTGCTGAGGCTAGCTCAGCAAGGGATCCTCCTGCCTCACCCTTCCCAGTCACTGGGATTTTAGGCCTGCGCTGCCAAAAGTAGCTCAAACCTAAATGATTCTTGGGTCCCAAAACCTTGCCTGGCCCAGAAGGAAGTGCACGTGGGAGCTTACAGGGCCTCTTTTGGACCATGCTGTGATGGCCCATGAACTTGTGGGTTCTTAAGATGAGGAAATGAATTAGGAGAGGCTAGTGACTTTTCAGAGAGGTCTTCAGAGAAAGTGGCCCCTGGCCCTGCTGAAAGCTTGAAGAGGTACTGGCCTTTACCTATAGCAAGGGACTCAAGACAGTCACATCTAAAGGGCTGGGAGACAGAACCCCACCCACCCACAAGTCCTGGAACCTGGTCTGGACTTCTGAGAGGGTGCTGAAGAGCCCCTAACACCTTTATCTCTCCAGCCAGTCCCAGATGGAGAGGATGGGGCTTTGCTCTTGGAAGGGTCTGCATATATTTCCCTTTGTGAGGGGAGAAAAACAATCACTGAGCTGATAACATCAGTTAATTTCCTCTAGCAGAGGGAGAGAAGGATCCTTCACCAGCCAGGGACACTGACAAATCACTACTCCACCACTCCCCACCTCCAGGGCCCTCAAGACTGGGGGTGGCCACCTTGAAGAGGCAGGAGGTTCAGGGTCAAAAGGGCCTCTCCTGCTCAGCTGAACACTGAGATCTGCCTCCTTGTGGATCTCGTGTTTTGGGGCAGCCACCAGTCTCTGTGTACATCACACAGAGGCTCAGAGGCAGGGTCACCTCAGGATCAAAGGTGCCAGACCACAGCACACTGGGATCTGGCTCTATAAATTCCTCGATGCCTGGGGCACTCCTCTATGTCCTCCTCAAGCAAACCATTCTCTAAGGCTGCTAGAGGTCCTGTTCTCCCCCACATGACTTGAGGATAAAGGTCCTAGGGAGACAGCTAGCCTCTGGGAAGCCATAGGGGATTTGGTCTAACCACTGACTGTCCCAAGTCAGTGTCTCAAAGGAGTCTGCTAACCACGACTATGCCTGAGACAAAGCTCTGGGGCTAAGCTGGAGCAAGGCCCAGGCAGCCTGGATCATCCTGCCTAGAACCCAGAGTCCTGGAGAGAAGGCCAGGGATGGGCAGCTTGGACATGAAGAGGTTTTTTGCTCTGCCCTCCATGTGGGTTCAGAAGGCTGTGTCAAGATGGAATGATCCTCAAGGTTGGGCACCAACACCCTGAGATCGTACACCAGCAGAACATATAAAGAGGCAAAGTATCCATAAACTGAGGCTGCTGCCTTCCAATTTTATTTATTTATTTACTTGGTCCTGGGGATTGAACCTAGGTGTGTTCTACCACTGAGCTACACCCCTAGTTCTTTTTTTTTTTTTTTTTAAATATATATTTATTTGCTTTAGTTGTACATAATGCCTTTATTTTTATGTGGTGCTGAGGATTGAAACTGGGCCTTGCACGTGCTAGGCGAGCACTCTACCACTGAGCCACAACCCCAGCCCAAACCCCTAGTCCTTTTTTAATTTTTTGACAGGGTCTCACTAAATTACTGAGGCTGGCCTCAAATTTGTAATGCTCTGACCCAGCCTCCTGGGTTGCTGGGATTACAGGCATGCGCCACCAGGCCTATAATTCCTCCTTTTAAACACAGGAGCCTGCCAGTGGCATTCACCTGTAATCCCAGTGACTAGTGAGGCTGAGGACTGCAGGTTTGAGGTCAGTCTCAGCAACTTAATTAGCAAGCCCCTAAGCAACTTGGCAAGACCCTTTAAAAAATGAAAAGGCTGGGGATATAGCTCAGTGGTAGAGCGTTTGCCTAGCCTGGGTGAGACCCTGAGTTCAGTCCCCAGTACCACCAAAAACAAACAAAAAGGCTAGAGAGGTAGCTCAGTGGTAAAGCACCCCAGGGTTCAATCCCTATCACCAAAACAAATAAAATAAAATAAACAGACTGGAATCCTCACAGTCCCTGGAGCAGGATGAGTGCGAGTAAGGTCTCCAGCTCTCTCAGCCCACTTGGACTCTTGGCAGGCTCCTCCCCAAGGCTTGGGTTCCAGAGGCTTTCTCTTGGCCCTGAATCCCCTTGGCCTCCATCTCGGCACTGTCTGGTGGGCCTCTGGCCCATACATCTTGTGGCCGCTCGATAGAGCCGCAGCGACCTGACAGATCCATCAGCCAGCCTTGGCGGGCGGGGTTGTGCTTGTGTGGAGGCAGCAGCAGGGACTGGGCAGTGCCTGGCCTGGAGACCACAGGCTGCACCCCCACAACCCTAGTTCCCTCCAAAAGAAGGGCATGTCTGCTCCACTATGGATAGGCTTGGGGGTGGGGGGAGGGCCAGTGGTCATGTTGGGGTCATCCACGTGATGGCACCATCATGGAGTCCCAGAGAGGGGTGGGCTGGGGGATGAGTCTGCTGCCTGGTGCTGGCTCATTTATCATGATGCTCCTATTTGCTGAGGTCACTCCCTCCCTCCTCTGCCCACCCCCCACTCCAGGCCTGCCCACATTTTTGATAGCCGGTTTCCATGGTGAGGCTACCGCATCACCACCGGTATTGTTCCCCCATGCCTGAATTTGAGAGTGGGGAGAGGTAGAACCCAAGGCTCCCTTCTCAGGCTGCAAGGGCCACTGGGCCTGGCCTGAAACACACCCCCAGGGACATCTTGCTCAGCTTGTTGAGGCCCAGACAATATGCAAATAGGCTCCAAGCCAGATGGTCGGCTTCCAAAGGCACCCAGGGGAGGAGGAAGGGTTAAGCAGAGTCAGGGGCTGGTGGCTTGGGGATGGCTTTGGGATAGATGTGGGGCTGAGAGACTCTCAACTTCCACCTTTCTACTCCGTGTCCTCCTGCCTTTCCAATCCTGCTGAGAGTGGTATCCTTTCTAGGATCCCAGGCAACCATTCACAAGACAAATATTTATTGAGCAACTACTATGTGCTAGGTGCAAGGGAGATGGTGGTGAACAAGATGGAAGCAGAGCCCACTATCATGGAGCTAAAAGGACAGTAAGGAAATAGACATGACTTAATTAGGTGACAAAATGCTACCTCCTTTGTCTGGGATCAGGAAAGGCCTTTTTTTTTTTTTGGTGGGGTGGGGGTACAAGGGATTGAGCCCAGGGATGCTTAACCACTGAGCTACACCCCCAGCCTTTTTTTAATATTTTATTTAGAGACAGGGTCTCGCTTAGTTACTTAGGGCCTCACTAAATTGCTGAGGCTGGCTTTGAACTCGTGAGCCTCCTGCCTCAGTCTCCTGAGCCACTGGGATTACAGGTGTGCACCACCATGCGGGACTCAGGAAAGGCCTTTCTGAGGGTGTAAACCCTGAAGTTTAGGTCTGAAAGATGAGTGGTGTGGCTTGGGGGAGTATGCCAGACAGAAGTAAGAGCACAAGGAAAGACCTAAGGCAGGATGGAACTGGCAGGTTCAAGGTAACAGAAAGGAGAAGTCAAGAAGTTCAACATGGCCAGGCGTGGTGGCGCATGCCTGTAATCCCAGCACTTGGGAGGCTGAGGCAGGAGGATCACAAGTTCAAAGCCAGGCTCAGCAATGGCGAGGCAATTAGCAACTCAGTGAGACCCTGTCTCTAATAACATACAAAAAAGGGCCGGGGATGTGGCCCAGTGGTCGAGTGCCCCTGAGTTCAATGTCCGGTACCAAAACAACAACAACAACAACAATAACAACAAAGAAGTTCAACATGAGAGGGACCCTGAGGAGCGGCTTGCTCTGGAAGGTGCCACTCTCTTCTCATGAACCCCAGTGGGGCTGACAAGTATGTGCTGTTTCTTTGCCTTGACCCTTGAAGCCTGATCCAGCTCAAACATATGGCACTCCCTCCCCTTCCTAGAGTGGGGCTGAGGCTCAGAACCCTGACACTCTTGCTGAACACAGGGGCAATCACGGAGCGGGTGAAGAGTCAGACTAAGATCACTGACTCTGGAGTCGGACAGTCCTGGTTTTGCGTTGGACCCTGTCACTTGTAATTATTGACCTTGGGAAAGGAATTTTCAGAGCCTCAGCTTCTTTGCCTTGCAAAACGGGGTGGTCAGAATGCCTGACAGGTTGTCTGAGGATTGAATGAAATGATCCACATGCAGTTCCTGGCACTGTGCCTGACCTATCAATGTTGTAATTATTCTGGGGTCAAGAGGGGGAACCTGTCTCCTCCACACTCTCTGGTGTCCTGGGCTTCCACACACTTGCTCTGCCCAGCAGTCTGGCACCCCAGCTTGGCACCCCAGCTTTGGAACTAAGCCTAATCATTTGTCAGTTCTGATTGGGCTTTCTGAAAGAGAATTAGGAAAGTGGTAAGGGGACCCAAACATTGAGCTTCCTTCCTTGTTTTTTTTTTAAGACGGGGTCTCTCTCTATGTTGTCCAGGCTGGCCTCAAATTCCTGGGCTCAGGTGTTCCTCCTGCCTCAGCCTCCCTAACAGCTGGGATTATGGGTATGTGCCATTGTGCCTGCCTGTCTTCTTCCTTCCATTTATATATTTAGACCCATAATATGCCTGGTCAAAGCCCTCAGGACAACATGGGAGTAAGGAATCGCATCCTGAGGCCATGGGTGCCAGCAGCCAGACTCCTACTCACAGCACTGGGAGGGGGATGGATACCTAATGCCAAGGTTTCCAGCACAGGAGACCTTGGGGCCTGGCCTGCCCACTGGGGGAGGCCAGGTGAAGACAGCTGCTGCTCTGGGGTAGAGCGGCTAAGAGTTCCCACTCTGGAGCCAGAAGGAACTCAGCTGTGGGCTGGATGGCCTTGAGTAGGAAGTAACTTGACCTCTCTAAGTCTTGGTGTCATCCATCTTTCAACAAATGGGAACAATAATCCACACTCCAAAAAGGTTGTGTGAGAATTAAGGTATAGCGCTAGAAGCAGGCCGGCAGAGTGTGACACACTCAGGACACGCTTAACAGACACAGGCATGGTCCTCACCCTCTGGGCTGCCAGGACCCTGACCCCATCCTAGCAGGCACCTGTGAAAGCTTCCACCAGAATCCTTGCCCCAGTGACGACTTCTTCTTCTTCTTCTTTTTTTAAATATTTTATTTATTTGCTTTAGTTGTACACGATGCGTTTATTTGTATGTGGTACTGAGGATCGAACCCGGCCACGCACGTGCTAGGCGAGCGCTCTACCGCTGAGCCACAACCCCAGCCCCAGTGACTTCTTCTTGTCTGGGGTATACAGACTGCCCAATATGGCAGGGCCACCAAGGGTGTCAACCCCAGTCTCTTGGAAAAGGAACAACCTCAAGGTCCCATCCAACGCTGAATCCTGCCTGAACAGACTCTCATTCAGCCTCTTTGAACACTTCAGGGGCAGGAGGTCACCCCCAGGGAGCTCTTCCTTCTCAAGCAGAAGCAAGTCTTCCTGCCACTCCCACCCACTGGGCCCGTTGGTCCACAGGGCCCATGCCAACAATATGACCCTTGCCCCCACAATAGCCCTTCAGATTTAGGAGACCCTGATCCCCTAAATCTTCCCTTCTGTAGACTATACCTTCCTGTCCCCATCAAGTCAACTAGGCTCCAAGACAGGGTTCTTCTGGGAGCCCACCCCAGGCCTGAGTTGAAAGGGAGAAGAAAGAGCTGGCATGGGGGGGGGGGTGAGAGAAAGAGGGTGGAGGGAGCCTCGGCGGCTCCATTTACAAATGAATGGGGTAAGAATGGAGCAGTTTGTGGGCTAAACTGGCCTCAGAAGGAGGTTTACAGATGTGTGAGGGGACGCTCCTCATTGTTTAATTAAGCAGAAAGTGGATCTTTTCAAAAGCAATTTTGCACAGGGACTGGGAGGGGTGGGGGGAGAGAAGGGAGGCAAGGAGGGGATCAGCAAACAGGCCCCCAGAGCAGAGAAAGGAACAGCTGGCCCCAGAGAGGCTGTGAGATGAATGCTAAGCAGTTTAAAGCGCCCAGAAGCTCTGCGCAGCTCCTCCCCTCCCTCACCAGCCACCCTTTAATGTGAATCAAGCAGGAGGAGGCGGCGTGCGGGAGGGGCAGAGAAAGGTGAGGCAGTCTCCTCCCTCCTGGGGAAGGGGCTGGGAGCCTGGAGTTGAATGGATCCTTAAGTCACAAAGGCCGGCAGCCAAAATGGCCAGACAGCCGTGGTTGGTGCCTACCCCCAAACTCCCCTCCAATCAAGGAGACGCCCGTTTCATCAGGATGACAGTGAACACACACACCACCAGCCTCTTGCAAACACACACTTGCAACATCCTACTTCACAAAAGGACACAGATCTGGAAGCAACTTTTCCAAACTGGAGTTGTTCAGTAGGTAACAGGCTCAATAAAGAGCGGGTGGGCCCATCTTTCATTCTATACATGGGGAGAGAGAGGCTGGCAGAAGCCACTAATGTGCAATGCACACTGCCAAGGGCTCCTCTCTTGCAGTCTCATCCCCTTTGGCCTCTCCTGTCCCCGTCCCCATCCCCTTGATCATGTAGGGTGGGTTGGAAGTTCTCCCCTGGCCCAGGACCCACAGGCCCCCTTTTTTGTGAGACTTATCATAGTCCATAGTTTTTTTTTTTTTTTTTCTCTTTCAGTACTGGGGATTGAGGCCAGGGGCACTCTATCTCTGAGCTACATCCAAGCCCTTTTCATTTTTTTTTTTTTTTTTTTTTTTTTTTTTTTTTTTGGTGGTACCGGGGATTGAACTCAGGGGCACTCGACCACTGGGCCACATCCCCAGCCCTTTTTTGTATTTTATTTAGAGACAGGGTCTCACTGAGTTGCTAAGTGCCTCGCCACTGCTGAGGCTGGCTTTGAACTCGCGATCCTCCTGTCTCAGCCTCCCAAAGTGCTGGGATTACAGGCGTGCGCCACCGCGCCCGCTCCTTTTCATTTTTTATTTTGACCAGGATTTCACTAAGTTGCTGAGGCTGGCCTTGAACTTATGATCCTCCTGCCTCAGACTCCAGAGTCGCTGGGATTGCCACCACGCCAAGCAGTCACAATCTGTGATCTATGGCTCTTGCAATTTTAGCTGGAGTCTCTAAGACCTGCTTGGCCAAGTGGCAACAGGGCTGGGAAGGCTGCCAGATGACAGATCAGGGCATGGGTTTGGGAGAGAGGATAAGACTTCTCCAGCAGCATCAGGCCCCTTGGGTTCATGAGTGCCAGGGTAAGGCCTGGCAGCTGCCAACTAACTCTGTGGCTGCAGTGTGACCTGTGCCTTTGGGCACAGCAGGACACAAATGGGAACCAGGACTCACAGCCAAGGTCCAAAGAGTGAGCAATAGGGGCATCCTGCCTTCCTTCCCTGGTGGATGGGCCTCCATGTTCCACTATCTGGCTAAGAAATGAAGGATCGGGGGCTGGGGTTGTGGCTCGGTGGCAGAGCGCTCGCCTCGCACGTGCACGGCCAGGGTTCGATCCTCAGCACCACGTAAACATAAAATGCATTGCATTGTGTACAACTAAAGTAAATAAATAAATATAAAAAAAAAAAAAAAAAAAGAAGAAGAAAGAAATGAAGGATCAGAAGCCTAGTCCTAGATCCTAGCCCAGCTTCCCTACCTGGATAATTGTGGACTGGTCTCAGGTCAGTCCTCCTGTCTCTTTTCTCTCCCTCTGAGGTCTGACTTCCTTGGTGATAGGCTCTATCAGGGTCATAAGAAAATTTAAACTAAATAACCAATGAGGGCCATGAATGACTGAAAAAGTGTAAAAACTGGAAAACAGGTCAAGGGTATTAGACGTCAGGGTGATTCAGGGAGCCTCTTAGAACAAATGATGCATTAGTACTTGGACTGTAGAGACCCTGGGTGTGCTTCCCATTGCTGTCACTTAAGTAACTGTATGACTTTGGGGTGAAATCCCTGAAATCTCTGAGTTTTGGTTTTTCACTTGAACTTATTTATGTATTTTCTTGCAGTGCTGGGATTCAAACCCAGGGCTTCCTGCATGCCAGGTAAGTTCTCTACCACTGAGCTACATCCCCAGCTCAGATTTGGCTTTTTAAAATGGAAATAATGGGAGCTACCTCCTAAGAATGTGTGACAGTGATCTACAAAACCTACTGAGACTTCACCTGCCACTTCAAACTCGGCCTGTGCCCCCCGTAGTCCTGGCCTCCACCCCCAGTCCAAGGCTTTTTGCCCCTTGGAGTTTTCACAGGCGCTGTCTCCCTGCTTGGAAGGGCCCACGCCTCTTTGCTCTCTCCCGGAAGTTTATCACGCTGGCTTCCTTCCATTCTTCAGGCCTTCCCCTCAACCTTCCTTGACGAAGCCTTCCCCGACAACTCGTTAGTTCCATTCAAAGCACCTATGTGCTCTCCTCATGCCAACACTGGAGTCTATGATGGTACAGTTCTATGTTTGTTTCCTTATTTACTGCTGTCTCCATTTGCATGCCCCTGTTAACTCCACGAGGGCAAGAACGCACCCAGCAACCAGTGCACTGACCCACAAAAGGAGGCACCCAAAAGCTATTGCCAACTACATGAAAGAATTAAGTACTTCCTACCATTCCTGGCACTTGCTAAGTACTCTGTCAACAGATGAATGGGATGGAGCTAGAACGGTGAAAACCAGTGGGCTTTCATGCCAAGCAAACTTAAGAGGAAAATAAATCATAACCCTGCTATTTTAATAAACTTCCAGGCAAGGTCTTTGAGACTGAATCTTTGAGAGGCTTTATCTGAGAACCCTTGCTTCCTCTCAAGGCTGCCAAGGCTGCCAAGGCTGCCAGGCCATCTTCCACACCAAGAAACAAGTATCTGTCACCTGGGGGGTCCCCCTGTCCCTCCCAGAAAAGACACAAAATCTTACCACCCTGCTGTTTAACCCCAACTATACCCAGCCCCAGCTCAACGTGAGCAGTGCCTTGATCCTGGATAAGTGTCCCCCAATATCTAAGGATGGCAGGGGGCCAGGGACCCAAGGGAGGGCCAGAGATGGCCATGGCAACCAGTGGATTTGGATAAGTGTAATTGTTTGGTTCCTGGCAGGTGTGTGTCCACTCCAGAAGAATCCTGTCAAACCTCACCTGACCATTTTTTTGTGTCTATCTCCTGGACCTCATTCCCCCACCTCCTCATATGCTTGATGGCCTCTTCTCAGCCACAGATGGAGACTGGGCTCCTGTCCCTGAGCACCTGCTCTTGGCGGGACTCACTGCTAGGGCTATAAACGACCTTCACAGTCACCAGATCCAGACCCTGCTTCTAGGCTACACTGATGGGTACCCAGGCATACCTCTGGGCTAACTCTTTAAAACCTCCCCACTTGAAGGCAGGGGCTGACTCCGCTTGTTCATGTGTGTCCCCTCAATGATCAGACACAGTCACAAGAGGTGACTTGGTATATATTTGTTCAAGAAAGATTAACAAGTATTTGAATAAAAAAAAATCCACTTTCTCCCTTAGTCAACCTCCCTCTTCCAATCTTTCTGGCTGGAGCCTTTTCATCTAATCTAAATCCCTGGACTGTCATGGGAGTCCAACTGTATGGTCCATTCTCAGGGAATGGACCACTTTGACCAGACCTTCCCTTTGCTGCCAAATAACAACAACAACAACAACAACAACAACAACAACAATAATGTAGCTCAGTTGGTAGTGCTTGCCTTACATGCACAAGGCCCTGGGTTCAATCCCCAGCAACACACACACACACACACACACACACACACACACACACAGAGTCTATAATAATAGACACATGGTATAACTTACTTCCTCCTCCTAACACCCCTAAGAGAGAAGGATTGCCATACCCACTTCACAGCTGAGAACACAAGAGTTCAAAAAAACAAGGTCCCTGGCCTAAGGTTCTAAGGAGTATGGAACCCTCACATAGGAACTAGGTAACCCCACTTCCCTCCCATAAAGCTGGTTGACCCCAGAGAGGATGGAAGAATAATATTTTGGTGACTTTCTCTTCCTTCCCACCCCTCGGGGAAATCCCACCCATTTTCTTTCTTTCTTTCTTTTTTTTTTTTTTTTTGGTACCAGGGATTTAACTCAGGAGCACTTGACCACTGGGCCACATTCCCAGCCCTTTTTTGTATTTTTTATTAGAGACAGGGTCTCACTGAATTGCTAAGTGCCTCACCATTGCTGAGGCTGGCTTTGAACTCAAGATCCTCCTGCCTCAGCCTCCCAAGTGGCGGGATTACAGGCGTCAGACTCTACCCATTTTCACTGAACAGGCCTGAATGATCCCATAGACCCTCTCCTTCCCAATATCCACCCCCCACCCTCCAGCTTAAAAAGCCAATACTCACAGGGCTCCTCCTGCCCAGGCAAGGTGACTTGATGTTTTTTTACTCCGTCAAATAGGAGCTCTGCACCACCTCTGCAAAGGAAGGCCAAAAAAGACAGCCAGGTGAGCTCCTGCAAACAGGAGGTGGATGGACCCGAGAACTAAGGATGGGGCTGGCAGTAGAAGCCCAAGAGATACAGAGATCAGAGTTGAGGAACAACATGGGGACTAATTCTCAAATGTGATTTCCTACTGTGGTAAGGTAGGAAATAAGTAATTTTTAATAATAATCAAGCAGACTGTTTTCCCCAGAGGTAGCCCAGTATAGTTATAGAACATATGCTTTGGAGCTGTGAACCCCAACTTGGAAACCAGGCTCCATCTCTGCCAACCAGTGAGAACCAGGGCATGTGACATGTGACTCTATCTTCTTATACCTTGATCTTTCCATCTGCAAAAATGCTGAGAAGCCCTTGGGAGACCTTCTGCAGACCCTGTGCATCTCAAAGTTTCCTCTGGCCAGGTGAGGTTTAGAAATGCCCCTGTCCCTGCCCCCTGCTGCTAGCCTGGTGGGCATACCATAGGACTGGGGCCTGAGAGTCCACTGAGCTTAGCATCCATCGGGAGTAATCCTGCCATTTATAAGATGTTCCTCACCTTATTTCATCCTCAAGGTACCCCAGGGAAGAACTGGGAGGGAGGCAGATATTATTAACTCCATTTCATAGAGAAGCAGGCTGAGGCCTGGAAAGGTTAAGTGACTTGTGCAAGGTCAGACAAGCAGCTGCACTAGAATATGAATCTAACTGGTTTCTGCTCAGCCCCAGCAGCCTTGCTGAAAAATAAATAAATAAATAAGACTCCTCAAAGGTCAGAAAGCCCCCTGAGGGCAGAGTTTGGTTCATTTCTATGTCTCAACGTTGGGCCATGGGAAGGCAGAGACAGCAGAGATAATGAGAGCCAAGTTAAGAAGCCAGGACTCCTGCTGTGGGCAGCAGGGCTCTTTCAATGTCCCACACTCTTTTCTTTTTGGGTCTCCTGATTCTCATCTCAGACCTAACATGGGTCTGAACTGAGAAGGCCTTAATAGACTTTTGATGGATGGGATGCCTCCCAGCCTACCACCCTTTCCCACTTTCAGGGAACAGAGATGTCCTGAGGCAGCCCACTGGGAGGCAAAGGCAAGGAAAGCATTGTCATGGGAGAAACATGGGGCGACTGTCATCCAAACAAGGTCACGCTTTGTTGATGCAGAAATGTGGAGGGGGAGCAGAGGCCCATCTGTGGCTGTGTGCAGGGCCATTTCAGCTGCAAGCCCACACAGAGCCTCCATTTATCTCCTTCCAAGAGCCTCATTTTCTCCTGGGTAGGGGTTGGCACATGTAGCAGCTGGGATGGGGGATGGTGACAGGCAAGGGGCTCAGGAATTGGGGGTGAGAGAAGATGGGTGGGAACTGGAGGCACTGGGACCCAGGCAAACAACCAAGAGTGGCCAAAGCTGGTGGTGCCAGTCTCGGAGGCTGAGCCTGTTTTTACCCTTTACAAATGGATGAAGGCAGAACCAGTCTGGCTCAGAGTGACCTGTCACTGCTGGGTTCTCTGGGCCCCAGGGGAGGGGTTGGCACTTCTGTCAGCACATCTGGAGTGGGGGAAGGTGTACACCCAGCCTCTAGAGTGATTCAGGGAGGCAGACAAGGGGCCTGTTCTAGCCCTATGGACCCAAGACCAAATCCTCTTATGTCTTACAGGTTTTGCTACCCAACTCAACTAAGATCTCCATCTTCCCCCGACGTCCCCAGACATTCCTGCTGGATATGTTTGTTTATACCAGTGACAGGTACAGACATTTCCAAAACTGTCTTCACTTTTGCCAGTTCATCTTCATCTTCTTTATCATTTATTCATCTATCTATCCATCTATATTTGGTTCTTTTAAAAAATGTTATTTTAGTTGTGGATGAACCTTTATTTTTATTTATTTATTTTTATGCAGTGCTGAGAATTGAACTCAGTGCCTCACACATGCTAGGCAGGCACTCTACCACTGAGCCACAACCCCAGCCCTATATTTGGTTCTTTATTTCCCTTCTACCTGCTGGAATACAAGCCCTGCCTAAAACAGGGCCTAGCACGCAGTAGGCACTTAACAAATATTTGCCAAATAAATGAAAATGTCCACTTTCCTTACTTTTTCTCTGACCTCAATGGTGTACCCTCCTTTGTCAATACTTCCTCAACTGGGAAGGAGGAAAAGGGATGAGGGCAAAGAGAATCTTACATTTGAATTTTAACAGGCTGAACTGAAGGATTCAAAACACATCTATCTGTACTACATACTTTTGAATTCTGTGAAAATGCTCTGCTAAGAACAGTTCAGAAGGGAAGACAAAAGATGGCAGAACTAGTTACTGACAAGAGAGAGAAAGGTGCAAGAGGCTTTCTAAAAGGCTCAAAAAAGAGCTGATGGGGCCAAGAGAACTACATCTATTCAAAGGTTAGAGACAAAGTCCTAACCCAAGCTCTTCCAGGATCTGTGATGGTGGAAAACACGGAAACAGGGAAGAGAATGGTGGGCACTGCAGCTTCTTTGCAAATCTGCCCAGGTTCAGGGTGAAACACGTCTACTAAGAGATGTAGAAAGTAAAAGGTCAGAGATAAAAATATACAAGAACAGAGAGCAGGGACTTGGGTTTGCAATGCATCTTGGACATTCTTACTTCCCAAGAAGATGCAATTCTCATGGGACAATGGTGTGGGTGGTGGTGGAAGGAGGTAGATAGATGGGTAGAGGGATATTGTCTTGTTTTGCTGGAACTCACTATTGCTCTTGGGGGTAAGGGAAGCTGAAACTAGAAAAGGAGTAATCATGTTGGTTTGTGAACTCATGACTTCCTCACTGCTGCCAGCGCAGTATCTGGAAGACAGAAGAAATTTTTGGTGAACAAACACCATGCCTGCTTAGTGAGAATAAAACGCAAGTTGACTATGGATAAACCCCAGACTGGTGATCTGAAGCTTCTCCCTTTACAGCTGTACCAAGGCCTGTCAAGACAGCAGGGATTCTCCTAGAACCCCCAGGCTTTGGGGTACAGCTGGGCCAAGGGTCAGTGAAGCAAAATAGTTAGAAAACCTGACCAATGTAGTTCTAATTGGATCCAAGCAGCTAGACAATAATCATCAATTAAAATGCACTTAACATTCATGAGGCTACCCCCTTCTAAGGGACAGAAATGCTGAACACTGTAGGGCATGGACAGAGTGCTATTTATCTTTGTATCCTCTGTGTCTGGCTCACTGCCTGGCACATGGTAGGCACTCAATAAATGACTGGTGAATGAACTACCCAATGAAGGGAAAACATGAAAGAAACTGGGCGCATCCAATGAGAAAAAAGGCATTTGGACAGAGGTTTTAGATTCCTATCCCTGACTTTTCTTTTCCCTTCCCCAGTTTGTGTGTATGTGTGTGTGTGTGTGTGTGTGTGTGCGCGTGCGCGTGCACACACACACACAGAGTCCTAGCCTTTTCATGTGATTCTGGCAATGATATATAACCACCCCATCTTTTAGGGCTCTCTCTAAGCTATGCAGTTTTTCTGAGGTTTTTGTTTGTTTGTTTTTTAATTTTGAGACAGGGTCTCACTAAGTTGTATAGGGCCTTGCTAAGTTGCTGAAGCTGGCCTTGAACTTGAAATTCTCCTGTCTCAGCCTCCCTAACCGCTGCTGGGATTACAGGTGTGCGCCACCATGCCTGGCTTTCTCTATTTTGAAACCATGACAAACCTGTTTGTTGGAGGGATAAGATAGTGCCTTAAGAAGATTTCCTCCCTGCTGTTTTCTTCAGTTATTGATGTGTTCCAATCCCTGCATTTCATCTTGTGCAGAACATACTGCCAATATTAGTCTCTCCCAATGTGGTTATCATATTATTCCCATACCTCTACTCGACTCAAGATCTGCAGAGGCACTCAGCAAGTTTACTATCATGAAAGAGCTTCAGGTCTTTTTAAAATCCCAAGTCTTGGCCGGGCGCGGTGGCGCACGCCTGTAATCCCAGCACTTTGGGAGGCTGAGGCAGGAGGATCGCGAGTTCAAAGCCAGCCTCAGCAATGGCGAGGCACTTAGCAACTCAGTGAGACCCTGTCTCTAATAAAATACAAAAAAGGGCTGGGGATGTGGCCCAGTGGTCTAGTGCCGCTGAGTTCAATCCCCAGTACCAAAAAAAAAAAAAAAAAAAAAAAAAAAAAAAAAAAAAAAAAAAAAATCCCAAGTCTTGGGGGAAAAAAAAGAAGAGTTCCGTCTTGGCCACACATCCCACAAGAAACAAAGCCCCAAGAACCGTGTAAGCGGAAACTGCTGCCTGAAGAAAGAAATCATGGGTTGAAGAGCGGTTCCTTCATGGAGCCAGATGCCAAACAGATGGACCTGGTCCAAAACGAGCCTGGTAAAGTATGTAGAGAGGCCACCCGCTAACCGTCAAGTCTTTAGAGCCTTACAGGGTACAGGGCACTGCGGAATACCCAGAGCGCACCTCCCCGCCCGTGTGTGCGCCTCTATTTCCGGACATACGGCGTCGCCGAGGGAGACCGAGCCTATCAGACTCGAGGCGGGTGGCACGGCTCACGGCAGGCGCCGGGAGCCTCGGCAACTCGGCCGTGTCAGACCTTAAGGCAGGAGAGGAGTTGCGGGCCTGAGGACTTCAATCCATCCTCAGGGCGCCCCAGCTCTGTTACTCACCCGAACTCCACCTCCACTGACAAGGGCGCTGCCATGTTGAGGAAGCCGAGCTCGCAGGAAACGCCCCTGAACTTCCGGAGCTCCCGCCCACTTCCGGTCTCCGGCTGGAGCCACGACCGGAAGAGGCGGTGCTCAAAGATCCTCCTCTTCAGCTATTGGAGGAAGGCTTGGAGGGCGGAGGAGGGAGAGTCACGGGCGTTCCCGGCAATTGGGAGTGGATCTGCCTCCGCCTTCCGGCGGCCTGGTTGCTGGACCCAGAATGGGAATCAAACTTGAGACCACAGCTAGGCGGAAGACAGCCCCCAGCACCTTTTCGACATGACTGTGAGCCACATTACTGTTTATCTTGCGTTAGTTACAAATCTGTCTTTAGCCAACATACCGCTTGGGCAAGCCCATTCACTCGTTTGACGTCATCGTGACCACCCAAATCTTTATTTCTGACACAGAAATCTCTCCCCTGAGCTATCAACTCGCTGTCCAACCGCCTCTTTCGATATTAAGCTGTCACTCAGAATTTATTGCATGCTCATGTGCCCAGCATCTTGTTTGGTGCTATGGACGAGGTAGCAAAGGGCATGGAGTGTGTGTGTGTGTGTGTGTGTGTGTGTGTGTGTTTTAAAACCCTCTTTCGGTGTTGGGAATCGAACCCAAGGCCTCGTACATGCTAGGCAAGCGCTTTACCATTGAGCTACATTCTTTTTTTTTTTTTTTTTTTGTGGTGCCGGGGAGCACTCGACCACTGGGTCACATCCCCAGCCCTTTTTTGTATTTTATTAGAGACAGGGTCTCACTGAGTTGCTTAGTGCCTCACTGAGTTGCCGAGGCTGGCTTTTAACTTGCCATCATCCTGCCTCAGCCTCCTGAGTGGCTGAGATTACAGGTGTGTGCTACCATGCCCAGCTAAGAAAGGCTTCTTTTTTTTTTTTTTTTGGTACCAGGGTTGTTTGAACTCAGGGCCACTTGACCACTGGACCATATCCCCAGCCTTTTTTTTTTTTTTTTTTTGTATTTTATTAGAGACAGGGTCTCACTGAGTTGCTAAGTGCCTCGCCATTGCTGAGGCTGGCTTTGAACTAGCAAGTCCTCCTGCCTCAGCCTCCCAAAGTGCTGGGATTACAGACGTGAGGAAGAATAGCGTTTTATAGGGGCGTCGGGAGGACTGAATGAGTTCTTGGCACAGTGCCTCTTTCCCTAAATAGGCTCTGTGTTGCCCATTTTTGGGGTGCAGGTACCACTGCCACTCACACAAATACCAAGACACCCAAATACTTGAATATTGTTTTAAATTATTTCCCTGTTCCTCCATCCAGCCACCAAATTTGGACCAGTCTTACTTCTAACCTGATTTTGCAACCCTCAAATTTTCTACACCCTGACATCCAGCTCACAACCACCCTCTCACTTAGATCTGTTTTCTCTGGCCTATCTTCCTGTGGCCTTAGCTTCATGTACAGTTATACTCCATGGACACCTCTGAGCCCCTCAGTGTGCCAAGCAGTGTTCTAGGGCCCTGACAAAACAGGGCTCTGGTTCTCATAAAATGCAAGTGAGTCTAGCCCGGTGCGGTGGTGCACGCCTGTAATCCCAGCACTTTGGGAGGCTGAGGCAGGAGGATTGCGAGTTCAAAGCCAGCCTCAGCAATGGAGAGGCACTTAGCAACTCAGTGAGACCCTGTCTCTAAATAAAATACAAAAAAGGGCTGGGGATGGGGCCCAGTGGTCGAGTGCCCCTGAGTTCAATCCCTGGTACCACAAAAAAAAAAAGCAAGTGAGTTTATATGTCCTACGTGGAAAGGCCCCACATACACCATTCTACATGGGTCACTCCCCCTCTGGAACTCAGTTTCCTCAATCTGTAAAGAGAGTTTGTGACCAAATGATCTCTTAAAGTCTTTCAGCAAAAATGTTCTTAGATTCTTCCACTGACTCTTAGCTTCTCCAGAACAGAAACCTTTCTTGATTCATCCTGGATCTTATCCTATAAGGAGGAACTTTGTACATCATAAGGATTTGGTAAGTGCTTGCTGAATGAGCGAATAAATTAATGAGTGATATTTGCCAGCAAGGGCCCATCTAGAAAGCATTCAGGTCCTTTTACAGCCTTTGATCCCAATCAGCCTCAGCTGGGTATCTTAAGATTCTGGGAACTGGGCGCGGTGGCACACGCCTGTAATCCCAGGACTTGGAAGGCTGAGGCAGGAGGATCACAAGTTCAAAGCCAGCCTCAGCAATGGTGAGGCACTTAGGAACTCAGTGAGACCCTGTCTCTAATAAAATACAAAAAAAAGGGGCTGGGGATGTGGCCCAGTGGTTGAGTGCCCCTGAGTTCAATCCCCGGTGCCAAAAAAAAAAAAAAAAAAAAAGATCCTGGGAACTGCCACTTCCCGGAGCTGGAAGGAGAGATTGCTTGGGAGCTTCATCCATTGGAAGAACATTCATTGAGCACCTGTTAAGTACCAGACCCAGTGCTGGTGCTGGGAACACAATGGTGCACAAAAACAGCTAGTTCCTGCCCTCCTGGGGCTGATGTTCTAGAAGACATACATAGCAGGCAAAACAGGATGCTCTGGGGGGGAACAGGGAAGCTGTTGGGGGCCCCAACCCAGCCTCCTGATCTCAGGGAGGCTTCCTGGGAGTCAGTTAAACCAGATCCACAGGGATGTAGAAGGGGGAGGTAGAGGTGGGGAGGGAGAGGACACAGGCAGATCAGAGTTGTCTCTCCTTCCTCTGGGAACCAACCAGCAGGTAGTCCTCAGACTTGTCCTGGCTACTGGGAGCTCACCTCTGAGGAAGCTGGCCCAATCTTTGGCTGCTCAGCTCTAGCTCAAAGTCCTTCCTTCACCTGACTCCAATCCCTTCAACCCCTCAGTTAGTGACAATATTATTTTACCAATGTATTCATTCAAATAATATTTATTGAACTTGAACACCCTCTTTGCACCTGCCAGGTGATTTACATGCATTACCTAATTTATTCCTCACAGGGACTCCCATTTTACCTATGATTAAACTGAGACAGAACATGTGACTTGCCTGAGGACCCCTAAGTATGAGGCCTCAAACCCTGTTTTAGAGCCTTCAGGATCCCTGCCCCTACTCATTGAGCCTCACTGCCTCCCCTTGAACTAGTCTCAACCAAATGCCTTTCCCCGGGATCCAGAACAGGGGCTTGGGCCCCCACCCCTGTCCCTTCCAGCAGGCTGTCCAGCCGGGGCATAGGCCTCCATCCTCTCTGAAGCTCCTGGGGAGACAATGGCAGGGTTGGTGGGGGAGATGAGGGCGCGGGTGCCCCCCTGCCCACTACCCTTTGTCTTCCCGCCTGCTCCTCTCACGCGCCCCGGGAGGCTGGGAGTCGCCTCTCGCAGGCTTCCTCCTCCCATTCTTGTGCTAATTGGGTGTCAAGCTGAGATCAGTGAGAAAGAAATCCGCCCTGGCTCGGGTTAAACTGCCGCCAAAGATGAGGGCTGAGCCCGGAATATCATTAGACCTGGAGGAAGCAGGGCCCCTTTTCGGGGGGAGGGACTGGCAGCGCATTCAGGCCCCTTTGAAAGTCACTCAGTCGCCCCCTCCCTTGCTGTTGCCATTTCAAAGGGCCCCTCAGAGGTATTTAACCTTCCCAGGAATTGAAAGTGATAGCCACGCACTGGCCTGGGCAGCCACTTGCCTGTCCCGAGGGCAAATGGACCTCCAGGGAGGCTGCAGGCCAGCCCTTCCAGCCTTCTCCAGTGGAGCGGGCAGGTTGCAGATGGGAACACCAAGGCTTGGGAAGGGGATTTTTCTCCCAGCTCTGCCATTCTCAGGCTCTGTGGTCTTTATCTCTCATAAGCCTCGGATTCCTCATCTGCAGAATGGGGATGAAAATTGTGCCTACTTTGTTTAATGAAACCATGCACAGAAAGCCCTTTGCACAGGGTCTGGCACATAGGCGGTGCCCCAGACTTGACAGTTAGCAAGTCTAAGAAAGTTGGTTTGACCAGTTACTGGGACCTCCAGATGCCTGCAGCAGATTCACTTTTCATGTCTGGCCTCAATTATAATCCCCTCTGCAAACCTGCAGCCCATTGCCCCCCTGTTCACATTTACTTTTTTTGGTGTGGTGCTGGGGATCAAACCCAGGGCCTTGTGCATGCAAGGCAAGCACTCTACCAACTGAGCTCTGTCCCCAGCCTCTACTTAATCTTTGATCCACTCTGATGGCATTGTGCCCTTCACTCTCCTGAAGGAAAAGAATGACTATCAATGACAAAAAACTACTTTACCCCCAGGGGGAACGCTGCACCTCTGCCTCATGGCAGCCTTTAGAAGCTGCTCAATATGTGAAATGGTGGTGTACACCTGTAATCCCAGCAATTTGGGAAGATGAGGCAGGAGCATTGCAAGTTGAAGACCAGCCTGGACAACTTAGTGAGACCCTTGAAATAAAAATAAAAAGGGCTGGGGATGCAGCTCAGTGATAGAGCACCCCTAGGCTTGATCCCCAGTACCAAACAACACAAAATAAAAATCAAAAAAATCAAATTTAAAAAATACAGGAATCTGCTCAGTGGATGAACTGCATTGCGGTCTGTAAACTGAACCACTAGATAAATGTCACCAACTGCCTGGAAAGCAGTAGCCATTATTGCTAATTAACTTCACAACCATGTATGGAGCAACTGCTGCATGCAGGGGGGTGACTCACTCGACCATCATTTGGGATCCAAAGCTCTAAGGCCTCCATTGTGGATAGTGCTGTGGGGGGCCTGGTGTGGAAGTGGGAAACTTTCTCTGGGATCTTAACATCTGAACACACTTTTTCTCCTTTTAAACTGCTGGGCATTGTGCTGAGATTTTCATGCATGATCTTGCACTTTTCACAACTCAAGGTGGGGCTTCCCCTCTGTGACAGGAAAGGCAACTGAATGGCAAATGGTAGAGCTGGGGTTTGAATACAGGCCCCTCTGACTCCAGGGCCAAGGCTCTGAAGGCCACGCTGCCTCTTGGTGACAGCTCAACATGGAGGAAGGAATGGGCCTCCTCTGGGGGCTCCTTCCCATTGTAGAGAACTCACTACTGAGGATTAAAGATATAAAGCTGTTCTGATAACCAAGCCAAGTCTCTTGGAGGCGTAACTAAAGGTCCTCAAAGGCCTCCGTAGGGTCTCCTGGGTGGGGTACCTGCTTAGGGCAAGAGGGGAGGCACAGCCCCTCCTTGCTTTCCTTGGCTGAGTGCTAAGGTTCAGGACTGAATTCTGCAAACTCTGTGCACCCTCTGCTGGCCACATTTGGCAGTGCAGACATGCCTGCCACCCCGAATCTCGCAGTATGGCTGGGTAAGGACCCCCTCTTCAGCTCTGCTCCCCACTTTTCCCTGAGGTGCCAGACTCCTCTATCTCTCAAAGGCCACTCCCCCAAGAGGCACCCCATTTTTTTTCGCCTGGCTTCAGACTGCCTGAACTGTCAGCTGTTGGCCCAGGGTGTGGTGCAGAGCTGGCTCCAGAGGCATGCGTGGAATGAAGTGTTGAGCTTCCTGCAGCCTTCCGCATCCAGAGGAATAGTGCAGGGGAAGGACTGGGGCTTGGGCTTGCATCTCAATCCCCTTACTTCTGTGACTTTGGCCAAGTGACTCAAAATCTGTAAGTTCTAGGTCTTTCTTCAAATAACCCATTTATAAAACCAACTTCATAGACTGGAGAAAGGTTTCAGCAGTGGAGATGAAGCCCCAGGGGCATGTCCCACCCACCACCCTGGGCTGTGTTGGGACCCTTCCCCACTGCACTGATTCCCCACGTGGGTGTGACTAGCAGTGGGCCCCGGAGACAGCTGGCTCCCCACCACACTGCTGCCTGCTGCTGGGAAGCCTGCTCCAGAGCTGCCGGCAGGCTGGGCAGCCTCGCTCTGGTTCTCTGGCCGTCAACCTGGGCAGGTCTCTCCTACCTGTAAACAACTGGGGCACCAGATAGAGCATGGGCCTGGGGATGACCCTGCCTTCGGAGACTTCCCCTCAAAGCCCAAGCATCCTCTTCCTCATAATGGCCTTCTTACCTTCTGAATGCCCCCCCCCCCCTGTGTATTTGTGGTACTGAATCCAGGGGCACTCTGGAACTGAGTTACATCCCCAGCCCTTTTTGTTTTTAGACAGGGTCTCACTAAGTTACCCAGGCTGACCTCCAACTTGGGAACCTCCTGCCTCAGCTTTCTAATTTGCTGGGATTACAGGTGTACACCACCACACCTGGTCCAAGGCCACAATCTTCTGCTCCCCGGCCCCCCCTCTCCCGTACCAGGGATTTAACTCAGGGGCACTTGACCACTGAGTCACATCCCCAGCACTATTTTGTATTTTTATTTAGAGACAGCGTCTCACTGAGTTGCTTAGCACCTCACTGTTGCTGAGGCTGGCTTTGAACTTGTGATTCTCCAGTCTCAGCCTCCCAATCCATTGGGATCACAGGAGTGCACCACTGCACCCAGCTAAGCTTCTGCTTTTGAGTGACAGCTGGTCTGGACTTTGAAGCTCATGCTGTTAAAACGAATACCTTGCCAGACTTGGTGGGAACTGCTCCCATCTGAGCCAGCACATAAGCAAGGGCTGTGGCATTTTACCTGCTCTGTCCTGAAGTCCAAATGAGTCAGTGGACAAGTCAGTGAATGGGCCAGACAAGCAAAAAATAGAGCCTAAGCAGGCTGGGGGCTTAGGGGTAGGATGGGCTTAGGTGGCATGCACACAGGATAGGAGGCGTCAAGGCAGAGTTTATTGGCCTGAGGGCCACCCTCCCATTCCTCCTTCTCTCATAGCCAGGCCAGGAAGGAGATGGAGACAGTGACACTGACCCACACAGACGGACCTGAAAGACAGCCAGGCACCCTCCCACCCCCGCCAAGCAGATGAAGATGTAGGGGTTTGGAGAGATAAGGGGTGGTGTCCTGACCTCCTGCTGCAGGTGAGGCATGGTGGGGCCGTGTCGGGTCTTCCTCCTCTCCACCTAGAGGGGTAGGCAGCTCTGGGGCGGATTCTTTCTGGTCATCAGATTGATGGCCGTTACTGTTCCTGCCCAATCTCTTGGCTTCCTGAGTCTGGAGGCTTCTGCCTTGGTCCCGTTTACAAAAAAGCCCCTGCTCTTTGGAGGGAGCTTTGTGACCCCTCTGCCTCTCCCTGCCCTGCCTGACCCAAGACATCATCCTGAGGGGGCCCCCATTAGTCTCAGCCTGGGGCCCAGAAGATCACTTGGACATGCAGCTTTCACAGAAAGCTTCTGCAAGGGTGTGGAGGCGGCAGTGAGTCACTTGGCAGTTTTGGAGGGAGGGGTCAGCACCTCGGGAGGAGGTGTGGCCCTGCTTGCTTTGGTCTGGCATCGCCCAGAACCCCTCTGGATGGAAGCTGAGGCTGTGGATCCAGCATCACTGGCCCCCAGAGGGATGTGGGGGGCAAATCACAGCTTCTCCTCGCCTGCCTGGATGCGGGCATAGGCCTCTTGGTCCAGCGGGACATAGCAGCCCTTCCGGGCATCCAGGTAGAAAAGCGGGTCTTTCACAACAGCTGGGTCAAAGCTCTCCTTCCGTAGCTCTGTCTTCTGGAACTTGTAGGTCCCTGGGAAGTGAAGAGGGTGACTCAGTACAGGAGCTGGAATCTTTCTCAACCCCCTTGGAATCTGGACTGGCCTCATGACTTGCTTTGACCAACAGAATGTGGCCAAAGCGATGTCTTGGGTCAGTCTAGGTCTCAAAGGGCACTGCTGCTTTCATCCCACCCGCTTAAGGGGGTTCCTTGAGGCCGGTCCAGCCTTCAGAAGGATGAGAAACTGCATGGAGCAGAGATGAACCATCTCAGCTGAGGCCTCTAGACTGCCCTATGCTGCTATTTAAACTTAATTAACATTAAATAAAATTTGAAAAAAAAAAATTTTGGATTTTAGTTCTTTGTCACAACAGCCACATCTCAGATGATCAGCAGCTTCGCAGGGCTACTATATACTGTACTGCTAAGACAGCAAACATTTCTTTATTTATTTTATTTTTTTGTGGTGCTGGGGATTGAACCCAGGGCCTTGTGCATACAAGGCAAGCACTCTACCAACTGAGCTATATCCCCAGCCCTAGACAGCAAACATTTGTATCACCTCATTTCTGCTGGTCAGTGCTGTACAAGTGACCACCTTAGACCCTCTTGGCCTGGCTGAGTCCCTAAGTGATGGCAGCTCTTGGAATGGCCATAGGCAAGGCCAACAGAACTGCTCAGTTGAACTTGGCTCCTAAACTTCCGACCCACAGAATTGTGAGCAAATAAAGTGGTTGAGGTCCTTTGGAAGCTGGCTGTTCTGCAGCAAAGCCATCTGGAAGCTGAGGCCCAAGCCTCCCTGCCTCTCCTGGACAGAAGTCACAGGTACTGGGCAGTTCTCAGGGCGAGCAGTCTACGGCTTGAGCCGGCATCAGTGCTCCCATTCTAGATCCTTCCCACTGCTTCAGGTGCTCTCCCAGGTCCAGGTGCCCACATCGGTGGGGGAAGGCTTGCCATCTAGGAGGGGCTCACGTGATGACCACATTGGGGGCAGCCAGGCAGATGTGGCCCAAGGGTGTGTAGCCAGAGAGAGGCTTGACAAAGGGAAGATTCTACAAGGGGCAGCAAGGACCAGCAAGGAAAGCACAGCAGGTCTGGGCAGGAACCTCTGTACTCCCCACCCACCAGAAACTCCTGAGAGCCATCAGAGGACCAACAGAAGGATGGCACTGCCTTGCGTGTGACCACAGGCTATAACAGCCCTTCCCTCATCTCCTGCTACCCTTGCAGTCCCGTCCCACTCTCCCCCCAGCAGCCAGGACCTTTGTAGGATATGAATCTGACTAGCTTACTACTCTGCTCAAGCACTTCTGTAGTTCCCTACTGCTCTGATAGTCCAAACTCCCGCCCTGGCCCCAGGCCTTGGGCTTCTAGCCCCTGCTGCCCTCTCTTACCCACCTTGCCCCTCTGCCTGCTCCTCTTGTAGCCTCCAGCTTTGGGGGCCTCCTTTCATTCCTTCAGCACTGACATTCCTTCCTGTCTTGGGGACTTCACACTTGTTCCCACAGCCTGGAATGTCGCCCACTCCCATAAGGTCCTCTTTTTCATTTGGGTCTTAGCTGAAATGTCATCTCCTCAAGGGAGCTCTCCAGTCATCCCAAATGCCCCTTCATTCACTTTTCTCTGAGCCTGAGCTGCAGCTCATTCCTTATCTTTGGAACTCCTTGTCCTGGAGCTACTTCCCTTCCAGTTCTAAAAGCTCTAAGGTGGCAAAGGTCCAGTCAGTTTACCTGTTTCCCCAGGCTCAGCCCAGAGCCAGACACTCTCAGTGACTTGTCCCACTAATGATTGGTGAACCTCCTCCTTTAAGGGACAAGTCTGTTCTCTTCCACAAGGGAGGGCAGTTTACCAACTACCTGGCAAGGCTGTGGAAAGGCCCAGGCCTAGTACCCGGGAGCTGGAGCAGGGAAGAGAGACCTGTTTTGTGCAGCTCAGGCAAGAAGCGCAGGAAGATGGGTCGGGCATATAGGGGCAGCTCCTTCTCCAAGGTCCGTGCAAAGTGCTCCAGGTCATAGCTATCCATGGAGCTGGCCACGGCAGCCATTCCGGCTCGGCCTTCAGTTCCTGCAGACAGGAAGGTGATCCATGAGCGCCAGCGGTGCCCACTTGTGGCACCTCCCAGCAATGCCACACCCCCACCCCCACCGGCCCACCACATACCTGGCACCTCAACGCCATACACAGCCACATCAGCCATGTCTAGTAGGCGGCTGAGTGTACCCTCCACCTCGGTGGTGGACACATTTTCGCCTTTCCAGCGGAACGTGTCCCCTGTGCGATCTCGGAAATACAGGTAGCCTAGCTCATCCATCACCAGCACGTCACCTAGGGAGGGCTTTGGTGAGCAGGACCTGGGCTGCCCAGCTCTGGCCCAGGGGCTTGAGCCAGGCAGTCTTTGCTGAAGCCTAAGGATGTGACTGATCACAGGGGCTGGGACAGGGGAGTCCTGGGCAGGTGTTCTCTGAAGATGGCAGAAGGTCCCCTTACAACCCCTGCCCCTCTGGAAGTGGTAGCAAAGGGTCAGGAACCCACCAGTGAGATAAGCTTGATCCCCCTTCTTAAAGACATCCTTAGCAATCTTTTTGTTGTTAGCACCCTGGTTGAGGTAGCCATCGAAGCGGCGCAGAGGGTCTTGTTGGATGATGCGGCCTACCAGTTGGCCCGGCTGGCCTGGGGCAGGAAAGACAGAGTCAAATTTGTCCTAGGAGGCCCCTTCTACCTGTCTTCCCCAGATGCATCCCGCATCTTGTTTGGTTTTCCTTCCCCCTCCAACTCCCGGTGGTACCAGGGGTTGAACCCAGGGCTGCTTGGGGCTCTACCACTGGACTACAACCCCAGACTATTTTATTTTGAGACAGTCTCATTAAATTGTCCAGGTTGGCGTCAAACTCACAATTCTGCCTCAGCCTCTGGAGTGGCTGGGATTACAGGCATGGGCTACTGTGCCTGGCTCCCTGCGTCTTGAACTGATCTGATTCATACTGCTTGCCATAGAATGCCCCATTTCTGGGGGCTGGGAGTGTAGTTCAGTGGTAGTATGTGTGCTCAGCACGTGTGAAGCCCTGGGTTCAATCCCTTACACACTCACACATACTTGAGACAGGGGAAAAAAGAAAAACAAAAAGAAATGCCCCATTTCTCCCCCAGCCTGGAGCTTGCTGAGGGCAAGGTGTTTATCTTGGCTGGTCTGACACATATGGGCCCTCAGTGATGTCTGTCTATTGAACTGATGGGAAGATAAGCAAATAAATAGTGAATAGGGCTCAGGCGCTACCGGACAGCCGAACAGGCTGGTACCACTGAGCTCCTGCTCCAGGCATGACACCACTCAAAGAGCTTTATGTTCTTTTTTTTGTGTGTGTGTGTGTGTGTGTGTGTGCGGTACCGGGGATTGAACTCAGGGGCACTTGACCACTGGGCCACATCCCCAGCCCTTTTTTGTATTTTATTTAGAGACAGGGTCTCACTGAGTTGCTAAGTGCCTCGCCATTGCTGAGGCTGGCTTTGAACTCGCGATCCTCCTGCCTCAGCCTCCCAAAGTGCTGGGATTACAGGCGTGCGCCACCGCGCCCGGCTGAGCTTTATGTTCTTTACCATGTGTAATCCTCAGGTTATCCTGATGAGGCTGGGTGCTGCCATCAGCCCCATCTGCAGAAGAGAGGACTCAGGCACAGAGAAGCTAATTCTCCCACGGCACAGGACTAAGGGGTCAAACAAGACTAATTCTAGGTGGCCAGAACTCAGGGTCCTTTGGGGTCAATATGAAAATGAACAAATGAGCTGTGCACGGTGGTGCACGCCTGTAATCCCAGCAGCTTGGGAAGCTGAGGCAGGAGAATCACAAATTCAAAGCCTGCCTCAGCAACATCAAAGTGTTAAATAACTCAATGAAACCCTGTCTGTAAATAACATACAAGATGGGGCTGGGGATGTGGCTCAGTGGTTGAGTGCCCCTGAGTTCAATCCCCAGTACCCACTCCCACCCCAAAAAGGAAAATGAACAAATGGACTGATGGATGGCATGGTGAAAGGATGGACAAAGAAGTGAACAGCTTATAGCCCTCAGAGCCAGACTGACTGACGGCTACTAGTCAGAACCAGCTCCGCACCTACTCACAATGGCCGACCTCCCTCCCAGAACAAAAACTCCTCCTCTGACCCTGAATCCCCACCCAAGGCAGACCTGGCCGGCAGGGAATGCACACGCCATCAGGTCCCCGGATCAGCTCCATGGTGTCCTCGTTGACACGTACCAGCCGGATGGGGTACACAAAGGACAGGATACGGCTGTTAAAGCCACAGGCTCCTACCTGCAAAGGTCAAGACTTGGGCTGGGGCTCTGCCACCACGGGTCCCGAGGTGGACAGTGGGGGTAAGGGGCAACTCAGGCACCCAAACTCCCACAGTGGAACTCTGCCCTCCCCTCTGCCATGGTCCATCCCCAAAGCAGCCTTGCCCATCCCCAACCTGGGCCGCACCTGGCTGTCAAAGTTGCCTAGGCTGCAGTTGCACTCAGTGGCCCCATAGAACTCGGCCACCTGGGGGATGTGGAAGCGGCTTGAGAAGCTGGTCCAGATGGACTGGCGGAGGCCGTTGCCCAGAGCCATGCGCACCTGGTGCTGGGTCTCCGCTTCCCGGGGCGGCTGGTTCAGGAGGTAGCGGCACAGCTCCCCGATGTACTGTACAATCTGGGGTGGGCTTGGTGTGAGTCTGGGCTCCCAGAGTTGCCCCACTCCCCGCCTCATCCCTCAAGCCCCTCCCTTCCACAGGGGCTGGCCGTGTGCTCCCATCTCTCTCTGGGTCTCAAGTCTTCCCATCTGAACAATAGGAATGTTGCCCAGTGAACCCGTCTGAGCCACCTCAGCTGTGTGAAAGATGCTCCAAAGTGCGGTTGGTGGGAGGGAGACAGGGGACAAGAGACTGCTCGTTCCCTCCCGTCTCACTTACAGTGCAGTTGTATTTAACACAATCATCCCAGAACCGGGACGCTGAGAACTTCTTCCGGATCACCACGGTCATGCCATGGATCAAGCACTGACCAATCCCCACGATGTTTCCTGAGGGCAAAGGGGGCCTGGAGTCAGGAGATGGAGACCCACTCCCCAGAGCCTCCTTTTCGTCTGCCATGAAGGGGATTGAACCCAAGGCCTCACACACGCCAGGCACGTGCTCTACCACAAGCCACATCCCAGCCCCCAGAGCCACCTCTCGCCCAAGCCTGCCTCTTCATGGGCACTGTCCCCTCTTTTCCCCGTCCTGTCCTATCTTCACTAACCGATCATATCTGTCCCCATTCAGGCACCTTCCATGGCTTCCCAATGTCTATGGGGTCAACTGCACACACTTAGCCTGCCCTCTGGGGACTCTGGAGCCAGCCCCAATCCCATTTTCAGCCAGGTGGGGCTGAGCTACTCTGGCCACTGCACCCCACATCTGCCTCCTTCCAGGGAGTCTTCCCAGGGTCCCGCTACTGCTCTTGCCACCACTGCCCAAGCGCTCCCTGCTCCTCCTCCACACCCACCATGCCATCTTCCTCTTTAGAGTCAGATAGGTTCCCAGCACCCATTCTGCCCCAGGCACACCAGCCCTAAGCACCTTGAGGGCGGGGACTCTGCTCCCGCAAGCTGGCTTCCTTCAAGTCCCTACAACCAAGCAGCAATGCGGTGCACATCTGTGGAAACCAACTGAGAAAGCAGGTCAGCACAGATGCTCCCAGAACATTATCCCACACTCTGAGCCTGGTGTGGTCACCCTCAATGGACAAGACTGAGGTAGAGCCTTTGGCCGTGCCCGGACTTGAACCCAGATTTGAATTCAGGTGTTTCTGCCTGCCCAGGAGGGTGGGCTTCCTAAATACCTGGGGTGCTGGAGACTATGGGGTGGGTCCAGGCTTACCTGCAGAGTGGTAGAGGGGGAGACAGTCATAGACAATGTCGTCAGGTCGCATGCGGAATCCGTAGTACACCAGGGCAGCCATGCGGTAATACCTGGGAAGGCAAAGGGCCAAGGGTTTGGTGGGCCCCCAGAATGTTGGGAGGAGGGGCTCTCCAGCCCCACCATGCCCACCCCACCCTGGGGCATGGGACATCCACCCCTTACCTGCTGTGCACCACAATGGCAGCTTTGGGTAGCCCTGTGGTGCCCGATGTGTAGACGTAGAAGAGTTTATCTGAAGAAAACACACATGGGCAACTGAGAGGGCACCGCACAGGGCAGAGCAGGGCAGAGTGGGATGGACAGGGCCCGTGTGCGTGTCCTTCAACACCAGTCCCCACCACGCCTCTTCCAGGAAGCCCTCTCCAATGGCCTGAAGCTGCCCTGCTGTAATGCCTGCTTCCATGCCTTCCACAAACAATTTCTGGGCCTTGCTCTGTGCCAGGCCCTCTCAGAGGTCCCAGCTGAGCAGGACACTTATATGAGGACACAGGCAGTTCCGATACTGAGCCAAGTGTGGGGGAGGGTGGAAGTACAGGACCTGAGAAGACCAGCAGCACCACATGGCCTGGGCTTATGGGAGGGAGGTGGTACCAGTTGGGGGTTCTGGAAGGAGGGACACCTGCAGATCCCAAGACTTAGCTGCAGGAAGCGGGTGCTGCTGCACCCCTGAACATCTATGTACTCCACCCTGCAGCTTTGACTAGGAACTGTCACATTATAGTTCCTAAGGGAGGCTCAGCCCTACCACAGCAGTGGTCCTGGAGGCCAGGACCTGCACTGGACAGCTCTGCACACTTACAGCAGCCATCTCGGGCTCTGCCTGCCTGCTAGGCCAGCTCCATGCAGCATGAGGCCCAGAGTGACCAGCCACAGGCCCTGCCCTCTAGCAACTTACAAAAGTACTTAGGATTCAGGTTAGGAAAGGCTAACAATGATGACAAGGACAATGACCAGTTACTGAGCCTTCCATGCCCTAGCCTCAGAACTTTACCCACTGTATTTTTTTTCAATCCTCAAAATCAACCCATGAAGTAGATTCTGTTATGATCCCTGATTTTATGGCTGTGGGACCTGAGGCTCAGAAGACAGGCCAGAGGCCAGGCACGGTGGCGCACGCCTGTAATCTCAGCACTTGGGAGGCTGAGGCAGGAGGATCGCGAGTTCAAAGCCAGCCTCAGCAATGGCGAGGCACTTAGCAACTCAGTGAGACCCTGGCTCTAATAAAATACAAAAAAGGGTTGGGGATGTGGCCCAGTGGTCGAGTGCCCCTGAGTTCAATCCCCAGTACCAAAAAAAAAAAAAAAAAAAAAAAAGGAGACAGGCCGGAGAGCCATGAAAAGACAGTCCAAGATCCGAGCCACCAGGCCACACAGCAGATTGGTGGCTTTACAAGGAGGGAAGTAAGAGAGGAAGAGGTGAAGGACTGAACAGGTTAGAGTGTACAGGAAGAGATGAGAGGCTGGGGAGGCTGCCTGGAGGAGGAGGTGGGGAAAGCAACCCAAAGTGGGGAGCATCACAGCTAAGGACCTGGCAGATCCCGTACTGGAAAGTACTTGATGATCATATTCCAAGGCTCCTGTCCCTCTCCTACCTCCCCACCTCAACTCCAGCCACAATTCAGTCAAAGCAGGTTCCTGAGAAACACATGAGCCTACATGTTAGGCATCAATTAAGGTAGTTCCACAAATCACAGAATTGGATTTTGTGCGCTTCAGTCGGTACTTTTACACATATCACCTCAGTGACCCCAGAGTATCCCGGGATTTCCATCTCCATTTTCCAGATGGAAAAAGGGATGTAATGTGACCTGTTTAAGGCACATGGAAGTTTGCAGAAAAATCCAGGCCTTCTGGCCCTGAGGCCAGTGGTCTATCCTTGGTCCATCTTAGAAGCCCTTCACAGGGGTAGGAGGACCCACCTGTGAAGCCCTTGTCAGGGCGACTTGGTAGGTGCTTGGGGGCATCTTCCAGCAGAGGGTCGAGGTGCTCTGTGCCAGTGGGCACTGTGCTGGGGTCCCAGGAGCCAGAGCAGAAGAGGATAAACTGAGGAGTCCAGGCTGTCATGGATCTCACATACAGCTATGGGAGACAGAACAGGTCAAGGGGCAGGCCGCAAGCTGTGTATTCCCAGGGGAGACTGGCTGGCATGGGGAGGAGATGGGTGAAGTGCCTTTACAGTTCATAGGAACAAGAGCCCCCAAGAGCTGCTGGCTAACTACACAGAGGGCTCCTTACATGCTTTCTCTTGTTCTTACAGCCCTAGGAAGTAGGTACCAACAACAGCGTTTTAGAGATGAAGAAACTGACACACTGAGATGAGAGGGAGCTCACACCATGGTCTCTTACCCACTGTACTGCATAACTTTGTAAGGGAATGGCTGGTGGACAGGAGTGGGGATCAGAAGCCTCCATTTCCTCCAGGCGGGAACCTTCTGTCTTCCCAGTCACTGCACAGATGCCCAGATGCTCACTCACCCTGGGCACAGGGCAGCGCTGGCTCACTTGGCCCCACTTTCTCTGCTGCTACTTATTTTTATGGTGCTGGGGTTGGAACCTGTGGCCTCATGTGTGCTAGGCAAACACTGTACCACTGAGCTACTCTGTTTTTCTCTTAATTCATCTAATCCTCTTTCTCTACCCACTGTACCTTCTTTCTCCCCTTGTAGAATCTTTTTTTTTTTTTTTTTTTTTTGTGGTACTGGGGACTGATCCCAGGGGTGTTTTACCACTTAGCTACTTAATTACACCCCCAGTCCTTTTAGTTTTTGAGACAGGGTCTTGCTAAGTTGCTGAGGGTCTCACTAAATTGCTGAGGCTGGCCTTGAACTTGTGATACTCCTGCCTCAGCCTCCAGAGTTGCTGGGATTACTGTTGCGTGCCACTGCACCTGGCCCCTTACAGCATTTTAACTTCCCTGTCCATTATCCCACAATAACCATAGTGTGGAGAGAAAGAACGGGGACACTGTGATCAAGCCCAAGATCAAATCCTGTTGGGCATGGTGGCTCACTCCTGTAATCACAGCAATGGGGGAGGCTGAGGCAGCAGGATTACAAGTTCCAAGCCAGTCTCAGCAACTTAGAGAGATCCTATCTCAAAATTAAAAATAAAGCCGGGTGCGGTGGCACACGCCTGTAATCCCAGCACTTTGGAAGGCTGAGGCAGGAGGATTGCGAGTTCAAAGCCAGCCTCAGCAATGGCGAGGCACTTAGCAGCTCAGTGAGACCCTGTCTCTAAATAAAATACAAAAAAGGGCTGGGGATGTGGCCTAGTGGTCGAGTGCCCCTGAGTTCAATCCCTGGTACCACAAAAAAAAAAAAAAAAAAAAATTAAAAATAAAAAGGACTGAGGATGCCGGGTGCTGTG
The DNA here is from genome assembly GCA_025594165.1 of Tamias sibiricus. Classification (NCBI taxonomy): domain Eukaryota; kingdom Metazoa; phylum Chordata; class Mammalia; order Rodentia; family Sciuridae; genus Tamias; species Tamias sibiricus. The sequence continues at coordinate 214,972,443 of CM046657.1, read as the reverse complement.
GTGCATGCCTCTAATCCCAGCAGCTTGGGAGGCTGAAGCAGGAAGATGGCAAGTTCAAAGCCAGCCTCAGCACGGCTGAGGAGCTAAGCAACTCAGTGACACCATGTCTCTAAATAAAATACAAAATAGGGCTAGGGATGTGGCTCAGTGGTTGAGTGCCCCTGAGTTCAATCCCTGGTACCCCCACCCCCCAAAAAATGGACTGAGGATGTAGCTCAGCGGTACTGTACCCCTGGGTTCACTCCCCAATACCAAAAAATAAAAATAAAAAAAGAGTCTTGTGGGCGCTGGGGTTGTGGCTCAGTGGTAGAATGCTTGCCTAGCATGTGTGAAGCAGTGGGTTTGATTCTCAGCACCGCATATAAATAAATAAAATAGAGTCCATTGAAAACTTTAAAAAAAAAAAAAAAAAAAAAAAAGAGCCTGGGGGCTGGGCTTGTAGCTCAGTGGTAGAGTGCATGCCTAGCATGTATAAAGCACTGGGTTCTTCAATATCACAAATAAATAAAATAAAATCCCAGTCCTGCCACCTACAACTGTGTGAACTTGGGTAAGCTCTTCCCTCTGAACTCACCTCATCATCATCCATAAAGCCAAGATGGCAATCCCTCCCTCCCCAGTCTGTGTGAAGATCAGAGCTGCTCTTGTAAAGCACCAGGCTCAGCATGCTGGCACCTAATGTGGCAGCACATAAAACGCAAGCTCTTCAAGGAGAGTGGGAAGTGAGTTCTTGATCCCATTGAAGAGATGAGGCCCGTGAGGACTAATTAGTCACAAGGATGGCAGCCATCATGCCTGAGGGCGAGCCAGCACCAACCACTTGGCTAGTGCAGGGCAAGCACCTCCTTAAGATCAGTAGTGGGCAGGTGCTACAGGGGCAGAGCCTGACGCTCAGAGAACCTGCCTCTCATCCAGGATCGCCAGCTTCCCCAACAGGCTCAAACCAGCTGACTCCAGGGCCCCTGCCCTTAACTATAGGCCAATATAGCCTCCCCCAGGGCTAGAAGGGAGCTGTGGTCTGTGCAAGGTCCCCTGGGTCTGCCAGCTGTCCTTTGCCCCCTGGAGCTCACCTGGGGCCATCTCACTGCCAAAAATAAGTGCCCGAGCCTGGGATGTGGTGAGGCAGTGGCGCAGAGCATCACGCCGGAGGTTGGTGTTGATGAGTGCCGCCTCCACGCCCAGCTTGGCCATGCCCAGCCACAGGCCCACAAACTCATTGCGGTTCTCCATGAAAAGGGCAACCACATCGCCTGAGCCCAGGCCCCGGGCCTGCAGGAAGTTGCCCACGCTGCTGGAGTAATCATCTAGCTGGCGGAAGGTCCAGTGGGTGTCTGTGCCCTCGAAGATCAGGGCCGTCTTGTTGGGGTGGCGTTGTACCGTAGAGGCAAACAGCTCGGGCACCGTTTCCCGATCCCGCAGGTACCGTCGAACCTTCCCTTTCACCTTGAGGAGTACCAGGCCTCCACTGTGTGGGAGACAGCAATGAGCTGTAACGGCCAGGGTTGGGAGGGTGACCTCCTGACCCCCTGGCCCAGGTTGCTGCCCACTGGCCTGAGCGTCATAAGCCAGTCCCTCCTGGATGCTCAACGCCGCCACACATAGCCTTTCACGTAGACCTCACAATGACACCCAGAGGTCGTGTGGTTTCTCTCCCCTGACAGGAGGAGGAAAGAGACTCTCATGGTGCTGCAGCTTACCCAGAGCTTCAAAGGTACAATGAGGCCAAGCTGAGACTTGAACTGCAGGCCTGTCTGGCTCCAACTCCTACTCCCCTCCTGCAGCCTGTACCATCCCCAACCCCCATTGCCATGGTAAAGAACGGTAAGTCTTTCTCCCTGTCAGTCCAACTAGGGCAGGCCTCTGTCTTATTTACCACCTGTCTCCAAGGTCTGCCCAGCACAGTGGGGTCATGCTTAGTACTTATGTCTCCCACCCCACCCCATGAACTCTGGAGCTCTGCAGCCTTTAGGCCTCCAGTGCTGTGCCCTGAGACTGGACTCCCCTCCTTCTACCACCTTTGAGGCACCTCTCCTCTAGGAGGCCTCTAGATTTTCCAAGCCCTGGCCAGAGGCCATCTCTCTCTCTCCCACACTTCCTGCTGCTACCACCCTTTCTTCAGGGTCACTTGATACCTCCTTCTGTAATCAGTCCAGATTGACAAAGGCTCAGTCACCTGTTCTGGGCATGGTACACTGTACTGGGGCCCTAGAACACAAGAGGGAGCAAGACTGCCAGGGTCCTTTGCCTGCATGGCACTGCCACTTCAGGGAGTTACTTTGTCCTCTCCTTATTCCCCCTGATTAGTCAGATCAAGTTTGGCAGATCAGGTCTGCTTTGTTCCTCTCCGGGCCTCAGAGCAACTCGGAACCTGGCAGAACAGCTGGGAACAGGTTCTCCCAGACATCTAACTTGGAGCCTTGTTCTAGAATTCAGTGCCCCTTGTGCCCTCTCAGGCTTGTGCCAACCCAAGAAAAAGTCCCTTCCCTCTGGGTTCATTTTCACCTAGTTATAAACTAGAGTGTCCTCAGAATATCTCTTCAACATACTTGGTATTCAATGTGTGTCCCAGCCCAAGGAGTTTCAAGTTAGGGAGATTCCCTGAGGAAGGACTTTGACCTTGGAGATGGAGATAACAGGTACTACTTGCCAAGGGTAAGGTGTGGAGCAGAGGCTTTTGGGGTCCCAGGTATCCTATACTGGTAGATATTATGGGGTCTGGTCTGGGGAGATGACAGGGATCAGGAGCCCAGCAGGGATGAAACGCAGGAAGGACTTTACCAGGTACTCACAAGATATCACGCCTGATGGTCTTGATGAAGATCCGAATGAAGCGCCAGCCGCCAGATCCCAAGTAGAAAAGCAGCAGGGAGAACCCCACCTGGGTCCAGGGCAGTTTCAGCACCAGCTTGGAGAAGAGCATCAACCCCACAAAAGATGCCCCGAACAGCATTTTGGCCTGCAGGCACAAGGGAGTAAGAGACTCAAACATTTGTGTCCCCAAGGCCCACACTTCCAGGTCCTGGCAGTCACTCCACTGTGATCCCAAATATGGTGGGGCTTGGTCACTCCAAGTTGGGTGGCTGAGGAAAAAGGTCCCTTTCCAGGTTGTGGTCCCAAGGTGGGCTGGAAGAGGCTTCAAGTAAGTGTCAGGGATGAGAAGCAGGAGACTGTTCTAGCCTCTAGTCCTATCTTGAATTACCACTCTCCAAGTTACCTTGGGCCTCAGTTTCTGGCTGTGTGCAATAGGTTAGTGAGACCTGTTTTCAGTCCACTCTCCTACATCCAAGGTCCCTAATCAAAACAGTTTGGGGATGGATAATGACTTAAGTGCCTCCAGCTCAATTCCCCACCCAGAGGCTCAGAGAGATTCTGGGGAATGATCAAGCCAAACTACAACACAGAAAGGGGCAGCTTCCTGAAAAGGTAACCCAGCCAAATCCCTGCCCACGGGCTCTGGCATTGTCCTGCGTCTACTGTAGTGATCGATAGAGGGCGACACAGTAAACAGGTTAGAGCCTGGAGGTGCCTAAGAGGTGACTGCCCACCGGGAAAGATGAATAAAGGAGTAGAGGGTCTTGAAGACACGCCCTACACCCCCCGCCCCCGCTCCCCCAGCAAACCACTCAGATGAATCTTTAGGGATGGGGCTTAGGGTAGGGGGGGAAAGCTGACAGTGCTGCAAAGGCTGGGCTGAGATTAGGACTCTTGGGCTCTCTATTCCTGGCTCTTTGCGGACTTGTTCAAGGGAACAGCTGAAGGGACTGTTTTTCTTAGGGCTTTCCTATTGTTAGAAGGAGCTGAAGGTCAAGGCTGTAAAGTAGCCTGAGAGCCAGTATGAGGACATGGCTGGACCACAGGGAGCCCCTACAGACCTCCTCCTCCCGGGGAAAAGCATAACGCCGAGGTGGGGGGCGGGGCGGGGACTAAAACGTCCCCAGCCCCAATGCCAGATCTTCAAGGCCCTCAGACCTCCGGCCTCCCAGTGCCCAACAGAGCGGAGGGTAGGAACACGTTCAGGAAGAATGGAGGGAGAAGAGGAGGGGTGCCGAGTTCCCGAGGGGCCCGGTCCGGGGTCCTGCTCCTAGGCAGCTAGGGAAGCAGAGGTCCCGGCAGGGAGACAGAGCGGCAGGGCGCGCCCCTCACCCCAGGCCCGCCCCGCCGTCTTCCCCCTACCCGGCCCGGTAGGTTTCCCAGCCCTGGGACCCACCGGCCCTGCCTCTGCTCACCCGGCGTCGGCTCCGCAGCGCGGCGCCCAGTCCAGATGCGGCCCGGATGCAGCAGCGGAGTGGGGAGCGCTGGGGGCATCAGCCGCCCCTGGGCGCACAGAGCCGAGACCCAGCAGTGCTTGGCCGGCTCTGCGCCCTGCAGGGCCCGCCCGCCTCCCACAACCCAAACGGGCTGTGCCGGCCCGCAGCACCGCCTCCCGCGCAGTCCCGCGGCCGGGGAGCCTCTGAGCCCGCCGCGCGGTTCGGCGCTACCCTGCCCAACCCAGCCCAGCCAAACCCAGCCCAGCCCAGCTCAGCGCGCTGGACGCCTCCCGGCTCAGTCAGCCCTGCGCGCGCCACGACGTTGGGCGGTGCCGCCGCGTGGCAGGCTGGGAGTTGTAGTCCACGCCGCTCAATCCGGCCTTGCGCGTAGTACGCTGGGAGTTGTAGTCCGCGCGGTACAGCCGAGCGCAGCCGCAGAGAACCCCAGGTCTGGGAAACCGGCAGTTCCCCGCCGGTTCCTGTATTTCTGCGATCCCGCGCGAGATCTAGGCGAGCACACTCTCACTCGTACGGTCAGCAGAGAATCCTAGCCCGTTACGCGGCCCCGGCGGAATTTAGTAAAGCCCAACACTACACCTTGATGAGCTCTAAAAGGGCGGAGGTAAGTGGTGGGAGGTCCTGGAAACCGGCTCTGTGCCGCAATGGGTAGTGCATGGGACTTCTAGCCAAAACCTGCAGTGGCCATTCAAAGGTTGTGGGTTCGAATCCCACCAGAGTCGCTGTTTTATGTCCTCCAGTACCTTCACAAGGTTCAAGATGATCTGGGCATGGTGGTACATGGAGGCCGAGTTCTGGGCCAGGCTCAGCAATTTAGTTGGGGCTCTCAACAATTTAGCGACATCTTGTCTCAAAAATAAAGCGCCCTGAGTTAAATCCTCAGTACCAACAACAAAACACAGAAAGAAGAACTACAGGACCTGTGCGCGACTCTGCTTTTGGGGTTACTGTGCAGAAATTCTCTCATCATGAATTTTTTTTTTTTTTTTTTTTTTTTTTGTACTGGGGATTGAACCCAGGGGCACTTAACTGCTGAACTACATTATCTCCGGGCATTTTTATTTTAGGACAGGGTCTCACTAAGTTGCTTAGGGCCTTGCTAAATTGCTGAGGCCGGTCTGGAACTTGTGATCCTCCAGCCTCAGCCTCCAGAGTTGCTGGGATTACAGGTGTGTACCACCACACCTGCCCAGCCATGCTTTTGAAATAGCTTTTGGTATATTGGAGCTAACAGGTTCATTGACCACAGAAGTATATATAAGATGAAAATCTAGACACAGAGATTATCTCTGATGGTATCCGCAGGGCTTGGCATATTATAGAAGTGCAGTGTTGAATGAGTGAAAGGGAGAAGGATTTATGGGGATAAACATGTTTATTTCCAAATCAACTATTGAGGTCATTTGCAAAAGAGGCAGGTGAGAGTTTGGTGAAGGGCACTGATGACCTGTCACATGCTGTCCTCTGCCCAGACTTGTCTTGCTGGTGAAAGAAACTAAGGCAATATCCTACCAGACAGTGGGCCAGGCCTGAGGTACAGAAGGGGACACAGAGAGAACAAGACAGTCTGCTTTCAAGTCACTTGGTCTGGTTGGACACAGAGAGGGCAGGTGAAGATTAGTCTTGAGTAGGTGGGACCTCTCTAACCACTCAGGGTTACTTCTGGTGTAGCATCTGGTGTAACACTCTGCACAGTTGTTGTGACCATTTATTGAGCTTTACTCTTTGCACAGCAGTAAGACACATCTGGGGTGCACTTCCAGCCCCAGCTGTGATCTCTGAGCAAATCTCTCCTCTCAGAAGCCTGTTCAAAGGCAATACCATTGTCACGGCCCCTCCTTCTGCGACCACTAAGAATGCAAGGAGATGACAAGAGTCAAACTCTTATCTCAGGGCTGGCTTCAGTACACAGTTCCAAGGGCAGGAGTGGCACTGTCCTGATCACTTGCTTAACTCCCAGCATGTGCATCGGGCGCACACACCCTGAAGAGGTCTGTGAAGTGACAAGACTGCTGGGCTTGTGCAGTAGAACACAAGGGTGGTGGTGGTAGGAGCATGTAGTGGAAAGAATGAGTAGGAAGGCCCCCTGTGCCAGCCTGAGTTTATCCCAGCGAGGGTTTTTGAAAAGGTCAGAGACTGGGTCCTGTCATTTGAGGGATGTGCCTAACTTAGGCTGGCCTCACAGTGGGCTCCTTTGCCACTGACAGGACTCCCATCCTGCACCACATTAGGGACAAATATCAGTGCAGAAACCAGCAGACTTAACCAGCAACTGGCCTTTGGGTTCAAATGGACCTCCATTTGAAAGCGTGACAACTTGGCCTCCCTGGGTCTCTGGGGTGGTTTGGCCCTGGCACACAGTAAGTGTTTACACTAAACACATTCGTTCCATTGGCCTGAGGAGCTCTGAGCTATAGAAATCCTCCCACTCTGAGCCGGGCGCGGTGGCGCACGCCTGTAATCCCAGCACTTTGGGAGGCTGAGGCAGGAGGATCGCGAGTTCAAAGCCAGCCTCAGCAATGGCGAGGCACTTAGTAACTCAGTGAGACCCTGTCTCTAATAAAATACAAAAAAAAGGGCTGGGGATGTGATCCAGTGGTCGAGTGCCCCTGAGTTCAATCCCCAGTACCAAAAAAAAAAAAAAAAAAAAAAAAAAAAAAATCCTCCCACTCTGGGTGTGTGCAGAATAACACCTCTGGCTTGACTTTACTTCCAAAGTCTCAAGGGACCTTCCTGGCAAATGACAACTTCCTTTTCTTAAATGCTCACAATATGCTCATAAGCACTAACCGTGCACCATTTTCCCAATGGTTTCCCAATGGCACTGCTGTGAAGCAGGTGTATTGCTCTCCCCATTTTATTTTATCATTTGTTTATTTGGTACCAGGGGCACTTAACCACTGACCCACATCCCCAGCCCATTTTTAATTTTTTTTTGAGACAGGGTCTTGCTAAGTTACTTAGTGCCTCACTAAGTTGCTGAGGCTGGCTTTGAACTTGTGATCCTCCTGAATCACTGGGATTATAGTCATGTGCCACCCACCCCACTTTCCCCCGTTTTAAGGGGAGGATACAGGTTTGCAATGTGATGAGACTATGGCAAGGGAGCAGAACTGGGCAGCAGCAGGCCCAGGTCTGTTGCCTTTGGAGCTTGTGTACCCAGACCTGGCTCAGACTCCAGTTACTTGTGCTTATTTTCAGGGTTTCTTTCTTTCTTTCTTTTCTTTTCTTTTTTTTTTTTTTTTTTTTCGCAGTGCTAGGGATGGAACTCAGGACCTCACCTTGTACATGCAAGGCAAGTGCTCTACCACTGAGTGACACCAGAAGCCCACTACCTAAGAAGACTTTTCCTAGATTACTGGGAGAGAACTCATGACCTCAGTCTAGCTGTGACCCCAGAAGTTTCCCTGAACCTGAGAGTTGCTCTTCATCATTAAGTGTGCTACCATCAGTCTCTCAGGGGTTACCATGGGAATTGAATGAAGGCTTGACTATATCAGGCTAGCAAGGGCCTGGCATCCATTTGTTCAATAATGAAATACTAAGTCTCTGCTATATGCTTCCTCAGATGGGGTGGTCAGGGAAGGCCTGAGGTCACATTTGAGCAGAGATATAAATGACAAGGAGCTGCCCACTTAACGACCGGAGACAAAGTGTTGTTCCCAAAGGCAAGAAGTTTAGTGTGTTTTGGGAAGAAGGATAAAAGCAATCATGATTGATTAGAGAATGGAAGTTTCCAGACAGAAAGTGGCAGTGCCTCACAGGCTGTGTTAAGAACCATCAGGCCGGGCGCGGTGGCGCACGCCTGTAATCCCAGCACTTTGGGAGGCTGAGTCAGGAGGATCGCGAGTTCAAAGCCAGCCTCAGCAATGGCGAGGCACTTAGCAACTCAGTGAGACCCTGTCTCTAATAAAATACAAAAAAGGGCTGGGGATGTGGCCCAGTGGTCTAGTGCCGCTGAGTTCAATCCCCGGTACCAAAAAAAAAAAAAAAAAAAGAACCATCAGTCATAGTTATCATAGTTATTACAGTATTGTTTTTCTTCACTCATGAGCTGGTGACACTAATGCCACCCTATGGTTAGACCAGACTTCATCCAGTCAATGTGGATGTCTGAGGCCCTCTGGCAAGTGTTGTAGTGGTCCGAGGTCATCCAGGTACTGACTGGCTGGAGCAGGTGTGATCCAGATGTGCAGGGAAGGCCATCTGAACCTGACCTACCCACTGCCTTGGCACCTGATTTCAACTGAGTTGCAGTTGGGTAGGTGCCCTAGATGCCAAAGTCATGGAGACAGCAGGCAGGTCTGCAAAGGCAGCCTACATTGCCCTGAAGGTGGGTGAGGCACAGGAACTTGCCCCTACCCCTTGCCTTCTGTTGGAATTCAGGGAGCTCAGGACAAGGTTTCCCTATTTTTGTTGGTTGGTTTGTTTTCATGGTGCTGGGGCTTGAACCCAGGGGTGCTCTACCACTGGAGCTACATCTCCAGCCCAAGCCTTCTCTCAAAGAAGCCCAGATTCTCAGCCTCCAGCACCCTCCTTCTGCCAGCAGGAGCCCAGGACAGGACGTGGTGGCCACAGGTAAAGCCAGGGTGCTGTTGTGGCAGGGCTGGGAAGGTGCTCATGTGGCTTTCTAGACAGGCCTTCAGTTACCCCTGGTTCCAGCCCCAGCTCTGTTCCTGTTGCCTCATTAGTAAAGCAAGTAAGCGGGGCCCCATGGTGCATGTCTGTCACCCAGCCACTGGAGGATTGCAAGGCCATCCCGGGCAGCTTAGCAAGACGCACTCTTCAAATAAAAAGTAAAAAGGGATGGAGATGTAGCTCAGTGATAAAATCAAAGTAACAGTACCCCCTACCTCTGGGTGGCCACCTTGAGGTGTCATTGTGATCACGTATCTCAAGTGCATAGTGTTGCTTGGCCCATAATATAGTTGTAAATAAACTGTGGACCTTGTTATAGATTGGGAAACTGAGGAGCAGGAAAACCAACCTGGAAGCCTGTGGCCTGTGTTCTAGTTAATATCAAGCAATTCCCTGCCTAATTTCTGGGCTCCAGTTGATGAATCCACACAATAACAAAGTTGCTCCTGAAAAGCCCTAAGGGCCCAGCCAGGTGTGGTGTCACATAACTATAATCAAAGGGACTCAGGAGGCCGAGGCAGGAGGATAGCAAGTTCGATGCCAACCTGAGCAATTTAGTGAGACCTTGTCTCAAAAATGAAAAAAAAAAAAAAAAGACTGGGGTTGTAGCTCAGTAGTAGAGGATCCCTGGGTTTAATCCCCACTACCAAAGGGGGGAAATATGCCCAAAACACTCTAAGGGCTCTGCCATCTTGGGAGTTTTCTTGGTTCCAAATCCCCAGACAGAGCCACCTACTCTTCTCAGGTACTTTTCGTCCTGCCTGCCCCCGTACCTGACTCTGCAGGGAAGAGCCTGTCTGCCACTCCAAAATGAACTGCAGCCTCCTTCCCCCCACCCCCCACGCACAGTAAAACTAAAGCGGCTTCTGCTCCTTGGCCCTATCCCCACAGGCTTTCTGCACTTCACCTTAGGGAACCTCATAACCCAAGGCAGTCACTGTCGTCTTCCCTTCCCTGAAGATGAAATGGCTCATAAGGAGGAAGGCAAGAGCCCTCCACTAGAAAACAGAGGAGCTGGAGACTGGAATCTTGGCCTGCCCAACTCCAGGCCAGAGGAGAGAGGAAAGCAGCTCAAGTTCAGGGTGGGAGGGAATTTCCACCCTTGGTGTCAGGAAGGCCCAGGGCTGCCAGAGCCATGGGCAGCACTGGGCCAAGGAGGACAAGCAGACACTTGGCCTGATAGGCACCTTCATTCAGATGGCTGACTTGCCTCCACTCCGCCTCTCTTCTTACACATTTGGAATTAAGTGTAGCCCTCCTGTGAGGACACCCACCTGGCCCTCAGAAAGCCCTGGCTGGCAGGGAGGAGCCCTAAATGAGCTATGCACCTGAGACATTGCACCTAATCCTAAATGGCCAGTTCTTGAGCAAACGTGGCTCTCCTTGGGCAGCTTGGAGGCCCACTGCCCTGCCTGCTCCCTCCTGGACGGGCCCTCAAGGACACACAGCAGTGATTATGATAATTATAAGTAACATCCAAAGATCAATCAGTGTTCAAAAAGAAGGAGCAAAGGTGGTGGCAAAGGTGTCTTCTGTCCCTGGAGGCAGAGGGTAGGGAGGCAGACCAGCACCGTTGGTGCAGCAGCTCAGACTAGGCCCGGGCCTGGACATGCAGGGGCGGTGCTGTGATGCCCAGTTCCTCTCGCAGGGCACTTAGGGACTGCTCCCAGCGCCGCTCGTAGTACAGGTTGAGGACACACGGGGCCCTGCGCCCATTCTCAACTGCCCATGGTATCAGCTCCGAGACAAGCACTTGCAGGCTCCTGAGGGGTAGGCAGCAAGGAAAAAAGAAGACATCAGGTCCTCAAGGGCCAGGCCTGCTATGTGCTCAGCACCTGCTGTGCGTGTGCCCAGTTAGTCCTCACTCAAGACAGAAGCAGAAGGGAAGCTCAGTGAGGTGAAATCTTGCACCCCAAGCCTTACACACCTTGAACGCACCAAAGCTCAGATGTAAATAGAGGGCTAATTCCAGAAACTTGGACTACCCTGCCTTCCCACTGACTCCTGTCATTCTGCCCTGGTCCTGAGGCCTGGCCCAAGAGCTCCTGGAACACAGGCTTTGTTCACCACCCCAGGCCAGTTTTCCCTTTCTGCCTCCTTTTTCATACCCTTACTTCCTGGAGAGCCATGCGGGCTGCTAGGTCTCTGCATACCTTTCCCGTTTCCTGAAGTCCAGCCCCTCTGAGGTCTCCCCCAACCCTCCAATGCCCCTGCCACTTGGAAACTTACTGAGCACTGAGACGGACAGGTCCAAAGAGTGCACCCAGGACGCACATGGGGAGGCGAGTCTGCACAGCCTCAAACCACTTCACCACGATTTCCCCTAGAAGTAAGGACCAGGTGGAAAGTGAGTGATGCTGGGAGGAGGTGGCCAGCGGTGCTGCTGGTAGGGCCCAGAGAGGCATCTGCTTTTCTCCAGCCTCTACCAGGGCTCAGTTGTGCCCCTTTCTGGCCTGAGCTAGGCCTTGCGGCCCTGGACTTGGGTGGAGGAGAGGGTATTAGAGCAAGCAGGAGAAAGGGGCTAGAAGGGAAGCTGCGTCAGAATGCAGAGGATCTCAAAGGAGACTGAGGAGAATACAGTGGCCCCAGCAGGCCTTAGGAAGTTGCTGGGAGTTTCAGAGCAGGGAAAGCTAAAGCCTGAATGAGGGAGGGAGCCCTGGCTTCTGAATGCTGTGGGAGGGACATCAGTGTGGAAGCCACAGAGGGGAAACGGGGATAGAGATGTGTGGCCCACATGCTACCAGAATGTCTGTGCAAAGCAAAAAAATCAGGCAGGCACTGAGCAGCTGAAGGGAGTGGTGGAACAGGTGACTCTGCCCTGGCCCTGGAGACTCACAGACAGCTGGCTGGAAGACACTGCCATCCACTACTTGCCGGGCTTGGTGGCACTCACCCAGGATGTTGGTGGGCATCCCCAACAGGGTGTGAAGCATGTCGTGCACCTCCCGGTAACGCTGGATCACGTATGCTAGCTCCTCGTCATCCACGAAGCGGGTGGGGCGCTCGGGTGTCTGGGGAGACCCTCTGACAAGCATGACCCTCCCCTAGACCCTTTCCCAACAGCTCCCAGGGCCCAATTTGCTAGTTTCCCCTTAACTTTCAACCATTCCTACCAAACTCATACCCCATCAGAAAACCCTGGTGACTTTATTTCTGTCCACACTTGCCAACAGGGAAGGACTCGGGCAGGAAATATTGGGGATTAGCACCCCCCTGGGTCTATTCCAACTCACACATAATGTTTGTAGTCTGTTGAATTCTATGGCAATAAAACCCCTAGTAGGGAGGGTAGGTAATAGGAAGTTGTTTAGTGGGTATAAGTATCCATTTTGCAAGCCTAACTTCTGGAGATTAGTTGGACAACAAAGTGAATATACATAAATACTACTGAACTGTACACTTAAAAATGGTTAAGATAGATGGGCATGGTGGCACATGCCTATAATGCTAGTGACTTGAGAGGCTGAGGCAGGACCTCGGCAATTCAGCGAGGCCCTAAGCAACTTAGTGAGAGCTTGTCTCAAAATAAAAAATGAAAAGAACTGGGGATGGGGCTCAGTGGTTAAGCACCCCTGGGCTCAAACCCTAGCACTAATTAATGAAGTAACTGAACAAATAAATTAATAAGATGGCAAATTTTATGTTGTTTGCTTTTCATTTTCTTTTTTTGGGTGCTGGGGAATGAATCTAGGGGCACTCTACCACTGAGCTACATCCCCAACCCTTTTTTAAAAAATTTGAGACGGGGTCTTGTTAACTTGCCCAGACTAGCCATAAACTCAGGATCCACAGCCTCCCCAGATGCTGGGATTCCAGGTATGCGCCAATATGGCTGGCTAAGTGCCTTTTATTTTATTTTTTAAACCACAATTAAAAAAAAAAAAAAAAAAAAGGCTGGGAGTGCAGCTCAGTGGTAGAGCATTTGCTTAGAATGTGTGAGCCTCTGGGTTTGATCACCACCACCACACACACAGAAATAAAGATAAAAAAAGAAGCCCCAAGGCCCCTGGTTGTTGGCACAGCTGCTCCCAGCTTGGGGTGCTCTCTCCACCCCACCTTCATCTTGACAATCTCTTTAGATCCTGCACGACCTGCTCTAAGCATCTTCCACCTCCCAGGGAGGCGGTTCCCAACCTTCAGACTGCGCCAGTCCATGTTATGGTCTCCTGCAGCACCCTGCCATCTCTCTCTTTTTTTTTTTTCTTTCTTTTTTTTAAATAGTTGTACACAATGCCTTTATTTTTATGTGGTGCTGAGAATCAAACCCGGGCCACGCACATGCTAGGTAAGCGCTCTACCGCTGAGCCACAACCCCAGCCCCCCTGCCACCTCTTTGTGGCACTCAAAATGATTTTACCTTGATTTTTACTGCATGTGACTATTAATGTCTGCTCATCCTGCACTATCCTGTGTGGCAGCCACCCACCACTGCAGTCCCTGAGCTTCCAAACATGGCAAGTTCTGAGATGTGCTATACTTGTAAAATACACTGGGTTTCAAAGACAATATGAAAGAAGGAATGTGAAATCACAACAATTTAAAAATGTTGATGCTGGGGAATGATATGGGCCAAATTATACTGTTATATTATGTGCATGTATGAATATATAACAACAAGTCTGCTTAGTATATACAATTAATGTACCAATGAAAAAGGAAAGACCCACCTTAGACACAAAAAATAATAAAGATTAAAATGTGGTAGCCGGGCGCGGTGGCGCACGCCTGTAATCCCAGCACTTTGGGAGGCTGAGGCAGGAGGATCACGAGTTCAAAGCCAGCCTCAGCAATGGCGAGGCACTTAGTAACTCAGTGAGACCCTGTCTCCAAATAAAATACAAAAAAGGGCTGGGGATGTGACCCAGTGGTCAAGTGCCCCTGAGTTCAATCCCCGGTACCACAAAAAAAAAAAAAAAAAAAAAAAAAAAAAAAGTGGTAAATGAATTGCATTTCTGCAAGCACGTATAACAAATTAGAATAAATAAATAATTAAAAAAAAAAAAGTGGGGCTGGGGCTCAGCAGTAGTATACTTGCCTGGCATATGTGAGGCACTAGGTTCAAGTCTCAACACCACATATAAATAAATAAAAATAAAGGGTCTTTCAACAACTAAATAAAAAAATTTTAAATGTGGATTACTTATTGGAATGCTACTATTCTAAATATATTTGGCTAAAAATGTATTATTAAAACAATTCCAATTTTTTTTTTTATTTTATTAAAATGGCTAGTAGAAAGCTTTAAATAACCTATGTGGCTTGAGTCTAGTCTGTGGGCAGTACTGCGGCATGAGGGCAGGGCTGGCTGTTTGGCTCCTTGCTGTATCTCTGGCGCCTGGTCTGGGACCTGGATGAATAAGCATCTCTTAAATGCATGAGTAAAGGGCCAGCCAGCCCTGAGCACTTCTCTGACCCCAGGTAAGAATGTTGACTACCTTCCTTCAGCCCCTGCCTCTCTGAGTCCTAATCAGTGCCCACGCAGCAGCAGCGGCTGGTCTTTCTGCTCCCAAGGCATGGCCTCAGCCTGTCCAGAAGCCAAGGGATCTAAGGTCTTCATTGCTTTGAGGCTGCTGGCTCAGCGACAAAGCTGATCTGAATCTGTGGCCTCACTGGGTCCCAGCACCTCATTTCCTATGCAGTTCTACTTGCTGTGTGAAACTGAACTGATCACAGCAGCTACTTTTATGGAGTATCTACTGTGTGCCAGCGCTGGGCCATCTTCTTCGCAGGTTATCATATTTCATCTCACAGCAATCCAGGTAGTACACACTGTTATTGTCCTCAGATACAGGTAAGAAAAACAAGGCTCAGATTAAGTAACTTGCCCAAGAGCGCACAGCTAATAAAGTGGCTGAGTCAGGATATGAATCAAAGTCTGCTGGATTCCAAATCAGTAGCCCTGACATCTGTTATCAATAAGCTGTGTAAGTGCTCTGAAGACAAAGGTTAGATCCTCTTACATCAGATAAGGATTTGTCCAGGGCTGTAAAACTGGAAAGAGAGGCAAGATTTTAACTTGGGTTTCTCTTAACTCCAGAGCCCATGCCTGCCCTCTTTTTTTTTTTTTTTTGGTACCAGGGATTGAACTCAGGGGCACTCGACCACTGGGCGACATCCCCAGCCCTTTTTTGTATTTTATTAGAGACAGGGTTTTTTTTTTTTTTTTTTTTTTTTAAGTACCGGGGATTGAACTCAGGGGCACTCGACCACTGGGCCACATCCCCAGCCCTTTTTTGTATTTTATTAGAGACAGGGTCTCACTGAGTTGCCAAGTGCCTCGCCATGGCTGAGGCTGGCATTGAACTCAGAATCCTCCTGCCTCAGCCTCCCAAAGTGCTGGGATAACAGGCGTGTGCCACCACGCCCGGCTCATGCCTGCCCTCTTGATACCACATGATGACCATACCTCTTAGCAACATCAACCTCAGGGCTGGTGGCCTCACCTTGATCCTTCCTTTGAATCTCTGTTGGTACAAAGGTGTTCCTTCCCATTTTGTGCCTGCTGATTTCCTTGCTCTAGAAATGTCACAATCTTCAGACTATTACCATAACTAGGGCAGTTGCTGGGCAAGGTGCCCAGGTAACCTGGTAGATACCTCTCTGCCACTGCAACCCTCCACAGCAACAAGACTAAGGTTCTGGCGGACTTCAGGAACTGTTTCTACCTGAATGGCACATGGGGCAGGTTGTCTGGGTAGATTTCCCATTGATGAAATAACTTACACCCTGGTGAAATATGAGGAAGACGGTATAAGATAGGGCAGGTGATTGCCCTGCCAAGGCAAGTGCCTGGAAAGTGTAAGGGTCACATTACTGTCTTGGGAACAATGCCTTTCAAGGGCAGTGACTTTCAACTGCTCACCAGGGGACATCTGCAATGTCTGGAGACATTTGTGGTTATCACCATGGGCAGGGCAGGGTTCTATGGGCATTGAGTTGGTAGAAGCCAGGGATGCTGCTAAATGTCCTACAAGACACAGAACGGCTCCTACAAGAATTATCCAGCCCCAAGCATCAATAGTGCAAGGTTGAGAAACCCTGTTCTAGAGCAACCTTTGGTCACCACTTGCAGCACGGTGGGTTCTTGAGCTGGGCTGGAGAGGCACTTAGCAGAGGGGCTTTGATAGGATGTGTATGTGTTGGAGGGAGGAGTAAAGAAAGGTAAGGTCAGGTCATGTTACTATCCTGCTCACAACCTTCTAATAGTTTCCTTTTTTTTTTTTTTTAAGATGTTGATGAATCTTTATGTTATTCATTTATTTATATGCGGTGCTGAGAATTGAACCCAGTGCTTCGGAAGTCCTAGGCAAGCGCTCTACCACTGAGCTACAACCCCAGCCCTCCTTTGGCTCTTACAAAATACTGATCCCTCCCCAAAGTCTACAGGGCCTGGTGGGGCCTAGCTCTGGCCTACCTCCTAGGCCACTTCTTGCCTTTCCCCAAGTCACTCCTCTGGCTGAGTTTCTTTTCTTTTCTGGTGCTGGGGATAGAACCCAGGGCCTTGTACACTGAGCTACACTCATGTTCCCAGTTAATTTGCCTATCCCATAGAAAATGGCATGAGACTAAAAAGCACTTTTTTTCCCTTCCTTCTCTATAGGGATTGAACCCCAGGGCACTTAACCATTGAGCCACATCTCCAGCACTTTTAATTTTATTTTGAGACAGGGTCTCACTAAGTTGCTAAGGCTGGCTTTGAAGCTGCAATCCTCCTGCCTCAGCCTCCGGAGCTGCTGGGATTACAGGCATTGCCACCACACCTGGCCTAAAAAGCACTTCTGCCCACGATGGCAGTTCAGGGCTCCCCCTGACTCAGCATGTCACTCCTATGCCAGATGATGACTGCCAGATACATAGAAACTGGAAACTCACATTCACATCCAGGAAACGGAGATATTCACGGCCAAATGAGCCTTCAGGCAGGCTCCGGAGCTTGCCCAGGTCCAGGGTGGACAGTGAGATCCGGGGACGCTCCCTGCAAGACAGAAAGCAGGACTTGGGTATTAGAAGGTGCAGCAAAGGCAGGTGAAAGGTCCAGCTGCAGTAAACTTGGGTGGGGGGTAAGGACACAGGGCAGCATTTAGCCACAGCACTAATGGAGAATCTACTTGCCAGGCCAGTGTGGGGACTAAGGAGACTTCCACAAACCAAGGACATAGGAAGTCAGAATACAGATGTGATCGGGGTACTCACAAAAAGTACTACAGGGGAAGGTACAGCTAGCACATGTTTTTTGTTTGCTTGGTTTTTTTTGGGTTTTTTTTTTTGGTACTGGGGATTGAACTCAGCAGTACTCACTCGACCAGTGGGCTACATCCCCAGCCCATTTTTGTATTTTATTAGAGACAGGGTCTCACTGAGGCTAAGTGCCTCGCCATTGCTGAACTCTTGATCCTCTTGCCTCAGCCTCCCAAGTGCTGGGATTACAGGTGAATGCCACCACGCCCAGCCTTAGCACGTGTTTTGTGAGCTTAATGAAGGCACAGAGTCCTGTGGCTGAGCTGGTCTGAGCTGCCACCTTGTACAACTCAAAGATCATCATCATGCACACACATATATATCAGTGGTGCCCCCGGAGTTGGGCAGTGCCTAGCCTGTGCAACGTCCATGGTCAGGATATCAAGAAGAGCTCCCTAAAAGAACAGGGCTAACAACAATATGACTCTAGAAAGGTCAGGATCCCTAGAGAACGATCGCTTCTTGGCCTTTTGGCCAAGCTATGTGTAGGATACCTAGAGAATGACTTCAAGTCCCCAGGTAGAGCTGGGACCTACTGTAGGATCTGGGCACCCTCTGGATCCCTCTTCATCTGGTCCCTGAGGACCTTCAGGGTACGGCATCCTGTGGTCTCTCCTAGAACTGCAATCATGTCTGAAATGAGAGAAGGGCACACATAGGGAACGTGACCTTAGGTATGTCACCTGACTTGGTCTTAGCCTTGGTTTTCTTTTTTTTTTTTTTTTTATTATTATTTATTTACTTTAGTTGTACACAATGCAATGCATTTATGTTTACATGGTGCTGAGGATCGAACCCGGGCCACGCACTTGTGAGGCGAGTGCTCTGCCACTAAGCCACAACCCCAGCCCTTAGCCTTGGTTTTCTTTTTTTTTTTTAAATATTTATTTATTTGCTTTAGCTGTACACAATGGGTTTATTTGTACATGGTGCTGAGGATCGAACCCGGGCCGCGCACGTGCCAGGCGAGCGCTCTGCCGCTGAGCCACAATCCCAGCCCCATTAGCCTTGGTTTTCTACAGGGATAATATCTATCTCTTGATTATACTAATCCATGTTAAATGCTTAGCATATCACCTGGCACACAGCACGGACTAAATAAATCTATGACTCATTTTATTTTTTTTGTGTGTGTGATGCTGGGGAAGTTGTTATTCTTTTTTTTTTTTTTTTTGGTACTGGGGATTGAACTCAGAGGCACTCAACCACTGGGCCATATCCCCAGCCCTTTTTTGTATTTTATTTAGAGACAGGGTCTCACTGAGTTGCTAAGTGCCTCGCCATTGCTGAGGCTGGCTTTGAACTCGCGATCCTCCGGCCTCAGCCTCCCAAGTGCTGGGATTACAGGCGTGCGCCACCACGCCCAACAGTTATTATTATTAATGTTATTAATCTTCTAGGTTGGCCTTGGTTAGCACGGTGCTCTAAAGACTTTAGAAATCATTTCACATTCCATTATCACAAAAGAATATCATGTCTACATTGACTGGTACAGGCTGCGTCCGAGACCAGGTACGGTCTATCTAGGTGAACTTACACAAATTGCTTCACACTAAGCCTCAAGAGTCCTAATTTGTAAAGTGTAGATAACAGCTTTCATAGAGGGTTAATGTGAGAAATCCAGAAAATCATGCTTATATAAAATATTTTTTTAGCACAGTGCTTAAGGAGCAGTTATCATTATTCTCAGTAGAAGTGATAGTATTTTCTAGAACTTAAAAATCATGGGAGGGACACTATAGGATCTTAAGAATTGTCTAGGAGGGGCTGGGGTTGTGGCTTAGTGGTAGAGCGCTCACCTAGCACGTGCGCGGCCCGGGTTTGATCCTCAGAACCACGTAAAAACACATTGTGTACAACTAAAAGCAAATAAATAAATATTAAAACAAAAAACAAAAAAAAAGAATTGTCTAGGAGCCAGGTGTGTTGGTCCACATCTGTAACATCAGTGACTCAGGAGTCTGAGGACCAACCCTGTCTCAAAATGAAAAAATAAAAAAGGGCTGAGGACACACCTCAGTGGTAGAGTGCCCCTGAATTCAATCCCCGGTAACACTTTAAAAAAAAAATGTTTTTTGGGCCAGGGAGACTTGCCTTGGCCCTTCAAGAACAGCATCTGAGTTGAATGTGGTGGTGCATGCCTATAATCCCAGCAGCTCAGTTGGCTGAGGCAGGAGGATCACAAGTTCAAAGCCAGCCTTGGCAAAAACAAGGCACTAAGTAACTCAGTGAGACCCTCTCTCTAAATAAAAGATACAAAAAAGGGCTGGGGATGTGGCTCAGTAGTCGAGTGCCCCTGAGTTCAATTCCTGGTACCCCCCAAAAAAAGAACAACATCTGGCTGGAAATTGCCTTGCCTGCCACACCTGTCAAGGCCAGGAAACTCCAATTCCTCCTTCAGAAATGAACCCTGGGCAGCCTCCTCATTCCTCCTGGACCCAGGGACCCTTATCTGCAGACCTCCATGTTTGGGTGCCAAGTAAGGCCCTGTTGGTCTTCAGCCATGCCCTCACTCTTCACCAGAGACGATCTTCCTTATGCCCTGATGAGCATAGCCCCTCCCCTGTGTCCTTGTCCATCCTGTAGAATAACCCCTGGATTGTGATCACAGACATTTTGTTTACCTTCTCCCCATTACAACCCTGGGCATCATGAGGAGGGGCTATGCCCACCAGGATTCCTGTGGTGGGGAGGGGACACCAGTGGGTAGTCAGCCTGTGTAGGGCCATCTGGGGCTTTTACACAGGCTGGTCATAGACCCTGGGCAGCCCCTAATGGGTCAGCTTGTGGAAATTGCCCAGGCCCTGCAAACGTCAGGAGCAGTACTGATGTATAAGTTAGTGAGCTGCCACCATACTAGGCATTTGAGCAGAATTAGGATGCAGAGGGGGTGAGACGGTATATCTTCAGAGATCACTTCTGGAGATGATGTCTCTGTGGCCTACGGGGACCTCCCAGGCCAGGGCTCCTAGGTTAGGCCCAGCAGATGGAGGATGAAGTGGGTGGTGGGTAGGAGTGGCCAGCCTGACAGAGGAGACAAATATGACAACAATGTGATAAATGCCATGCTAGAGAAGGTCAGGGGTCACAGCTCGGCACAACTGGAGCATAGAGGAAGCTCTTCTCAGGGATATTTGCCAGGCAGGTGTGGGAGGAGGGGAGCTCCCAGGCCATACCACAGGACATGTATACCCATGCTCCCAGTGTTCTCCGTGGTTCTCCATTGTCCTTTCAGACCAGTCCTCCCCTGTGCCTGTATCTCTATCCCTTGTCCCAGGTTACTCAGTTCCTGGTCTCAGATCTTGAGGAGGCCTGAGTTCCTCAGACCTTCAGATTCTGTGCCTTTTACTTAAGAACTCTGTGCAGGGGAACTGGACACATAGGAAATAAAAAGCATTGAGAAAACTACTATTCACATCCTCAACCAAGACTGTGTTTCCTACAAGTGCTGAGAAGGTTACAATTGGAAAACCAAAATTCTCTTAGTTGTCTAAAAGAAGACAGTCCTGAGGCTGGGGTGTAGCTCAGTGGTACAGCACAAGTGGGAGGCCCTGCATTTGGTTCCCAGTAACGGGGGGTGGGGTGGGGGGAGAACGTTCTAGGGATGGGAATATAGCTGAACGGTAGATGCCCCCCCCCACACACACAAAACATTCTAGTTATACAGCCAGCAAACATTTATTGAGGTTTACTGAGCATTTACTATGTGTCAGGCACTATTCTAAATGCTGCAGATTCCCTGCATCAGGGCATTCATGTTGCTTGACCTCATAAAGTTTACTTTATAGCAGGAATGTTATTATTTATTTCCTTGGTAGGAGGGATTGGAACACCGGGGCGCTTAACCATTGAGCCACATCACCGGCCCGCTTTTATTTATTTATTTATTTATTTATTTATTTTTACTTTTGAGACAGAACCTCACAAAGTTGCTGAGGCTGGCTTTGAACTTGAGATCCTCTTGCCTTAGCCTCCCGAGCAGCAGGGATTAGGGGCGTGCGCCTTGCCACCCGGCTCTAGCGGGAATGTTATAATGTGATAGGTGCTAAGTCCTTTAGCCCAGAGGTTCTCGACATAGCTGGATGACAGAATCTAAGGGAATTTTAAAAGATAAATGTTCAGACTCCACACCCCTCTCTTTATCCCTCCCCGCCCTCTGCCTGGCAGATTCGGATTCAGTGAGTTTATGCAGAAACCAGGCATCTGGTTTTTATAAATGTTCCTGGTGATTATGAGGTGCAGCAAGGTTTGGGTGCCCCGACCTGGTCTATTCTCCAAGCACTCAGGAAAAGGAGGCTTTGAGGTGGTGACCTGCCCAGGCTTCCAGGGCAAGGGCGACGGAACGCCCAGCACGCGCGGCCTTACCGTGGCGGTACGGGTTGTAGAGCGCCATTCCCGCCGAGCCCGCGGCGAGCAGCGCCTTCTGCAGCGGGGGTGGTGGGGATGTGGTCCGGGTAGAGCCGGCCGGCGCCAAGGCTCCTGGCACGGAAGGGCACATCTGCCGGGAAAGCAAAAGGCAGAGGTCAGACGAGCCCAGCGCCCGCACGCTCCTCTCGCCTCGGCCTGGGACCCGGCGCCACTTGCCTGCAGCTGGCCGGGGACTGCTTGGGAGCCGGCCAAGGGGGAGCAGAGCCCGACGCAGCAGCGTCGCCATGGCAGCAGGCGTCCACTGAAGGACAGGCGGGGCAAGGCCGAGGCTCCAAATTTCTCTGGGAACGGAGCGCCAGAGAGGTCAAAAACTAAGCCGCCTATGGCCTCCGGAGGGGAAACATCGTGGCACCGACAGGAAAGGGCCCTAGTATGAGAAGGAAACCCACACACCCTATCTGCCAGCCACTTTCACGGATAGAAATTGCTCCCCATTTCCCACAAACCCAGACAAGTTTTCCAAAGGGACTTAATCCCGCTAGCTTTGCGATTCACTACCGGGCCCTATTTCCTCTCTCCCTCAGGTTTTCCCCGAGGACAATAAGATAAGAACCTCTTCCGGTCGGGAAACATGGCGACGCCTATAGTAAGGACCACATTTGGGGCAGGACCCTACGCTACGACACTTCCTTTTAAATCCCAGCTTTTCGGAAAGCCCAGGGCGCCCGGGGCGTCTGGCGTGCGGGGGGCGTGGGCTGCGGTTATGGGCTCGGCGGGTCTGGCGCGGTTGAACGGGCTCTTCGCAGTCTATAAGCCCCCGGGGCTAAAGTGGCTGCACCTACGGGATACTGTAGAGCAGCAGCTTCTGAAGGGTGAGTGCTTCGAACCGACCCACGATCCTGCTGAGGTTCTTTAAGGGGTCCCTCCCTGCTTTCTATCCTTCCTGCAAAATAAAGTCATGTGACCGTTCGCCTGGGCAAAGCACTTTCCTATTCATCTGTTCTTTTTTTTTTTTTTTTTTTTTTTGAGAAAAAAGAAAAAGAAGCCGGGCGCGGTGGCGCACGCCTGTAATCCCAGCACTTTGGGAGGGAGGCTGAGGCAGGAGGATCGCGAGTTCAAAGCCAGCCTCAGCAATGGCGAGGCACTTAGCAACTCAGTGAGACCCTGTCTCTAATAAAATACAAAAAAGGGCTGGGGATGTGGCCCAGTGGTTGAGTGCCCCTGAGTTCAATCCCGGTACAAAGAAAAAAGAAAAAGAAGGTTTATTGCGTTTCTAGCAAAGGAGAAACACAGGGGATTGCTGTCCCAAAGGCTGTCCCAAAGACTCTCCCTATCAGGAGAGACAGGGTTTTGGTTTTTTTGTTTGTTTGTTTGTTTGTTTGTTTCTTTTTTTAATATTTTTTACTTGTCAATGGAACTTTGCTGAGAATCAAACCCAGTGCCTCACACGTGCTAGGAAAGTGCTTCCCCACTGAGCCACAGCCCCAGCCCAACTGCGAGATTTTAAAGGAACTCATTCCAGGTGTGCTCTGGTAGGGGGTCCTAGGGCGTCCGGACAGCCTTGTTAATTTGGGAGACTTTCACTTCTCAGATCCTCATCAGGCCTCCCTCCTGTAGTGGGTGTGTTCAAGGGCAATTAACTTTTGGCCATCCCACCCAGCATTCCAGGGCCTGGTCACACACTCTGGAAGGAGAGAGATAGGGGAAGAGAGCAGGAGAACAAAGGAAGCCTTGGACATACAAAAAAGGCAGACCTGCCTCGCTTCTGGGGATACCAGTGTGGAACCCCCCTTTTTAGCCCCACACCTCTTTCTAGTTTAACCACTTCCTTTTAGTTCTGTAAAATGCTTGGCTTTAGGATAATAGGAGTCAAACTGCTGTGACTCCATTTTGTAATAATCAGCTGCCTCCATTTTGTCCTTCATCTGTTCTTATTCTCCACTGTTTTCACATGGGAAAACGTGGTATTGTCCATTGTCACACGGTTTATAATTATAGTCAGGATTTGAACCCAAGTCTTTTTTAACTGCTGCTATTTTGTTCTCTACACCATGTGCTTCTCTTCTGTCTTCTACGTCATTTTACTTCCCTGTCCCCTTCTCTTCCAGTTGTTCTGACAGAACTGGCAAGACATTTCTTACATGTCTTTATTCAGGTCTCAATGCTGGGAAGCCTTCTGTTCCTGAACAGCGTGTTCGCTTCTTGTTGGGCCCCAGGGAAGGCAATGAAGAGGAGCTGGCCCTCACAGCCACGAGTGTGCCCACCCTCACCAACCACAGGCTTGGTAAGGTAAATTCAGGCTGGATCCTGGTTAATACTTACCAGAAAATCCCTGACCTCAGTCACTGTCCCAGTGCTCAGATTCTTGTCCCAGGTCCTTGAAGTATTAGACCAGGGATTGGCAAACTTTCCTGGAAATGGCCAGATTCTAAATATTGTAGGCCTTTACGGCATGTGGTTTCTGTTGCAACTGCTCAGCTATATCCTTACAGCACAAAATGGCTGTAGACACCATGGGAAGGAATGATTCATTAAGATTGTCGTGCAAAAAAGCTACAGTCCTCTGTGTGTGCACCTATAGACCAAGCAATTCAGGAGGCTAGGGCAGAAGGGTCATTTGAGTCCAGGAGTTCTGGACCAACCTGGGCAACATAACAAGACCCCCATCTCTTAAAAACAACAACAACAAAAGGACCCCCACAGGCTTGAGGATTTGGCCTGTGGACTGTATTTTATTGACTCTCTTATTATTCTAGGACTCCTGATGTGAATTGAGACTTAAGGTAGAATTATTAAGGAAGAGTTTGGGGCTTCTAAAAAAGAGTGACTTCTTTTAAGTACTGGGAATTGAACCCAGAGACTCATACATGCTAGGTAAGCACTCTACCACTAAGCTATTTTTTTTAATTTTTAATTTATTTTAAATTTGAAATATGGTCTCTCAGAGTTGCCCAGGCTATCCTTAAGCTTGCCATCCTCCTGCCTCAGCCTCTTGAGTAGTTGGGATTACAGGTATGTGCCACTGTGCCTGGCAAGAGTGACTTTTTTTTTTTTTTTTTTTTTTTGGTACCAGGAATTGAACTCAGGGCACTCGACCACTGGGCCACATCCCCAGCCCTTTTTTGTATTTTATTAGAGATAGGGTCTTACTGAGTTGCTAAGTGCCTCGCCATTGCTAAGGCTGGCTTTGAACTCATGATCCTCCTGCCTTAGCCTCCCAAGTGCTGGGATTACAGGTGTGCGCCACTGCACCCAGCTTAAGAGTGACTTTTTTTTAATCAATAAAGTGGCTCAACAACAGAACTGTTTGCAGAAACTGACCTTGAATTTGCAGTCCTCCTGCCTTTGGAGTTACTGGGATTACAGCATACACCATAGCCCCTGGCATGCTCAGTCCTCTTGAAGCCTCTCACTGGAAGACTGGTGAAAGGGAGAATAAGAGACCTCTTGGGTTGTCCTTTCTCTGGACCCTGAGGAACTAAGAAAATAGTTCTAGGACCCAGATTCCATGGAAAAAAGGCCAAGATCGTAGCCTGATCCTGATTTGGGCTCCGTGAGGTACCATTCTAGGAATGAGGTCAGCATGCAGTACAGAGTTATCCTGAAGGCTGGATGAATTGAGGGAATGGACCTTGCTGTTTTTTTCCAGTGTGTGGACCAGCTTTCACCAGTCTGAAGATTGGTGTGGGACATCGGCTGGATGTGCAGTCTTCTGGGGTACTTGGTAGGTTGTGGGCAGCTTGAGGGTGCAGTGATATGGTCTTGGGGAAGGACGAGGGAGCTACTATGAGCCCAGTGCACTTCACACCACTGCCTCTTCCCCTGATTCCTGCCCTGAGTTTCTGATCAGCTGGGGAATTGATTGGTAGGAGGGAGGGAATCACAAGAGGTTAATCACAATTGCTTACTTTTATCAAGTGATTCTACCGTGTGACATGGCTCAAGACCCTTAATGCACATTTTTTTACCACAATAACCTTACTTATTAGGTAGATATTTTTATGATTTTATGATTAAAGAAAGTAAGACTTTAAGAGCTTAGTGGGGGCTGGGGTTGTGGCTCAGCGGCAGAGCGCTCGCCTCGCATGTGCGCAGCCCGGGTTCGATCCTCAGCACCACGTAAACATAAATGCATTGCATTGCGTACAACTAAAGTAAATAAATAAATAAATAAATAAGAGCTTAGGTGACTTGGCCTGGGTTCCATGGCTAGTGGATGCCTCTGGTCCTGAGAGGGAACACCATCATCACATCATGGGGCAGCCAGGCATGTGACTCTGTCCAGGGTCTGAATATTGCCAAAGCTGTGCACACAAAGCCCTGAGTCAAAAGCTATTTGTATCTCCAGGGTCAGGTAATGGTCTTAGTCCCCCAGCCTCGATGGTCATGGTCCCCTTGTCTTGCTTCCTGGAATATGGGCAGGCAGACATGATCTCATGTACCCTCCCTGCTCACCCTCTCCAAGAGTGAGGGCTGGGGTTGTGGCTCAGCGGTAGAGCACTCACCTCGCATGTGCGCGGCCCGGGTTCGATCCTCAGCACCACCACGTAAACATAAATGCATTGCATTGTGTACAACTAAAGCAAATAAATAAATATTAAAAAAGGGGGGGCGCTGGGGTTGTGGCTCAGCAGTAGAGCGCTCGCCTCGCACGTGCACGGCCCGGGTTTGATCCTCAGCACCACATAAATGTGAAAGCAATATGTACAACTAAATAAATAAATATTAAAAAATAAAAAAGAGTGAATATGGGTTGTTCTCTTCTTTAGCCAGAGAAACCAGCAGACAGAGACACAGGAAGTGGCTACAAAAGCCCCCATTTGTTGGTCCCTTACTTTGTGCCAACTGCTTCCTGTGCACTGCCTCCTTCCATCTGCATGACACAGACATTGGACAGGATGCTTCTCCTTATTTTACTGATGCAGAGCTTGAGGCCCAAAGAGAATAAAGGTTATACTCAGAGACACCCCAGATTTGGTTAAAGATCTGTGGAAGTAGGCCATCCACAAAGTCTCTTACTTCCAAGTGGATCAGAATCCCCTGAAAAATTTGCTAAGGCCCCCAGACCCCTTCCCCACCTTGTGTCAGATTCAGTACATATGGGCAAGACCTAGAAATTGATACCTTGATAGATACCCAAAACTCACTCCCTGCAGAGGAGGTTCTCCTTGCCACCCTGCTGGCTTCAGCAGCATTGGAGTATTCTAATGGCAGCAGCGGGGATGGGAGTTTCTGGGGCAACAGGAGGGAGGTGCCAGGCATGAGATGAGACTGGCTGCCTTTCAGTGCTCGGCGTGGGACGTGGACGAAGACTCCTCACCGACATGTACAATGCTCACCTCACCAAGGTAAGGGAACCGGGTACGGCCTGCTTATCCCTTGGTCCTTTCCTGGGGGTCACTAGCAGGATTCTGATGCTGGGGATCCCATAGGGAACACCCATGCCATCAGCAAACATTTTTTATAATCGTGTGCTAGGGGAGACTAATACTGGGACAATAACCAGTGGTGTTACCACCTGCCGACTGCTCTGCTCAACACTGTGCACACATTCTCTTGAGGAGCCCTCACCACTACCTATACGGTGGAATCTGTGGCTAATCCAGGCTTACAGATGAGAGAACTGATTCTCACAGAGGGGACACACATCTAGGGTCCTAAATTTTTTTTTAAGAAATTTCCTGTGGTGCTGGGGATTGAACCCAGGGCCTTGCATGTGCTAGGCAAGTGCCCTACCACAGCTCCACAGTCTTTTAAGGCTCTAAGAACTGAAATTGTAACCTTCATCTGCCCCATACCAGAGCCTGGTCGTGATTACCATTCCATTCTTTCCCCAAGATTAAGAAGTAGCTGTCACCATCGATTCCTCAGGGAGCTTTCTGTCCAAGGCGGGGCCGTGGACTCTGATCCCGTGACGTACATGCAGATTTACGCATTCGGGGACCATGTCTTAGTGTTGAAGAGCACAGATTCTGGAGCCACATGACTCCAGTTCAAAACAGCTTCAGGGTTGGAGATGTGGCTCAGTGGTAGAGGGCTTGCCTAGCGTGCATACCCAGGGTCAGGGGCTATACGTGGGAGCTCCCTGAACAGGACCCAAGGACCCCCACCCCAGACTCAGCCTTGCTATTCCTCTGCACCAGAGCTTGGAGTGGGAACACTGACTGGCTCTTCTTCCTGCCTCCCAGGATTACACAGTGCGCGGCCTTCTAGGCAAAGCCACCGACGACTTCCATGAGGATGGACGGCTGGTGGAGAAGACCACATATGGTAAGAGCCTGGGGGAGGGGGAGGGGTGGCTGCCACTTCCCTCCGTGTTGGCTTTCCAGTGAGCCATTTTCTGAGACATTCCATGGGATCTATTGCATGTTCGTTGGAGGAGGATTTTGAGTACCAGGCACTGGAGGGACATGGTAGATCAGATGGGGGTCCCCAGTGTTGATGAATTCAGCCTAGCACACACACCCCACCTCTCCTGTAGAGGATAGAAAACATGAGGCAAGCAACACTATGTACTTGTACACACAGGTATGTGTCAACGTCCAAAAAACACCTAGAAACAATTACCAAGTTGATACTTCTGCAAGGGAGGAAGCAAGAATTTGGTAAAATGGAGAGAGAGACTTGTTGTTGCTAACCTACATTTTTAAAAGAAGATTCGTGTATGAATTATATAACTGAAACATAAGGTAAAAAAGAACATTAAATGCCAAGAAAGAGAGCCAGCAGGAAGAAGCCACAGGATCCAGGAGGGGCTTCCTGGAAGAGGGGCTATCAAAGAGAGGGAGGAGGCAGTGGTAGGTACCTTCTGGTAAGAGGATAGACAATGTGAGCACAGCCAGGCGGGAAGGTCAAGAGGGCAGGCCCTTCTAGGCTGGCAAACCTTCGGTTCCTACACCTGGTTCTAGAGCTCTGGCCCTTGCTACCAGAAGTTGGCACTTGCCCCAGTTGGGCCCTAGGCTCGGGGCCAACTGACAGTTTGTGAAAGTCTCCAGGCCACTACAGTCATTTGGTGGGACCAGGTGTCAAAGCCATTCCCGGTTTTTTGTTTGTTTATTTATTTATTTTTGTTTATTTTATAATTATTTTTAAGTTGTTGATGGACCTTTATTTTATTCATTTATTTATATGCGGTGGTCAGAATCGAACCCAGTGCCTCATACCTGCAAGGCAAGTGCTCTCCCACCGAGCCACAATCCCAGCCCCCCTGTTTTTTTTGTTTTGGTTTTGGTGGCACTGGGGATTGAACCCAGGGGCAGTCTACCACTGACTGACTCTCCAGCCTGTTTTTTGTTGTTGTTGTTTTGTTGTTTTTCCCCACATTTTAAAAAATTTTATTTTTTAGGTACACATGACAATAAAGTGTATTTTAAAAAGAATTTTTTTTTTACTTGTAGATGGACACAACACCTTTATTTATTATTTTAATGTGGTGCTAAGGATGGAACCTAGTGCCTCACATGTGCTAGGCAAGCGCTCTACCACTGAGCTACAACCCCAACCCCAGTAAAGTGTATTTTGACATATTATACATGCATGAAATATAACTTATTAGGATCCCATTCTTGTGGTTATACGTGGTATGGAGTTTCACTGGTCATGTATTCATATATGAACGTAGGAAAGTGATGTCCAGTTCATTCTACTGTCTTTCCCATTCCTATCCCCATTTCCTGCCTTTATTCCTTTTTGTCTAATCCAATGGACTTATATTCTTCCCTCCCCTCTCCAGCCCTTTTTATTTTTCATTTTGAGACAGTGTCTTGCTCAGTTGCTGAGGATGGCCTTGAACCTAGAATCTTCCTGTCTCAGCCTCCCAAGTAGCTGGGTTTATAGGCATGTACCCCCACGCCCCAGGCCGGCTCCACTCTCACTCCTTACTTCCTGTTTCTATGTTTGGGCAGGGGCCCCTCCTGGCATGAAAAACCCCAGGCCAGGGCATAAAAGACGTGACTTAGGATATTGGATGAGTCACTTTAGGTCTTTGACCCTCCATTTCCAAAAGAAAATGTTCTTAAGCTGAGTCTGGATGGCTTCAGGGGATCTATGAGTCCCTGGAAAATATCCTCAAAATATTAAGTTCCTGGGGTGGGGCTGTAGCTCAGTGTTAGAGTGCCTGCCTCACACATGTGAGGCACTAGGTTTGATCCTCAGCACCACATAAAAATAAATAAAGATATTGTGTCCATCTACAACTAAAAGAAATTATATATACATAAAAATAAAGTTCCTATGTCCTATGTCTCTTGCTGAGAAGAGGGTACAGAGCTTTCATTAAGACTTCTCGCAGCCGGGCGCGGTGGCGCACACCTGTAATCCCAGC
Source organism: Tamias sibiricus (assembly GCA_025594165.1). Classification (NCBI taxonomy): domain Eukaryota; kingdom Metazoa; phylum Chordata; class Mammalia; order Rodentia; family Sciuridae; genus Tamias; species Tamias sibiricus. The sequence goes on along the minus strand of CM046657.1, from coordinate 214,942,611 downwards.
ACTTTGGGAGGCTGAGGCAGGAGGATCGCGAGTTCAAAGCCAGCCTCAGCAATGGTGAGGCACTTAGCAACTCAGTGAGACCCTGTCCCTAATAAATTACAAAAAAGGGCTGGGGATGTGGCCCAGTGGTCGAGTGCCCCTGAGTTCAATCCCCGGTACCAAAAAAAAGAAAACTTCTCAGAGGACTCTGGACATTCCACTCCATGGAACCCCTCTCTGGCTGAGTTCAAGGATGGGGCTGCTTTGGAGGAAAGGAGCTTGCCAGTTTGCTGTCACCTCTCCTCAATGGGAACCTGTGCATTGACACCCCACAACTGTGTTTTGCAGATCATGTGACCAGAGAGAAGCTGGACCGGATCCTGGCTGTTATCCAAGGCTCCCACCAGAAGGCCCTGGTGATGTAAGTGGGGTCCTGGGAGGTGCTGGAACAGCAGGAAGTGCCTGCAGAGCTCCGTGGGCTCTGCCTGCCCTGGTACAGATTTCAAGGATCCTGTTTTTACAACTTTAAACTAGATGGAACTACCCGTTCCTCTCAGGGCATGCAGAAGTGTTTCTGCCAGGTCTTGGTCTGGCCACTGGGAAACGAAGGAGAACTCTGCGGTCCTCGGGAGCACAGGATCTAATGGAGTGGAAACCCGGATCCACATCCTGGAGGCACAGAGCTAGAGACGGGCGGTGCTGGGGTCACCTAGTAACTATGAGCTTGGGCCCTTGTGGCAGCCCACTCAGGGTTCCTGATTCCCAGACATCAGAGGTGTGGCCTTGGCTGAGACCCTACCCTGCTGGAGTCTGACTTTTCTTGTCTGTAAATGGGACAGAAAGAACCCCTGCCTTCCAGACATGTGCTGTGGACTTCAGAGGCTCAGACCGGTGCCAGAGGTACAGGGACACAGCAGAACAGCCACCTGAGGTGGAGAGGCAGCTGTGACCAGAGACGATGGCCTGGGGAACATCATTTCAAGAATGAGTGGAAGCTGGATGAGGTGGCTTGTGCCTGTCATCCCAGCTACTGTGGAGACTGAGGCAGGAACACCTGAGTTCAGAAGTTCAAGACCACACTATGGGGCTGGGGTTGTGGCTCAGCAGTAGAGCGGTCACCTAGCACGTGTGCAGCCCTGGGTTCGATCCTCAACACCATGTAAAAATGAATAAATAAAATAAAGGTATTGTGTCCAACTACAAACTAAAAAATGTATATTAAAAAAAAAAAAAAGACCACATTATGTTGCTATGGGCAACATAGCAAGACCTCATCTCAAAAAAAAAAAAAAACAACAAATACCTGGGTGTGGTGGTACACACCTGTAATCCCAGCGCTCAGGAGGCTGAGGCAGGAGGATCAAAAGTTCCAGGCCAGCCTCAGCAATTTAGCAAGATAAATAAAAGGCTCAGGATGTAGCTCAGTGGTAGAGCTCTTGCCCAGAATATGCCAGGTCCTGAGTTCAATTCCCAGTACCACAAAAAATGAAATAGAAGCAGGATGGACAGGATGATGTGGGCAGAAGGAGAGAAGAGTCTGTGAAAATATCCTGGGCCACTGGGGTTGGGTCAGGGAGGAGGAACCTGTATTGGACATGTTGTTGGGGTTACTTGGGTTGAGAGTGAGGTGCCTGCAGGATGATCACCGTCTCAGCCTGGGTCACCAGTGAGGCCAAGGAACGCGGGCAGAGCCTGCCCTTGGTGATTGGAGGGGACCAAGTAAAGAGGCTGCTCCAGAGGTGGCTGGAGAGCGGGGGTGGGCGGGGAGTAGAGAGCAGGTGAGGGGAAGCACCTTCCGTGGTGGGGCGAGAGCTGGCTGCCTCCACCCACGCCACCCCTGCTTCCCAGGTACTCCAGCCTGGACCTGCAGTCCCAGGAGGCCTATGAGATGGCCGTGAGAGGTGTGATCCGGCCCATGAACAAGTCCCCGATGTTGATCACCGGCATCCGGTGCCTCCACTTTGCACCTCCTGAGTTCCTCTTAGGTAAGCTGTCCCAGGAAGTTGGAGCCCCTGGGCTTGGAGTCACTGTGGGATGCTCTGGCAGGAGCCTGCATCTAGGCTCAGCCAAGGCAAGCACACGCCAACCCTGATCTCTGCTGGTTAAGGCTTCAGGGGCCAATTTCCTTCCCGCCCTGACCCAGACTTGCCTGAATCCGAAACAAATGCTGTCCTGTCTCCTGCCAGGTCAGCCTTGGAAGTCAGCCCTGGGCAGGCAGAGGTTCCATAACAATTTCCATTGCTCTGGGCCCCTCAGACATCACTCTCATCTCCCCAGTCCTGCCCAGTTCAGAACCCCAGGATCTTTGTTCCTTCTTGACTGTTGTTCATGTTAACAAGGGCTTTTCTTTTTTGGTACTGGAGCTTTACTCCAGGGTCACTTTACCACTGAGTCATGTCCCCATTCCTTTATATTTTTTGAGACAAGGTCTTGCTGAGTTGCTGAGGCTGGTCTCGAACTTGAAATCCTCCTGCCTCAGCCTTCCTAGTTGTTGTGATTACAGGTGTGCACCACCGTGCCAGGCTAACCAGGGCTTTTCTTGAGCCCTGATCAAGACTCTGGATGCTAAGCACCATGTATAAATGACCTCTTTAGTCTTTTTTTTTTTTTTTTTTAATATTTATTTATTTGCTTTAGTTGTACACAATGCCTTTGTTTTTACGTGGTGCTGAGGATCGAACCCAGGCCGCGCACACACTAGGCGAGCACTCTACCGCTGAACCACAATCCCAGCCCCTCTTTTTTTTTTTTTTTAATATTTATTTATTTGCTTTTAGTTGTACACAATGTGTTTTGTTTTTACATGGTGCTGAGGATCGAACCCGGGCCGCGCACATGCTAGGCGAGCGCTCTACTGCCGAGCTACAACCCCAGCCCCTCTTTAGTCTTTGTAATTCCTCTTTACAAATGAAGAAACGAGGTCTTGGTGCAATACTTCTCAAATTCTCACCTGCCCCTCAGTTACGTGGGAGATTTCTTAAAAGGCAGGTTTCAACCCAGCAGTGCAGGTGGGGCCTTGGATCCTACATGTCTGACAAGCTCTTAGGGGTCCCCACAGAACTGCACTCTGCACAGCAAGGCCTAGAAAGCTGAAGTGTCTTGCAAAGGCTATTAGACAGTTGAGGTGCCGGACCCCAGAGGCAATTCCTGACCACCATGTCCATCCGTGTCCCCGGCAGAGGTACAGTGTATGCACGAGACACAGCAGCAGCTGCGAAAGCTGGTGCATGAGATCGGCCTGGAGCTGAAGACCACTGCTGTCTGCTCACAAGTGCGGCGCACACGTGAGGGCTTCTTCACACTGGACGATGCACTCCTGAGGACTCACTGGGACCTACCCAGCATCCAGGATGCCATCGAGGCTGCAGCCTCCCGGGTGGCAGCAGAGCTAGAAAAGAACCTGAGGCCAAGGTTGGGCACCCAGCAGCTCCCAGTCCTGGCCTGTCCTGTGACTCCAAATGCCTGAGCTCCACTGTGGGGCTGGGGAGCTGTGCAGGGCATTGAAAGGCCAGGCCGTTGGCGGGGCAGTGGGCGCCATAGCATAAAGGCTGAGTATTCATGAGCCAGAGCCAGTGAGTGTGGAGGAATTGGGAGTAAGGGAAGCTTTTCTACACGGACACAAAACTGAGTCTGTAATAGGAAAGCTCAGCGGACTTAACCCAATTGAAAAGGAAAAAATTCTGTAGGAAGGAAGAGGTAATAAACAAATGACAGACTGATAAAAATATTTGCAGTATTTTTTTTCTTAATATTTATTTATTTGCTTTAGTTGTACACAATACAATGCATTTATGTTTACGTGGTGCTGAGGATCGAACCCGGGTCGGACACGTGCTAGGTGAACGCTCTACCGCTGAGCCACATCCCCAGCCCCTGCAGTATCTTTAACTAGGAACAGCATCCACAGTCTGTATGTACACACACACACTTTTTTCCCCTTTTTTTTAGTGCTAGGGGTTGAGCCAGGACCTTGAGCATGCTAGATAAGTGCTTTACCACTGAGCCAAATTCCCATCCCAATCTATAATATATAAAGAACACTCAACAATAAGAAAAAAATGACAAGAAGATTGATATGGAAAACATACAATATGGTGAACATTTCATGTCATTAAATGTTCTTTTTTTTTTTTTTTTTTTTTGTGGTACCAGGGATTGAACTCAGGGGTACTTGACCACTGGGTCACATCCCCAGCCCTTTTTTGTATTTTATTTAGAGACAGGGTCTCACTGAGTTGCTAAGTGCCTCGCCATTGCTGAGGCTGGCTTTGAACTCGCGATCCTCCTGCCTCAGCCTCCCAAAGTGCTGGGATTACAGGCGTGCGCCACCGCGCCCAGCATTAAATGTTCTTTTACAAATATTTTTCAAAGAAAAGTTGAGTAATGATTTGAACTATATGTGTAAAAAAAAGGAATCCAAGGGGCTGGGGATGTAGGTCAGTGATAGGTAAAGTGCTTGCCTATCATATGCAAGGCCCTGGGTTTGACCCCCAGCACTGAAAAACAAAAACCAAAAATCTAAAAAGCTAGTACAGTACACCAGAAATAGCCTTCAGCCTCCCTATTAATGAAAAATGAAAATGAGATAAATGAGATGACTCTACTTGCCTTTCTTTTTCTTTTCTTTTTTTTTTTTTTTTTTTTTTTTTTTTTTTTTTTTTTTTGTTTTGTTTTGTTTTGTTTTGTTTTGTGGTACCAGGGATTAAACTCAGGGGCACTTGACCACTGGGTCACATTCCCAGCCCTTTTTTTTTTTTTTTTTTTTTTTGGTACCGGGGATTGAACTCAGCGGCACTAGACCACTGAGCCACATCCCCAGCCCTTTTTTGTATTTTATTAGAGACTGGGTCTCACTGAGTTGCTAAGTGCCTCGCCATTGCTGAGGCTGGCTTTGAACTCGCAATCCTCCTGCCTCAGCCTCCCAAAGTGCTGAGATTACAGGCGTGTGCCTCCGTGCCCGGCTCTACTTGCCTTTCATAGTGGGAGAATTAATTAAAAGATAATATGCTCGGCTGGGGATATAGATCAGTGGGTAGAGTGCTTGCCTCACATGCACAAGGCCCTGGGTTCAATCCCCCCACAACACACACACACAGATAATATGCTATATTGGTGACAGGGCAAAAAATGTGCCATCTGTGAAACTGTGCCCTCTTAGGAGTAATTGGTAGTATGTATCAGAGTTTAATACTTGCCCTATGATCAAGCCACCATCAGGATTCCGTCCTCCTACATGGTTTGAGACAGTTACATACAGATAACTGTTGTGGCTGTGTTGTAACAGCAAAAAGTGCAGGAGGTGGCGCATGCCTGTAATCCAAGCAGTTCTGGAGGCTGAAGCACTTCAAGGCCAGCCTCAGCAACTTAGCAAGACCCTGGTTGCAGGAGCCCTGTTTGGGGAGATGGCTTGAATTGCGGTTGACTATGAGCCGTGGAGATTTGGGCATTGTCGCCTTCCGTAGTCTCACGGGACTTGTCCCGGGATCTCGAGTGACTTGGCCGAAATTGCTGATCGGGTCAGCGCCATTTTGGTGGTGTGTGTGGAGTGTGTTAGTTGTTGTTAGAACCAGAGAGAAAAGTTATCAGAATAAAAAGCTGTTCGTCTCCAGTTTGCCTCTGAACTTCTTCCCGCGGCTCCATTGCTCCAAGCGCTTCAGGCGGCAACAGGTGGCGGCCCGTACTTTCGGAGCGGACAGGTAAGAACTGAAAGGTCTCTAAAGATGGGTTCGAATATAACTGAATCCCAAGTGATAGAGGCTATGCAAAGACTCCTTGATATACCTGACTCTGTTCTCAGTGAGGAGTATATAGAAAAAAGTGAAAGTGATCAAAAAAGCGTAGCTTCCACTGGGCCAACTAAGACCAGTAAAGAGAGTATTAGAAGAGTCCCAAAAATGACAAAAATCCAAGCTATTAAAGCTATTCGGGAGTTATTGGTGATAGCTGAAGGATACTTGCTCTTAATGGAACCTGGGCCTCAGGATATTGCTGTCAGTGAAATTAGCAGTGGTGAGGAATCTAGTAAAAGTGATCCTGAGAAAATGAGGAAAAAGAAACTAAATAAGACCGAGAAAAAGGACCATCAGGTAGAGGAACCACTTGTGTCCTCTACTCCCCCATGGGTGGAATCCATTACAGAAAATATGAAGGGTATTACTAGGCATTTGCATACCCTAGAAACAGAAATAAAAAGTCTTTCTGATCGCTTATGCACTCTCGAGGACAACTCACAGATACATTGGGAACCGCCAGCATTTGAAAAGAAAAATGGACAGAGTGTCCATCAGTCAGTAGATTTCAAAACAATAAAAATTCTCAAAGAGGCAGTAATGACTTATGGGCCCCAAGCTCCTTTCACGTTGAGTATGCTGGAGTCCCTTAACACCTTTAGCTTAACCCCCTCAGACTGGAAAAGTCTATGTAAAGCAGCATTAAGCGGGGGGCAATTCTTGGTTTGGCGATCGCAATTCCAAGAACTTTGTATAGAAACGGCTAAAAGAAAGGCAGCTGCAGGGTTTGAAAACTATGATATAGACATGCTCACAGGAGAAGGGCAATTCGCAGACTTACAGGCTCAAACAGATTATGACCCAGATGTATATGCTCAGATAAACACAGCTGCCTTAGAGGCATGGAAAACTGTACAAGGACCTGGGGATCTACAAGGTAGCTTGTCAAAAGTGATTCAAGCCGCCGGGCGTGGTGGCGCACGCCTGTAATCCCAGCACTTTGGGAGGCTGAGGCAGGAGGATCGCGAGTTCAAAGCCAGCCTCAGCAATGGCGAGGCACTTAGCAACTCAGTGAGACCCTGTCTCTAAATAAAATACAAAAAAAGGGCTGGGGATGTGACCCAGTGGTCGAGTGCCCCTGAGTTCAATCCCTGGTACCACAAAAAAAAAAAAAAAAAAAAAAAAAAAAAAAAAAAAGTGATTCAAGGACCTAATGAGCCGTATGCTGACTTTGCTGATCGACTTTTGAGAACTGCAGGTAGTGTGTTTGCAGATGTTGACCAAGCTATGCCATTAGTTGTTCAATTAGCTTATGAAAATGCTAATAAATGGTGCCAAGCAGCCATCAGGCCATGGAGAACTAAAAAGGATCTTTCCGTATATATACAACTATGTAAAGATATAAATGACGCCTTTGTCACAGGAAATGTGATTGCAGCCTCAATGAGAGGTGCTTCCCCTCGAAATTTCACAAAGGCTAAACCTAGACATTATAATCAATCAGGATATTCCAGGCAAAATTATCATAATCAATCAGGCTATTCTAGGCAAAATCCCAAAAGAGAAATAAGACCAAGCTCATACCGTGCCCCAGGCCGCTGCCCCAGGTGTAAAAAGGGAAATCATTGGGCCAATAAATGCCATTCAAAATTTGACATCCATGGAAATCCTTTGTTCAGGAATTCAAAAAACGGGGCACGGGGCCCAATACCCCGGGGCCCACAAATGTACGGGGCATTGCAGGAGGAGTATCCTCAAGCATCCACTCAGATGCTTCCCCGACAAAATCCCTACTACCCATCCACTCCCTCGCCAGAGAAACAAGAGGAAATGCAGGATTAGACCTCTGTTCCACCGCCCGAATAGTGTTAACACCTGAAATGGGGGTTCAACTGATTCCCACAGGAGTCAGGGGACCTCTTCCCTCAGGGACTGTAGGACTTATTATCGGGCATAATCCTAAAAGCTTATTAGGTTTGCAAGTGACCCCAGGTGTAATAAACTCAGACTACAAAGGGGAAATAAAAATAATGCTTAGCTCACCCCAAAGTATAAGTTCTGTTAATCAAGGAGATAGAATTGCTCAGTTGCTTCTCCTTCCCAATTTACATAATTCATTTAAAATGGGTATGCCTCAAGAAGGGAACAATAGAGGATTTTGTTCCACTGACTCAAGACCCATGGCTTGCTGGGTTCGAGACTGTTCAAGGAGGCCTATGTGTAAAATAAAAATCCAAGGAATAGAAATGGAGGGATTAATAGATACTGGAGCTGACTCTTCCATTATTAATTTACGCCAATGGCCCAAGCACTGGCCTCTGCAAAAAGCTTCAACCAATTGAAGAGGCTTGGGATATAATAACCTCCCAGAAAAAGTGCGGTAATTTTAAAATGGGAGGATGATGAAGGCCATAAAGGAACATTTCAGCCTTATGTTTTACCTAATCTACCGGTTACTTTATGGGGAAGAGATATTTTGCAACAAATGGGAGTACACCTTGCAACCAAGCCTGCAGATGTTAAATGTGAAAACCTACAGGGTAATCTTAACCATAAAAGAACTCATTATCAAAAAGTACAGAGTAATCTTAACCCTAAAAGTAATCATTATCATAAAGGAAAAAGATATTTTTTTTCGGGGCCACTGAGAAAATAATTTTGAAAATACCATGGCTTTCTGATAAGCCAGTGTGGGTCCCTCAGTGGCCCCTATCTAAAGAGAAATTACAAGCGGCCCACCTACTAGTTCAGGAACAATTAGAAGCAGGTCATATAGAACCTTCCACCTCTCCCTGGAATTCCCCCATATTTGTGATCAAGAAAAAGTCAGGAAAATGGCGATTGTTACATGATCTTAGACAAATTAATAAAACCATGCAAGTTATGGGCCCTACTCAACCTGGACTTCCTAGTCCCGTAGCTATTCCAAAAAATTTCCATCTTATTACTCTTGATATAAAGGATTGCTTCTTTTCTATTTCCCTACATCCTCTGGATGCCCCCAGGTTTGCTTTTTCCGTTCCTTCTATGAACAATAATGGCCCTGATCAGAGATATCAATGGAAGGTTTTACCACAGGGAATGGCTAATAGCCCCACCATATGCCAAATATATGTGGACAAGACTATCCAACCCATTAAAAATAAATATCCAAACCTCATGTGTCTACATTACATGGATGATATTTTATTGGCCCACCCTAATCAAAAAATCTTATTTAATATATTCAGTGACGTGGTAGAAAATTTAAAAAAATATGGATTATATATAGCAGAAGAAAAAGTTCAAACCAGATCTCCCATATTATATTTAGGATTTAAAATCATGGATACTTTTGTTAGACCCCAAAAAATTCTAATAAATAAAGAACATTTGACCACCCTCAATGATTTCCAAAAACTACTGGGAGACATTAATTGGCTTCACCCTACACTAAATCTCACTACTGGCCAACTAAAACCTTTATTTGACATCCTTCGCGGAGACCCTGATCCATCTTCACCGCGAACATTGACTCCTGATGCTAGGAAAGCTTTAAAGTTAGTAGAAAAAGCCATCGAAGGAGCTCATTGTGATAGATTTGATTTAACTCAACCGCTGATGTTGATTATTATTTCTTCACAATATACACCCACAGGAGTATTTTGGCAACAAGGGCCTTTATTATGGATACATTTGCCTGTCTCTCCTAAAAGTATAATTGAATCTTATACCTCCATGGTGGCTAAACTTATTCTTCAAGGACTTAAGACTTCTACTAAAATATTTGGCATTCACCCTGCTACTATTATTACTCCCTATTCATCATCACAGATTGAACACTTATGCTTCAATGATAATGATTGGGCTATAGCTAAATGCTCTACTTCTGCAAATTTTGATAATCATCTTCCTAAATCCCCTATATTATCTTTTTGTATTAATCATCCTATTATATTTCCACAGGTAATAAAAAATCAACCTATTCCTAAGGCATTTAATGTATTTACAGATGGGTCCTCAAATGGTACTGCTACAGTAGTCACCAAAAAAGAAAATATGACTTACATAACTGCACACAAATCAGCTCAACTAGTGGAATTGGAAGCTGTGGTAAGAGCTCTGGAAAATTTTAGGGACCAGCCCGTAAACATTTTTTCAGATAGCCACTATATTGTACAAGCCGTCCCAAAATTAGAGTTAGCAGGACCAATAGCACCTCATACTCCAGCCTTTAAATTGTTTTATCAAATACAAAAACTTTTGTGGGCAAGAAAAGAACCTCTATTCGTAGGCCATATTAGAGCACATACTAATTTGCCTGGTCCCCTCCATGAAGGTAATCAAAAGGCTGATGAACACAAAAACAATATTTATACTTTCAGTGCTACAACAAGCTACTTTATTTCACTCCCAGTTTCATGTCAACAGCACCACCTTGCAACGTAGGTTTAAAATCACAAAGGAGCAAGCCAGAACAATTGTAAAAGATTGTAAATCTTGTATGACACTTTTGCCCAATCCTCATTTCGGCGTTAACCCTAGAGGGTTAATGCCCAATCATTTGTGGCAGATGGATGTTACTCATGAGCCAAGTTTTGGAAAATTGCGATTTATTCATGTGACCATAGATACATGCTCAGGCATGATTTTTGCTTCCTTACATTCTGGAGAAAAAGTTAAAGATGTTACATCTCATTGTTTGCAAGCTTTTGCTGCATTGGGCATCCCCAAAATGCTTAAAACAGATAATGGCCCAGCATATACGTCCTTATCTTTCAAACAGTTTTGCGCAAAATTCAATATATCCCATAAAACAGGCATCCCATACAATCCTCAGGGTCAGGGCATTATTGAAAGAGCAAAACCGAACACTGAAAATTATGTTATTAAAACAAAAAGAAGGAAATTGGAAAAGTCCTAAGGACAGATTGGCAGTTGCCCTGTTTACCTTAAATTTTTTAACTTTAGACTCTAATGGTTATTCTGCTGGAGACAGACATTGGAATCCACACCAACAACATAAACCTTTGGTTTACTGGAAGGATGTTCTTTCAGGTACATGGAAGGGTCCAGATCCAGTATTAATTTGGGGAAGAGGATCTGTTTGTGTTTTTCCAAAAGACGAATCCTCTCCAATATGGATACCATCTAGATTAATAAAACAGGTACCACATCAAAATGATCAAGATGAAGTTATTGAAGAATCAAGATTAATAAAAAAGGTACAAAATCAAGAGGACCAAGATGAAGGTATAGAATGATTCCCTCAAAAGAGTTCTTCAAAATATTTCACAACTTAAGTGTCATTCCTCCCGGCCGGGACGAGGAGATCTCTCTTTAGTGTGCACACAATTGTATTTTTTTTTTCTTTTTATACATGTCTTTATGTCTGTATATTTGTCTACATTTCATGTTAATGTGACGTCACAAATATATTTTGTATGTTTGTGCATCTGTCCAGTGTGACGTCACAAATAACAAGCGCTTATAAAATATATATATATATATATATATATATATATATATATATATATATACATATGGATCCAAATAACTGTAATTCATTCTAGGTTAAGAGTATTCCATTAAGAGTAAATAATTTTATAAATGAAGGTATTTTCAATTTTGATTTATAGGTGTCCCTGGGACTTCTCTTTAGCAAACAATATGACTAGTGCTATATAACCTGATATTTTGGTGTTTTGACATAAGATTGTTTATTTGTTATTAACTTCATTTGTTTAATAGCTCATTAATTTCAATTATCTCAACAGGTAAAAGATTGCTCTGTATACCGAGACTCAAGGGTTCCAGCTAACAAATTATTTCTCTAAAGTGCCTTTACCTTTTCTTTAATCTATCTTTAATGCAGTAATTACCCTCAGTCGAATTTCTTTGTTTTGTTCTAAATATGATATTTTTCCAACTTATGTTTGTAGAAGCTCAACCAGCGATGTGTGTGAACAAAAATCAACTTTAATTTTCTAATCTAATTATTCTATTTTGTAGTTTGACAACTCGCCTCTTGACTCAGTGCTGCAATAGCACTGCCTTTCCTTTAATAATTGATGCTTGATTTTCTAGGTAGTGGGCCCTGATGATTTGCCGGTGGCATTGTCTAAACATAAAAAAGATGTCTGCTGCTACAGCTGCAGGGATCGTGGCTGCCGCAAGCATCCCTGCTGCTCAAGCATCAAACAACCTCACCAACAGTGTGGCCTCTGCTCTACATGCATGGGGCCTCCTACATCAACGTGTTATAACAAATGGACATTTTGATCTTTCATTGTTTGGGACTTTACGGGACAATGCCTTGCGGGTATTTGTCTAGAGAATTCAGTGTGTTACTTGATGGAACTTAGGGCAGCTGATTTGTTTAAACAATTTGATATGCTATGCAATTTGGCTCATCACCAAAAGGCTTGTCGCCTTAAAGCCGCAACATCTCCTCACAATTGGACGGCTGTTAGTCATCATACACAGTCGATCCTAAAGGGCTCCATTGGATGGCTGGTTAGCTAATGACGGGTAAGATCCCCAGAGGGGGACAACCTAAGACAGGCACAGTTGCACGGGACAGTCTCATGTGGCCTACATATCAACCTAAGACAGGAGTCAAGGGCACAGCCTTGATTATCCGATGACGGGTAAGAATGTTGGTTGCACATAGACGTCCTAGAGCATTACCTCTTTTAAAACAAAAAGGGGGAAATGCAGGAGCCCTGTTTGGGGAGATGGCTTGAATTGCGGTTGACTATGAGCCGTGGAGATTTGGGCATTGTCGCCTTCCGTAGTCTCACGGGACTTGTCCCGGGATCTCGAGTGACTTGGCCGAAATTGCTGATCGGGTCAGCGCCATTTTGGTGGTGTGTGTGGAGTGTGTTAGTCATTGTTAGAACCAGAGAGAAAAGTTATCAGAATAAAAAGCTGTTCGTTCCAGTTTGCCTCTGAACTTCTTCCCGCGGCTCCGTTGCTCCAAGCGCTTCAGGCGGCAACACCTGTCTCAAAATAAAAAAGGGCTGGGAGGGCTGGGGATATATCTCAGTAGAGAGCTTGCCTTGCATGCACAAGGCCCTGGCACCACAAAACCAAAGTGGGGCTGGGGATGTGGCACAGTGGTTAAGCACCCCTGTGTTCAATCCCTGATACTAGGGGAAAAAAATGCAGGCAATGTAATTAATCCCTAGCAAGGGACTGGATAAATACACATGGCATAAAAGGCATAAAAGAAGCCAGGTGCGTTGGCGCACACCTGTAATCCCAGCACTTGGGAGGCTGAGGCAGGAGGATCACGAGTTCAAAGCCAGCCTCAGCAATGGTGAGGCACTTAGCAACTCAGTGAGACCCTGTCTCTAATAAAATACACAAAAGGTCTGGGGATGTGACCCAGTGGTCAAGTGCCCCTGAGTTCAATCGCCGGTACCACCAAAAAAAAAAAAAAAAAAAAAAAAAAAAAAGCCACAAAAGACTCTATTTCAATGTCCTGAAGGAAGTCAGAAAAAAACGTTTTTCCTGTCAGTTTTATTTCTCTAGTCTAGACACTCTGACCCCACGCATTTTTTTTTTATTTGTTTGGTTTGTTTTTAGTTGCAGATGCACAAAATACCTTTATTTTATTTATTTATTTTTATGTGGTGCTGAGGATTGAACCCAGGGCCTCACACATGCTGGTGAGTGCTCCACCACTGAGCCACCACCCAGCCCCCCACATGTACTTGTTTTTCCCCCTCTAGTGGGAATTGTGCCGAGGTCCTCACACACAGTAGGCAAGCACTCTACCACTGGGTCACATCCCCAGCCCTTTTTTCTATTTTATTAGAGACAGGGTCTCACTGAGTTACTAAGTGCCTCACCATTGCTGAGGCTGGCTTTGAACTCACGATCCTCCTGCCTCAGCCTCCCAAAGTGCTAGGATTACAGGCATGCGACACCGCGCCCAGCATCCCCCAGGCCCTTTTTTTTTTTTAATTTTTAAAAATATTTATTTATTTACTTTAGTTGTACACAATGCAATGCATTTATGTTTACGTGGTGCTGAGGATCGAACTCGGGCTGCGCACGTGCGAGGTGAGTGCTCCGCTGCTGAGCCACAACCCCAGCCCTCCCCAGGCCCTTTTTAATTTTACTTTTAGGCAGGGTCTTTCTAAATTGCCCAGGCTGGTCTCGAATTTTCAGTCATGCCTCAGCTCCTCAGTAGCTGGGATTATAGACATGAATTGCAACACCTGGCTTTTTCTTTTTCTCGTTCCCTCTTTGGCAGGGGTGTCTTTTCTATTATGTTTATTTCCCCTTGGGCTACTCTGATTCTGAGGCAAGCACTGGACTATCCCTTGTCTATGTTGTCACCTGTGGAAACTGAGGCCCCTGCCACCTTGACCCCTTTACCTACTCAGACAGCCTGCAGCTCTGAGCAGGTCTGAGCAGCTCTGGCTCAGCAGGTTTCTGGCTCTGGTGCCTCAAAAGTTGAGCTTCCTCATCCATGAAACAGGAATAACGATTTTGCCCATCTTGATGTGGGGACAAACAAAGGTGGGTGTCCAGTGCTTCTCCCAGTGTCAGACCTTCCCTCTACCTTTTGTCTTCTAGCACAAAGATCTGCTGGCCAAATACCTGACAAACAGGAAACTCAGCAAGGTGAGCCAGGTAGCATCAGCATTCACAAATGCTGCTGTTGGTGTGCACATTTGATGTGATGAAATTGGCCCTTTACCTTTGTGACCTCCTTCCTGATGGCCCCTCACTCGACTGTCAATGAGGAAAACATCAGATAGACTCCAGTAGCAGGGCAGCCTATGAAATACCTGGCCAAGGTCACAAGCTAGGAAAGTCTTAAGAAACTGCCACAGCTAAGAGTTGCCTAGAGATGGACAACTGAGTGCAGTATCTCCTGGGTGGGATCCAGGAACAGAGAAAGGACAGTCAGAGGAAATAAGGAATTGAAATAAACTATACATTTTTATCGCCGGGCGCGGTGGCGCACGCCTGTAATCCCAGCACTTGGGAGGCTGAGGCAGGAGGATCGTGAGTTCAAAGCCAGCCTCAGCAATGGTGAGGCACTTAGCAACTCAGTGAGACCCTGTCTCTAATAAAATACAAAAATGGGCTGGGGATGTGGCTCAGTGGTCGAGTGCCCCTGAGTTCAATCCCTGATACCAAAAAAGAAAAAGAAAAGAAAAAAACTATACATTTTGGCTAATCATGATGTAGAGAGAATGGTTCATTAACAGGCTTATTATACTAACGTAGGATGATGATACCATAATTAGGGCATGGTGCCGAGTATGTGGGGTCCTGTTGTCCTCTTGAGTTTTCTCTGCAAATAACTATTTAAAAAAAAAATACCCAGGCTCGGTGGCTCCTGCCTGTAATCCCAGTGACTCAAGAGGCTGAGGCAGTAGGATCATAAATTCACAGCCAGCCTCAGCAACTTAGCAAGGCCCTGAGTAACTTGGCAAGACCCTCAAAATAAAAAAAAATAAAAAAGGGCTGGGGATGGGGATGTAACTCAGTGGTTAAGCACCCTTGAGTCCAATTCCCAGTGCCAAAAAATAAAAATAAAAACGTTTCTGGCACTGTGGGCATAGTGCAGCATGATACCTTGGGTTCAATGCCCAGCACCCCCACCCCCCAAAAAAATAGTCTATTGAAAAAAACATGGAAACATCTTTGAAAATTCAATTCCAGAACTGGAGATAAAGCTTGCATCCATGAGGTTCTGAGTTCAATTCCCAACACTGTTCCCAAAAGACAAATTCTAGTTCCAATGCTTGGATTCTGATACAGGTCTGAGGTAGGGCCCAGACGCCTGCATTTTTGTTGTTGTTGTTTGTTTGTTTCTGGTTTTTTAGTGGTAGTTGGACACAATACCTTTACATATTTTTACGTGGCGCTAAAGATTGAACCCAGGGTAGCACATGTGCTAAGCAAGCACTCTACCACTGAGCCAAACCCCAGCCCATGCCTGCATTTTTTTTTTTTTTTTTTTTTTTTTTGGTACCGGGGATTGGACTCAGGGGCACTCAACCACTGGGCCACATCTCCAGCCCTTTTTGTATTTTATTTAGAGACAGGGTCTCACTGAGTTGCTAAGTGCCTCGCCATTGCTGAGGCTGGCTTTGAACTCTTGATCCTCCTGCCTCAGCCTCCCAAGTGCTGGGATTACAGGCGTGTGCCACCATGCCCGGCCCATGCCTGAGTTTTTAGCAAGTTCTTTCATGTGACTCCAGTGCTAGTTCTTTAACAGTGCCATGTTAGAGGCCAACAAGGGGCTGGCTTTTCTTCTGATGTTTGGGATTGACTAGAGTCCCACAAACTGAATGACTTCAACAGTAGAAACTTACTGTCTTACTTCTGGAGTCTGAAAGACCAAGACCAAGATGTCTGTAGGGTTGGCTCCTTCTGAGGCTAAGGGAGACCCAGTACCATGCTGCTATCTCACTTTTGGTAGTTTGCTGGCAACCTTTGGTGTACTTTGGCTTGGAGAAGCATCCACCACTTTATTTCTTTTTCTTTTCTTTTTTTTTTAACTTGGGATTGAACTCAGGGGCACTCGACCACTGGGCCACATCCCCAGCCCTTTTTTGTATTTTACTAGAGACAGGGTCTCACTGAGTTGCTAAGTGCCTCACCATTGCTGAGGCTGGCTTTGAACTCGTGATCCTCTACTTCAAGAAGATAATCTGGGAGCTGGGGATATAGCTCAGTAGAGTGCTTGCCTTACATGCACAAGGCCCTAGGTTCAATCCCCAGCACCAAAAAAAAAAAAAAAAAAAAAAAAGATGAAGAAGATAATCTTGATCTCATTCTAGAATTTACAAGTTGGGCATTTGGTGTTGGATTATAAAGTTAAGGAAAGTATCTCTCAGGAGTCAGGAAAAGGAGCTTTGTCTATTTCATTTTACAAGAGCCATGCCCTGGGTTCCTGGGATAGCACTGGGTATCAGGAGTCTTCTTTGGAGAAACAGTACCAGTGGGCTGTTATGTGTGGAGACAGTTTCTTTAAAGAAATAGCTTGGATGATTGTGGAGCCTGGCAAGTCCTAAATGTGCAGGGTAGGCAGTAGGCTGGAGACACTGGGAAGTTGAAGTTGTGGTCAGACTTCGTAGGATAGTCTTACATGCAGTGCTAAGAATCGAGCCCAGTGCCTCACACATGCTAGGCAAGTGCTCTACCACTGAGCCATAGCCCCAGCCCCTGTCCCAGTCTTTTGTCCCACTGTGGTGGTTCCTGACTATCTCAGTGTGGCCCAGCCAACTTAACACATTAAAAACTCCCAGCAGAGCCGGGCGCGGTGGTGCACGCATGTAATCCCAGCACTTTGGGAGGCTGAGGCAGGAGGATCGCGAGTTCAAAGCCAGCCTCAGCAATGGCGAGGCACTTAGTAACTCAGTGAGACCCTGTCTCTAAATAAAATACAAAAAAGGGCTGGGGATGTGGCCCAGTGGTCAAAGTGCCCCTGAGTTCAATCCCCGGTACCAAAAAAAAAAAAAACTCCCAGCAGGGGCTGGGGATGTGCCTCAGCGGTAGAGCACTTGCCTAGCATGTGCGCCGCCCAGGTTTGAGCCTCAGCACCACGTAAAAATAAACACATTGTATACAACTAAAAGCAAATAAATAAATATTAAAAAAAAAAAAAAAACTCCCAGCACAGAATATTTAGGAATGTGACGCATGTTCCCTGAATATGGGGCCTGTGGTTGGAGCTCCTGAGTTTCTCATTGGTGAGTCAGGTTTTCCTTACCTATCAATAGTGTCTGTTCCATATAGGTAACAAAACCAGCTCAAGGCCACAAGGCAAAACCGAAAGCTTGCCATGTATCAGGAACCAGCAGTTAATGTACTTGATTTCATTTAATCTGCAAACAGGCCTAGGATTTAGGCACTATGGCTATCCTTACTTTATCAATGACTATATTAATTATATTGATAATATAATAATAATAGCTCCAAAAATATTCATCTATCCTTCTTTTTTTTTTTTTTTTTTTTTTTTTTTTTTTTTGGTGGTACTGAGGATTGAACCCAGAGATGCTTTGCCACTGAGCTATATCCCCAGCCATTTTTATTTTTTAATTAGAGACAGATCTTGCTAAGTTGCCCAGGCTGGCATTGGACTTGTGATCTTCCTGCCTCAGCCTCCTGAGTAGCTGGAATTACAGGTGTGTGCCACCATGTCTGGCCATCCATTTTCTTATAAGGAGAGGCATAGAGAGGACAAATGACATGTCCAAGGACACCCAGTACTATGGTCCAAATGTTTGTGTTTCCCTCAGATTCAAATGTTGAAATCCTAACCCTTAAGGTGGTAGTATTAGGAGGCAGGCCTTTGGGAAGCAATTCAGTCATGAGGGTGGAGCCCTTAGAAAAGAGACCCAAGAGCTGGGGTGCTGCTTAGTTGGCTGAGCACTTGCCTAGGATTCATAAGGTCTGGGCTAGATCCCCAGCATCATCCCCGGCCCCTCCCCCCAAAAAACTCAAGAGAGCTTGTTTGTCCCTTCCACAACGAGGACCCAGTGAGAAGTGAGTCCTCCCTAGACACCTAGCCTGCGAGTGCCAGTGCCTACCCCCAGAACTGGGAGCAATGGATTGCTGGTGTTTCAGAGCCACGCAGTTTGTGGTGTCTTATTAGAGCAGCACAAACAGGCTGACACAGAGCAAAGGAGTTCAGAGCCGGGGACCCTGGCTGTGCTCTCCAGTCCAAGTCTATCAGCTCTCCAAACCGCCATGCTGTCTTGCTTGTTGGAGCTCATGCCCTTTGTCTGTAGCTGGCCTCTGTATCCATGCGTTCTGCGTCCTCAGATTCAACCAACCACAGACAAAAATCATTCAGAGAAAAAATTGCCTCTATGCTGAACATGTTCAGACTTTTCCCCTGATCACTATTCCCTAAACAATGTAATGTAACAGCTATTTACATACTACTTACGTTGTTAGACAATATAAGTAACTTAAGCATGATTTTAAGTATGCAGATCATTGTGTAAGTTACATAAAATATTAGAACACCTTATAAAAGGGACTCAAACATCCACAGATTTTGGTATTCAGAGTCCCTAACCAATAATACTGAGGGATGATTATAGTAACAATATTGATAATATAGTCATGCTCCCTCCATATTCTTTTAGTGAGAGTATGCTTAACCTCTCAGAGATTTCCTTCTGCTTATATATTTGTAGATGGTAAATTCCATAAATGGGGAGGCCTTGTCTTGTTCACCATTAAATTCCTAGCACTCAGCCTCAGGCACATAGTAGCTGCTTAGTAAAAATCACTGTTAAGAGTTGGCACAGGAGCCGGGCGCGGTGGCGCACGCCTGTAATCCCAGCACTTTGGGAGGCTGAGGCAGGAGGATCGCAAGTTCAAAGCCAGCCTCAGCAATGGCGAGGCACTTAGTAACTCAGTGAGACTCTGTCTCTAATAAAATACAAAAAAGGGCTGGGGATGTGGCCCAGTGGTCTAGTGCCGCTGAGTTCAATACCCGGTACCAAAAAAAAAAAAAAAAAAAAAAAAAAGAGTTGGCACAGGGCTGGGGATGTGGCTCAGAGGTAGAGTGCTCCCCTAGCACGTGTGCGGCCCAGGTTCGATCCTCAGCACCATGTAAAACTAAACGCATTGTGTACAACTAAAAGCAAATAAATAAATATTAAAAAAAAAAAAGAGGCACAGCTGTATATGCCTATAATGAGGGCTATTTGGGAAGCTGAGAAGAAAGGATTTCAAGTTCAGTCTGGATAACTTTTCGAGGCCCTGTTTCAAAATTAAAAATAAAAAGGTCTGGTGCATGCCTGTAATCCCAGTGACTCAGGAGGCTGAGGCAGGAGGATTGTAAGTCGAGGTCAGCCTCAGATATTTAGCAAGGCCCTAAACAACTTAGTGTTTAAAATATAATATAAAATAAACATAATAATATAAAAAAGGAGCCGGGCACGGTGGCGCACGCCTGTAATCCCTGCACTTGGGAGGCTGAGGCAGGAAGATTGCAAGTTCAAAGCCAGCCTCAGCAATGGCGAGGCACTTAGCAACTCAGTGAGACCCTGTCTCTAAATAAAATACAAAAAAGGGCTGGGATGTGGCCCAGTGGTCGAGTGCCCCTGAGTTCAATCCCCAGTACCAATAAATAAATAAATAAACAAACAAATAAATAAAAGGGGCTGGGGATACAATAGAGCACTCTGGACCCAATCCCCAATACTGCAAAAAACAAACAAACAAAAAATAGTGGTGGTGTTTTACTTTTTTTGTTTGGTTGTTTTTTTGGTACTGGGGATCAAACCCAGGGATGCTTAACCATGGAGCCCCAGCCCCAGCCCTTTTTTATGTTTAATTATGAGAAAGGAGAGTTAAGTTGCTAAGTTGCCGAGGCTGGCTTTGAACTTGCGATTGTCCTGCCTAGGCCTCCCAAGTCGCTGGGATTATAGGCGCGTGCTGCTGCACCCAGCTAGTTGTTTTACTTGGACAAACATCTTTCAACAAATATTTATTTAGCAACTACTGTTTGTCATCATAAGGACCAGAGATACATCATCAAATAATGTAGGGAAGAGGGAGGATGACTGTTAAGTAGGGTCAGAAGAAGTTCCTTGTACAAGCACCTGAAGGAGGCGAGGCCGGAGCCAGGATGGAAGTCACCAGCTCCTCCTTTACCAAGTGGAGCTGCTCGGTCTGCTGATCAGCTTGAGCATCTGGGAGCGAGAACCACCTGCAAGTACATGTTGGGGATTCCCACACAGTGGGCCTGGAACCCCTTGAACAGGCCAGGGACACCAGCTCTCAGCCTCTGGCTCAGAAGCCACTAGGCCCGTGGACCCGTTTCTCCTCCATGCCTTTTTTTTTTTTTTTTTTTTTTTTTTTTGGTACCAGGGATTGAACTCAGGGGCACTCGACCACTGGGCCACATCCCCAGCCCTTTTTTTGTATTTTATTTAGAGACAGGGTCTCACAGAGTTGCTAAGTGCCTCGCCATTGCTGAGGCTGGCTTTGAACTTGCGATCCTCCTGCCTCAGCCTCCCAAAGTGCTCCTCCATGCCTTTGACTTAACCTCATCCCAGGGTTCAGAACCAGTGTGACCAGTGTTTGTTCCTTCAGACTGGCCAGAACTCCTTGGGCCTCTTCTGTGTCACCTGATACAAGTGACTGTCCCCTATTTTCTTGGAAAGCCGGGCCAATGGCCAGTGTTGTAAATGTATTGTCAGTTGTCCCCAGGGCTCAGCATCAGCCCAGGGTCAGGGCTGATTTGGCAGTCAGAAGATCACTTGACCCAAAGAAAGGGTGATGACATTGTTGTTGATAACAAGAGCTGTCATTCACCTTGGGCTTCTGATGTGGGCTATGAGTCTTATATTTGTCATGTCAGTCATTCCCACCATCACCAGGACAGCAGGTGTTATTGACCTCCGTTTAACCTGGGCAAGTCCTGCTTCTGTGCCCAGGGGTGAGCACCACCCAACCATGGGCCACTCAGACCCTTGGCTAGGCTGAGCCATGAGCAAGTGCCCACTCTCCTTAATCATGGCCTCCTGATCTTTTTTTTTTTTTTTTTTTAATATTTATTTATTTTACACCGGGCGCGGTGGCGCACGCCTGTAATCCCAGTACTTGGGAAGCTGAGGCAGGAGGATCGCGAGTTCAAAGCCAGCCTCAGCCATGGCGAGGCACTTAGCAACTCAGTGAGACCCTGTCTCTAATAAAAAAATAAATTAATTAATTGAAAATTTATTTATTTTACTTTATTTAGTTGTACACAATGCAATGCATTTATGTTTTACGTGGTGCTGAGGATGGAACCCGGGCCACGCACGTGAGAGGCAAGCGCTCTGCCGCTGAGCCACAGCCCCAGCCCCCAATGCAAATGGAAAATGGCCTCCTAATCTTGATCCTGGCCCAGCCCAGGCCAACCCAGCTCTGCCCTGAGCGTCCCCTCTGCCAGATTTTTCTACTGAGGCTTTGAAGCAGGGGGGATACACACAATCCAATTCCATCTAAATTGTGGCTGTTGGGAGGCAAACAGATGTGTTCCTCGATATAGAAATTTCAGAATAAAATCAAGCAATACTTGGGTGGATCCAATCCACTGGAGAGGAGAACAGGAGGGTGCAGGAGCCCTGTTTGGGGATTGACTTGAATTGCGGTTGACTATGAGCCGTGGAGATTTGGCCATTGTCGCCACCCGTAGTCTCACGGGATTTGTTGCGGGATCTCGAGTGACTTGGCCGAAATTGCTGATCGGGTCAGCGCCATTTTAGTGGTGTGTTTGGCGTGTGTTAGTTGTTGTTAGAACCAGAGAGAAAAGTTATCAGAATAAAAAGCTGTTTGTCTCCAGTTTGCTTCTGAAGTTCTTCCCTCGGCTCCATTGCTCCAAGCGCTTCAGGCGGCTACAGGTGGCGGCCCGTACGGGGAATTTCGGAGCGGACAGGTAAGAACTGAAAGGTCTTTAAAGATGGGTTCGAATATAACTGAATCCCAAGTGATAGAGGCTATGCAAAGACTCCTTGATATACCTGACTCTGTTCTCAGTGAGGAGTATATAGACAAAAGTGAAAGTGATCAAAAAAGTGTAGATTCCACTGGGCCAACTGAGACCAGTAAAGAGAGTATTAGAAGAGACCCAAAAATGACAAAAATCCAAGCTATTAAAGCTATTCGGGAGTTATTGGCGAAAGCTGAAGGATACTTGCTCTCACTGGAACCTGGGCCTCAGGATATTGCTGTCAGTGAAATTAGCAGTGGTGAGGAATCTAGTAAAAGTGATCCTGAGAAAATGAGGAAAAAGAAATTAAAAAAGACCGAGAAAAAGGTCCGTCAGGCAGAGGAGTCACTTGTGTCCTCTACTCCCCCATGGGTGGAATCCATTACAGAAAATATGAAGGGTATTACTAGGCATTTGCATACCCTAGAAACAGAAATAAAAAGTCTTTCTGATCGCTTATGCGCTCTCGAGGACAACTCACAGATACATTGGGAACCGCCAGCATTTGAAAAAGAAAAATGGACAGAGTGTCCATCAGTCAGTAGATTTCAAAACAATAAAAAATCTCAAAGAGGCAGTAATGACTTATGGGCCCCAAGCTCCTTTCACGTTGAGTATGCTGGAGTCCCTTAACACCTTTAGCTTAACCCCCTCAGACTGGAAAAGTCTATGTAAAGCAACATTAAGCGGGGGGCAATTCTTGGTTTGGCGATCGCAATTCCAAGAACTTTGTATAGAAACGGCTAAAAGAAAGGCAGCTGCAGGGTTTGAAAACTATAATACAGACATGCTCACAGGAGAAGGGCAATTCGCAGACTTACAGGCTCAAACAGATTATGACCCAGATATATATGCTCAGATAAATGCAGCTGCCTTAGAGGCATGGAAAACTGTACAAGGACCTGGGGATCTACAAGGTAGCTTGTCAAAAGTGATTCAAGGACCTAATGAGCCGTATGCCGACTTTGCTGATCGACTTTTGAGAACTGCAGGTAGTGTGTTTGCAGATGTTGACCAAGCTATGCCATTAGTTGTTCAATTAGCTTATGAAAATGCAAATAAATGGTGCCAAGCAGCCATCAGGCCATGGAGAACTAAAAAGGATCTTTCCGTATATATACAACTATGTAAAGATATAAATGACGCCTTTGTCACAGGAAATGTGATTGCAGCCTCAATGAGAGGTGCTTCCTCTCGAAATTTCACAAAGGCTAAACGTAGATATTATAATCAATCAGGATATTCCAGGCAAAATTATCATAATCAATCAGGCAATTCTAGGCAAAATCCCAAAAGAGAAATAAGACCAAGCTCATACCGTGCCCCAGGCCGCTGCCCCAGGTGTAAAAAGGGAAATCATTGGGCCAATAAATGCCATTCAAAATTTGACATCCATGGAAATCCTTTGTTCAGGAATTCAAAAAACGGGGCACGGGGCCCAATACCCCGGGGCCCACAAATGTACGGGGCATTGCAGGAGGAGTATCCTCAAGCATCCACTCAGATGCTTCCCCGACACAATCCCTACTACCCATCCACTCCCTCGCCAGAGGAACAAGAGGAAATGCAGGATTAGACCTCTGTTCCACCGCCCGAATAGTGTTAACACCTGAAATGGGGGTTCAACTGATTCCCACAGGAGTCAGGGGACCTCTTCCCTCAGGGACTGTAGGACTTATTATCGGGCGTAGTCCTAAAAGCTTATTAGGTTTGCAATGACCCCAGGTGTAATAAACTCAGACTACAAAGGGGAAATAAAAATAATGCTTAGCTCACCCCAAAGTATAACTTCTGTTAATCAAGGAGATAGAATTGCTCAGTTGCTTCTCCTTCCCAATTTACATAATTCATTTAAAATGGGTATGCCTCAAGAAGGGAACAATAGAGGATTTTGTTCCACTGACTCAAGTCCCATGGCTTGCTGGGTTCGAGACTGTTCAAGGAGGCCTATGTGTAAAATAAAAATCCAAGGAATAGAAATGGAGGGATTAATAGATACTGGAGCTGACTCTTCCATTATTAATTTACGCCAATGGCCCAAGCACTGGCCTCTGCAAAAAGCTTCAACCAGTTTAAGAGGCTTGGGATATAATAACCTCCCAGATAAAAGTGCAGTAATTTTAAAATGGGAGGATGATGAAGGCCATAAAGGAACATTTCAGCCTTATGTTTTACCTAATCTACCGGTTACTTTATGGGGAAGAGATATTTTGCAACAAATGGGAGTACACCTTGCAACCAAGCCTGCAGATGTTAAATGTGAAAACCTACAGGGTAATCTTAACCATAAAAGAACTCATTATCAAAAAGTACAGAGTAATCTTAACCCTAAAAGTAATCATTGTCATAAAGGAAAAAGATATTTTTTTTCGGGGCCACTGAGAAAATAATTTTGAAAATACCATGGCTTTCTGATAAGCCAGTGTGGGTCCCTCAGTGGCCCCTATCTAAAGAGAAATTACAAGCGGCCCACCAATTAGTTCAGGAACAATTAGAAGCAGGTCATATAGAACCTTCCACCTCTCCCTGGAATTCCCCCATATTTGTGATCAAGAAAAAGTCAGGAAAATGGCGATTGTTACATGATCTTAGACAAATTAATAAAACCATGCAAGTTATGGGCCCTACTCAACCTGGACTTCCTAGTCCCGTAGCTATTCCAAAAAATTTCCATCTTATTACTCTTGATATAAAGGATTGCTTCTTTTCTATTCCCCTACATCCTCTGGATGCCCCCAGGTTTGCTTTTTCCGTTCCTTCTATGAACAATAATGGCCCTGATCAGAGATATCAATGGAAGGTTTTACCACAGGGAATGGCTAATAGCCCCACCATATGCCAAATATATGTGGACAAGGCTATCCAACCCATTAAAAATAAATATCCAAACCTCATGTGTCTACATTACATGGATGATATTTTATTGGCCCACCCTAATCAAAAAATCTTATTTAATATATTCAGTGATGTGGTAGAAAAATTTTAAAAAAATATGGATTATATATAGCAGAAGAAAAAAGTTCAAACCAGATCTCCCATATTATATTTAGGATTTAAAATCATGGATACTTTTGTTAGACCCAAAAAAATTTTAATAAATAAAGAACATTTGACCACCCTCAATGATTTTCAAAAACTACTGGGAGACATTAATTGGCTTCGCCCTACACTAAATCTCACTACTGGCCAACTAAAACCTTTATTTGACATCCTTCGTGGAGATCCTGATCCATCTTCACCACGAACATTGACTCCTGATGCTAGGAAAGCTTTAAAGTTAGTAGAAAAAGCCATCGAAGGAGCTCATTGTGATAGATTTGATTTTACTCAACCGCTGATGTTGATTATTATTTCTTCACAATATACACCCACAGGAGTATTTTGGCAACAAGGGCCTTTATTATGGATACATTTGCCCGTCTCTCCTAAAAGTATAATTGAATCTTATACCTCCATGGTGGCTAAACTTATTCTTCAAGGACTTAAGACTTCTACTAAAATATTTGGCATTCACCCTGCTACTATTATTACTCCCTATTCATCATCACAGATTGAATACTTATGCTTCAATGATAATGATTGGGCTATAGCTAAATGTTCTACTTCTGCAAATTTTGATAATCATCTTCCTAAGTCCCCTATATTATCTTTTTGTATTAATCATCCTATTATATTTCCACAGGTAATAAAAAATCAACCTATTCCTAAGGCATTTAATGTATTTACAGATGGGTCCTCAAATGGTACTGCTACAGTAGTCACTAAAAAAGAAAATATGACTCACATAACTGCACACAAATCAGCTCAACTAGTGGAACTGGAAGCTGTGGTAAGAGCTCTGGAAAATTTTAGGGACCAGCCCGTAAACATTTTTTCAGATAGCCACTATATTGTACAAGCCGTCCCAAAATTAGAGTTAGCAGGACCAATAGCACCTCATACTCCAGCCTTTAAATTGTTTTATCAAATACAAAAACTTCTGTGGGCAAGAAAAGAACCTCTATTCGTAGGCCATATTAGAGCACATACTAATTTGCCTGGTCCCCTCCATGAAGGTAATCAAAAGGCTGATGAACTTACAAAAACAGTATTTATACTTTCAGCGCTACAACAAGCTACTTTATTTCATTCCCAGTTTCATGTCAACAGCACCACCTTGCAACGTAGGTTTAAAATCACAAAGGAGCAAGCCAGAACAATTGTAAAAGATTGTAAATCTTCTATGACACATTTGCCCAATCCTCATTTCGGAGTTAACCCTAGAGGATTAATGCCCAATCATTTGTGGCAGATGGATGTTACTCATGAGCCAAGTTTTGGAAAATTGCGATTTATTCATGTGACCATAGATACATGCTCAGGCATGATTTTTGCTTCCTTACATTCTGGAGAAAAAGTTAAAGATGTTACATCTCATTGTTTGCAAGCTTTTGCTGCATTGGGCATCCCCAAAATGCTTAAAACAGATAATGGTCCCGCATATACGTCCTCATCTTTCAAAGAGTTTTGCGCAAAATTCAATATATCCCATAAAACAGGCATCCCATACAATCCTCAGGGTCAGGGCATTATTGAAAGAGCAAACCGAACACTGAAAATTATGTTATTAAAACAAAAAGAAGGAAATTGGAAAAGTCCTAAGGACAGATTGGCAGTTGCCCTGTTTACCTTAAATTTTTTAACTTTAGACTCTAATGGTTATTCTGCTGGAGACAGACATTGGAATCCACACCAACAACATAAACCTTTGGTTTACTGGAAGGATGTTCTTTCAGGTACATGGAAGGGTCCAGATCCAGTATTAATTTGGGGAAGAGGATCTGTTTGTGTTTTTCCAAAAGACGAATCCTCTCCAATATGGATACCATCTAGATTAATAAAACAGGTACCACATCAAAATGATCAAGATGAAGTTATTGAAGAATCAAGATTAATAAAAAAGGTACAAAATCAAGAGGACCAAGATGAAGGTATAGAATGATTCCCTCAAAAGAGTCCTTCAAAATATTTCACAACTTAAGTGTCATTCCTCCCAGCCGGGACGAGGAGATCTCTCTTTAGTGTGCACACAATTGTATTTTTTTTCTTTTTATACATGTCTTTATGTCTGTATATTTGTCTACATTTCATGTTAATGTGACGTCACAAATATATGTTTGTATGTTTGTGCATCTGTCCAGTGTGACGTCACAAATAACAAGCGCTTATAAAAAAAAAAAAATATATATATATATATATATATATATACATATGGATCCAAATAACTTTAATTCATTCTAGGTTAAGAGTATTCAATTTAAGGTAAATAATTTTATAAATGAAGGTACTTTCAATTTTGATTTATAGGTGTCCCTGGGACTTCTCTTTAGCAAACAATATGACTAGTGCTATATAACCTGATATTTTGGGTGTTTTGACTTAAGATTGCTTATTTGTTATTAACTTCATTTGTTTAATAGCTCATTAATTTCAATTATCTCAACAGGTAAAAAATTGCTCTGTATACAGAGACTCAAGGGTTCCAGCTAACAAATTATTTCTCTAAAGTGCCTTTACCTTTTCTTTAATCTATCTTTAATGCAGTAATTACCCTCAGTCTTTCTTTGTTTTGTTCTAAATATGACATTTTTCCAACTTATGTTTGTAGAAGCTCAACCAGCGATGTATGTGAACAAAAATCAACTTTAATTTTCTAATCTAATTATTCTATTTTGTAGTTTGACAACTCGCCTCTTGACTCAGTGCTGCAATAGCACTGCCTTTCCTTTAATAATTGATGCTTGAGTTTTCTAGGTAGCGGGCCCTGAAGATTTGCCGGTGGCATTGTCTAAACATAAAAAAGACGTCTGCTGCTCAAACATCAAACAACCTCACCAACAGTGTGGCCTCTGCTCTACATGCATGGGGCCTCCTACATCAACATGTTATAACAAATGGACATTTTGATCTTTCATTGTTTGGGACTTTACGGGACAATGCCTTGCGGGTATTTGTCTAGAGAATTCAGTGTGTTACTTGATGGATCTTAGGGCAGCTGATTTGTTTAAACAATTTGATATGCTATGCAATTCGGCTCATCACCAAAAGGCTTGTTGCCTTAAAGCCGCAACATCTCCTCACAATTGGACGGCTGTTAGTCATCATATATAGTCGATCCTAAAGGGCTCCATTGGATGGCTGGTTAGCCAATGACGGGTAAGATCCCCAGAGGGGGACAACCTAAGACAGGCACAGTCACACGGGACAGTCTCATGTGGCCGACATATCAACCTAAGACAGGAGTCAAGGGCACAGCCTTGATTATCCGATGACAGGTAAGAATGTTGGTTGCACATAGACGTCCTAGAGCATTACCTCTTTTAAAACAAAAAGGGGAAATGCAGGAGCCCTGTTTGGGGAGATGGCTTGAATTGCGGTTGACTATGAGCCGTGGAGATTTGGGCATTGTCGCCTCCGTAGTCTCACGGGACTTGTCCCGGGATCTCGAGTGACTTGGCCGAAATTGCTGATTGGGTCAGCGCCATTTTAGTGGTGTGTTTGGCATGTGTTAGTTGTTGTTAGAACCAGAGAGAAAAGTTATCAGAATAAAAAGCTGTTTTGTCTCCAGTTTGCTTCTGAAGTTCTTCCCGCGGCTCCGTTGCTCCAAGCGCTTCAGGCGGCTACAGGAGGGGGAGGAGGGACTGTGTGAATCTGTTAGTTGGTGCCTGGAACACAGGGGGCGGATTGTTACATCACCCTGTCTAGAGTCCGTATTGGCACGGAGATGATAAAATGGGCCGCAGGGTGCCCACATGACCTCAGGAGGAGTATCTCCTGGGTTATGACCAAAATATCAGTCCACATGCAGCCTGTCTTTAGGAAAAACCTTCCAGGGGCTGGGGTTGTGGCTCAGCGGCAGAGCGCTTGCCTCGCACATGTGCGGCCCGGGTTCGATCCTCAGCACCACATAAAACATAAAATGCATTGCATTGTGTACAACTAAAGTAAATAAATAAATATTAAAAAAAAAAAAAACCTTCCCAAATCAATTGGGATGGCAAAATGTTTTCCTTAGCAGGTGTCTTTAGCCCTGAGAAGGCAAGAATTTAAACAATGATTGTTAAATAGGCACCAAATAAGCTGGGTGAGGTGGGCACAGCTTGTAATTTCAACACTCAGTGCAGGAGCCCCAGGAATGTTTGGGCAGATTGGGGATTGGCTTGAATTGCGGTTGACTATGAGCCGTGGAGATTTGGGCATTGTCGCCACCCGTAGTCTCACGGGATTTGTTGCGGGATCTCGAGTGACTTGGCCGAAATTGCTGATCGGGTCAGCGCCATTTTAGTGGTGTGTTTGGCGTGTGTTTGTTGTTGTTAGAACCAGAGAGAAAAGTTATCAGAATAAAAAGCTGTTTGTCTCCAGTTTGCTTCTGAAGTTCTTCCCGCGGCTCCATTGCTCCAAGCGCTTCAGGCGGCTACAGGTGGCGGCCCGTACGGGGAATTTCGGAGAGCGGACAGGTAAGAACTGAAAGGTCTTTAAAGATGGGTTCGAATATAACTGAATCCCAAGTGATAGAGGCTATGCAAAGACTCCTTGATATACCTGACTCTGTTCTCAGTGAGGAGTATATAGACAAAAGTGAAAGTGATCAAAAAAGTGTAGATTCCACTGGGCCAACTGAGACCAGTAAAGAGAGTATTAGAAGAGACCCAAAAATGACAAAAATCCAAGCTATTAAAGCTATTCGGGAGTTATTGGCGAAAGCTGAAGGATACTTGCTCTCACTGGAACCTGGGCCTCAGGATATTGCTGTCAGTGAAATTAGCAGTGGTGAGGAATCTAGTAAAAGTGATCCTGAGAAAATGAGGAAAAAGAAATTAAAAAAGACCGAGAAAAAGGTCCGTCAGGCAGAGGAGTCACTTGTGTCCTCTACTCCCCCATGGGTGGAATCCATTACAGAAAATATGAAGGGTATTACTAGGCATTTGCATACCCTAGAAACAGAAATAAAAAGTCTTTCTGATCGCTTATGCGCTCTCGAGGACAACTCACAGATACATTGGGAACCGCCAGCATTTGAAAAGAAAAATGGACAGAGTGTCCATCAGTCAGTAGATTTCAAAACAATAAAAAATCTCAAAGAGGCAGTAATGACTTATGGGCCCCAAGCTCCTTTCACGTTGAGTATGCTGGAGTCCCTTAACACCTTTAGCTTAACCCCCTCAGACTGGAAAAGTCTATGTAAAGCAACATTAAGCGGGGGGCAATTCTTGGTTTGGCGATCGCAATTCCAAGAACTTTGTATAGAAACGGCTAAAAGAAAGGCAGCTGCAGGGTTTGAAAACTATAATACAGACATGCTCACAGGAGAAGGGCAATTCGCAGACTTACAGGCTCAAACAGATTATGACCCAGATATATATGCTCAGATAAATGCAGCTGCCTTAGAGGCATGGAAAACTGTACAAGGACCTGGGGATCTACAAGGTAGCTTGTCAAAAGTGATTCAAGGACCTAATGAGCCGTATGCCGACTTTGCTGATCGACTTTTGAGAACTGCAGGTAGTGTGTTTGCAGATGTTGACCAAGCTATGCCATTAGTTGTTCAATTAGCTTATGAAAATGCAAATAAATGGTGCCAAGCAGCCATCAGGCCATGGAGAACTAAAAAGGATCTTTCCGTATATATACAACTATGTAAAGATATAAATGACGCCTTTGTCACAGGAAATGTGATTGCAGCCTCAATGAGAGGTGCTTCCTCTCGAAATTTCACAAAGGCTAAACGTAGATATTATAATCAATCAGGATATTCCAGGCAAAATTATCATAATCAATCAGGCAATTCTAGGCAAAATCCCAAAAGAGAAATAAGACCAAGCTCATACCGTGCCCCAGGCCGCTGCCCCAGGTGTAAAAAGGGAAATCATTGGGCCAATAAATGCCATTCAAAATTTGACATCCATGGAAATCCTTTGTTCAGGAATTCAAAAAACGGGGCACGGGGCCCAATACCCCGGGGCCCACAAATGTACGGGGCATTGCAGGAGGAGTATCCTCAAGCATCCACTCAGATGCTTCCCCGACACAATCCCTACTACCCATCCACTCCCTCGCCAGAGGAACAAGAGGAAATGCAGGATTAGACCTCTGTTCCACCGCCCGAATAGTGTTTAACACCTGAAATGGGGGTTCAACTGATTCCCACAGGAGTCAGGGGACCTCTTCCCTCAGGGACTGTAGGACTTATTATCGGGCGTAGTCCTAAAAGCTTATTAGGTTTGCAATGACCCCAGGTGTAATAAACTCAGACTACAAAGGGGAAATAAAAATAATGCTTAGCTCACCCCAAAGTATAACTTCTGTTAATCAAGGAGATAGAATTGCTCAGTTGCTTCTCCTTCCCAATTTACATAATTCATTTAAAATGGGTATGCCTCAAGAAGGGAACAATAGAGGATTTTGTTCCACTGACTCAAGTCCCATGGCTTGCTGGGTTCGAGACTGTTCAAGGAGGCCTATGTGTAAAATAAAAATCCAAGGAATAGAAATGGAGGGATTAATAGATACTGGAGCTGACTCTTCCATTATTAATTTACGCCAATGGCCCAAGCACTGGCCTCTGCAAAAAGCTTCAACCAGTTTAAGAGGCTTGGGATATAATAACCTCCCAGATAAAAGTGCAGTAATTTTAAAATGGGAGGATGATGAAGGCCATAAAGGAACATTTCAGCCTTATGTTTTACCTAATCTACCGGTTACTTTATGGGGAAGAGATATTTTGCAACAAATGGGAGTACACCTTGCAACCAAGCCTGCAGATGTTAAATGTGAAAACCTACAGGGTAATCTTAACCATAAAAGAACTCATTATCAAAAAGTACAGAGTAATCTTAACCCTAAAAGTAATCATTGTCATAAAGGAAAAAGATATTTTTTTTCGGGGCCACTGAGAAAATAATTTTGAAAATACCATGGCTTTCTGATAAGCCAGTGTGGGTCCCTCAGTGGCCCCTATCTAAAGAGAAATTACAAGCGGCCCACCAATTAGTTCAGGAACAATTAGAAGCAGGTCATATAGAACCTTCCACCTCTCCCTGGAATTCCCCCATATTTGTGATCAAGAAAAAGTCAGGAAAATGGCGATTGTTACATGATCTTAGA
This sequence comes from Tamias sibiricus, assembly GCA_025594165.1. Lineage (NCBI taxonomy): Eukaryota > Metazoa > Chordata > Mammalia > Rodentia > Sciuridae > Tamias > Tamias sibiricus. The sequence continues at coordinate 214,910,310 of CM046657.1, read as the reverse complement.
CAAATTAATAAAACCATGCAAGTTATGGGCCCTACTCAACCTGGACTTCCTAGTCCCGTAGCTATTCCAAAAAATTTCCATCTTATTACTCTTGATATAAAGGATTGCTTCTTTTCTATTCCCCTACATCCTCTGGATGCCCCCAGGTTTGCTTTTTCCGTTCCTTCTATGAACAATAATGGCCCTGATCAGAGATATCAATGGAAGGTTTTACCACAGGAATGGCTAATAGCCCCACCATATGCCAAATATATGTGGACAAGGCTATCCAACCCATTAAAAATAAATATCCAAACCTCATGTGTCTACATTACATGGATGATATTTTATTGGCCCACCCTAATCAAAAAATCTTATTTAATATATTCAGTGATGTGGTAGAAAATTTAAAAAAATATGGATTATATATAGCAGAAGAAAAAGTTCAAACCAGATCTCCCATATTATATTTAGGATTTAAAATCATGGATACTTTTGTTAGACCCCAAAAAATTTTAATAAATAAAGAACATTTGACCACCCTCAATGATTTTCAAAAACTACTGGGAGACATTAATTGGCTTCGCCCTACACTAAATCTCACTACTGGCCAACTAAAACCTTTATTTGACATCCTTCGTGGAGATCCTGATCCATCTTCACCGCGAACATTGACTCCTGATGCTAGGAAAGCTTTAAAGTTAGTAGAAAAAGCCATCGAAGGAGCTCATTGTGATAGATTTGATTTTACTCAACCGCTGATGTTGATTATTATTTCTTCACAATATACACCCACAGGAGTATTTTGGCAACAAGGGCCTTTATTATGGATACATTTGCCCGTCTCTCCTAAAAGTATAATTGAATCTTATACCTCCATGGTGGCTAAACTTATTCTTCAAGGACTTAAGACTTCTACTAAAATATTTGGCATTCACCCTGCTACTATTATTACTCCCTATTCATCATCACAGATTGAATACTTATGCTTCAATGATAATGATTGGGCTATAGCTAAATGTTCTACTTCTGCAAATTTTGATAATCATCTTCCTAAGTCCCCTATATTATCTTTTTGTATTAATCATCCTATTATATTTCCACAGGTAATAAAAAATCAACCTATTCCTAAGGCATTTAATGTATTTACAGATGGGTCCTCAAATGGTACTGCTACAGTAGTCACTAAAAAAGAAAATATGACTCACATAACTGCACACAAATCAGCTCAACTAGTGGAACTGGAAGCTGTGGTAAGAGCTCTGGAAAATTTTAGGGACCAGCCCGTAAACATTTTTTCAGATAGCCACTATATTGTACAAGCCGTCCCAAAATTAGAGTTAGCAGGACCAATAGCACCTCATACTCCAGCCTTTAAATTGTTTTATCAAATACAAAAACTTCTGTGGGCAAGAAAAGAACCTCTATTCGTAGGCCATATTAGAGCACATACTAATTTGCCTGGTCCCCTCCATGAAGGTAATCAAAAGGCTGATGAACTTACAAAAACAGTATTTATACTTTCAGCGCTACAACAAGCTACTTTATTTCATTCCCAGTTTCATGTCAACAGCACCACCTTGCAACGTAGGTTTAAAATCACAAAGGAGCAAGCCAGAACAATTGTAAAAGATTGTAAATCTTCTATGACACATTTGCCCAATCCTCATTTCGGAGTTAACCCTAGAGGATTAATGCCCAATCATTTGTGGCAGATGGATGTTACTCATGAGCCAAGTTTTGGAAAATTGCGATTTATTCATGTGACCATAGATACATGCTCAGGCATGATTTTTGCTTCCTTACATTCTGGAGAAAAAGTTAAAGATGTTACATCTCATTGTTTGCAAGCTTTTGCTGCATTGGGCATCCCCAAAATGCTTAAAACAGATAATGGTCCCGCATATACGTCCTCATCTTTCAAAGAGTTTTGCGCAAAATTCAATATATCCCATAAAACAGGCATCCCATACAATCCTCAGGGTCAGGGCATTATTGAAAGAGCAAACCGAACACTGAAAATTATGTTATTAAAACAAAAAGAAGGAAATTGGAAAAGTCCTAAGGACAGATTGGCAGTTGCCCTGTTTACCTTAAATTTTTTAACTTTAGACTCTAATGGTTATTCTGCTGGAGACAGACATTGGAATCCACACCAACAACATAAACCTTTGGTTTACTGGAAGGATGTTCTTTCAGGTACATGGAAGGGTCCAGATCCAGTATTAATTTGGGGAAGAGGATCTGTTTGTGTTTTTCCAAAAGACGAATCCTCTCCAATATGGATACCATCTAGATTAATAAAACAGGTACCACATCAAAATGATCAAGATGAAGTTATTGAAGAATCAAGATTAATAAAAAAGGTACAAAATCAAGAGGACCAAGATGAAGGTATAGAATGATTCCCTCAAAAGAGTCCTTCAAAATATTTCACAACTTAAGTGTCATTCCTCCCGCCGGGACGAGGAGATCTCTCTTTAGTGTGCACACAATTGTATTTTTTTTTTCTTTTTTTTTACATGTCTTTATGTCTGTATATTTGTCTACATTTCATGTTAATGTGACGTCACAAATATATGTTTGTATGTTTGTGCATCTGTCCAGTGTGACGTCACAAATAACAAGCGCTTATAAAAAAAAAAAAATATATATATATATATATATATACATATGGATCCAAATAACTTTAATTCATTCTAGGTTAAGAGTATTCAATTAAGAGTAAATAATTTTATAAATGAAGGTACTTTCAATTTTGATTTATAGGTGTCCCTGGGACTTCTCTTTAGCAAACAATATGACTAGTGCTATATAACCTGATATTTTGGTGTTTTGACTTAAGATTGCTTATTTGTTATTAACTTCATTTGTTTAATAGCTCATTAATTTCAATTATCTCAACAGGTAAAAAATTGCTCTGTATACAGAGACTCAAGGGTTCCAGCTAACAAATTATTTCTCTAAAGTGCCTTTACCTTTTCTTTAATCTATCTTTAATGCAGTAATTACCCTCAGTCTTTCTTTGTTTTGTTCTAAATATGACATTTTTCCAACTTATGTTTGTAGAAGCTCAACCAGCGATGTATGTGAACAAAAATCAACTTTAATTTTCTAATCTAATTATTCTATTTTGTAGTTTGACAACTCGCCTCTTGACTCAGTGCTGCAATAGCACTGCCTTTCCTTTAATAATTGATGCTTGAGTTTCTAGGTAGCGGGCCCTGAAGATTTGCCGGTGGCATTGTCTAAACATAAAAAAGACGTCTGCTGCTCAAACATCAAACAACCTCACCAACAGTGTGGCCTCTGCTCTACATGCATGGGGCCTCCTACATCAACATGTTATAACAAATGGACATTTTGATCTTTCATTGTTTGGGACTTTACGGGACAATGCCTTGCGGGTATTTGTCTAGAGAATTCAGTGTGTTACTTGATGGATCTTAGGGCAGCTGATTTGTTTAAAACAATTTGATATGCTATGCAATTCGGCTCATCACCAAAAGGCTTGTTGCCTTAAAGCCGCAACATCTCCTCACAATTGGACGGCTGTTAGTCATCATATATAGTCGATCCTAAAGGGCTCCATTGGATGGCTGGTTAGCCAATGACGGGTAAGATCCCCAGAGGGGGACAACCTAAGACAGGCACAGTCACACGGGACAGTCTCATGTGGCCGACATATCAACCTAAGACAGGAGTCAAGGGCACAGCCTTGATTATCCGATGACAGGTAAGAATGTTGGTTGCACATAGACGTCCTAGAGCATTACCTCTTTTAAAACAAAAAGGGGGAAATGCAGGAGCCCTGTTTGGGGAGATGGCTTGAATTGCGGTTGACTATGAGCCGTGGAGATTTGGGCATTGTCGCCTTCCGTAGTCTCACGGGACTTGTTGCCCGGGATCTCGAGTGACTTGGCCGAAATTGCTGATCGGGTCAGCGCCATTTTAGTGGTGTGTTTGGCATGTGTTAGTTGTTGTTAGAACCAGAGAGAAAAGTTATCAGAATAAAAAGCTGTTTGTCTCCAGTTTGCTTCTGAAGTTCTTCCCGCGGCTCCGTTGCTCCAAGCGCTTCAGGCGGCTACAGGAGGGGGAGGAGGGACTGTGTGAATCTGTTAGTTGGTGCCTGGAACACAGGGGGCGGATTGTTACATCACCCTGTCTAGAGTCCGTATTGGCACGGAGATGATAAAATGGGCCGCAGGGTGCCCACATGACCTCAGGAGGAGTATCTCCTGGGTTATGACCAAAATATCAGTCCACATGCAGCCTGTCTTTAGGAAAAACCTTCCCAGGGGCTGGGGTTGTGGCTCAGCGGCAGAGCGCTTGCCTCGCACATGTGCGGCCCGGGTTCGATCCTCAGCACCACATAAAACATAAAATGCATTGCATTGTGTACAACTAAAGTAAATAAATAAATATTAAAAAAAAAAAAACCTTCCCAAATCAATTGGGATGGCAAAATGTTTTCCTTAGCAGGTGTCTTTAGCCCTGAGAAGGCAAGAATTTAACAATGATTGTTAATAGGCACCAAATAAGCTGGGTGAGGTGGGCACAGCTTGTAATTTCAACACGCAGGAGGCTGAGGTGGGAGGATTGCTTGAGCCCAGGAATTCCAGACCAGCCACCTGGGCAACATAGTGAGACTGCAGGAGCCCTGTTTGGGGATTGGCTTGAATTGCGGTTGACTATGAGCCGTGGAGATTTGGGCATTGTCGCCTCCCGTAGTCTCACGGGACTTGTTGCGGGATCTCGAGTGACTTGGCCGAAATTGCTGATTGGGTCAGCGCCATTGTTTGGTGGTGTGTTTGGCGTGTGTTTGTCGTTGTTAGAACCAGAGAGAAAAGTTATCAGAATAAAAAGCTGTTTGTCTCCAGTTTGCCTCTGAACTTCTTCCCGCGGCTCCATTGCTCCAAGCGCTTCAGGCGGCAACATGAGACCCCATCTCAAAAAATAAGTAAATGTGGGCTGGGGTTGTGGCTCAGCGGCAGAGCGCTTGCACGTGCGCGGCCCAGGTTCTATCCTCAGCACCACGTAAAACATAAATGCGATTACATTGTGTACAACTTAAGGAAATAAATATTTAAAAAAAAATAAGTAAATAGGGCTGGGGTTGTGGCTCAGTGGTAGAGTGTTCACCTAGCACGTGCACATCCCTGGGTTCAATCCTCAGCACCATGTACAAATAAATAAATAAAGTATTGTGTCCAACTACAACTAAAAAATAAATATTGTTTTTAAATGTAAATAAGCTGGGCGTGGTGGCACATGCCTGTAATCCCAGCATTTGGGAGACTGAGGCAGGAGGATCACAAGTTCAAAGCCAGCCTCAGCAATAGTGAGACACTTAGCAACTCAGTGAGACCCTGTCTCTAATAAAATACAAAAAAGGGCTGGGGATGTGGCCCAGTGGTCAAGTGCCCCTCAGTTCAATCCTCGGTACCAATCAATCAATCAAATAAAAAAGTAGATAAATTTTAAAAAGCACCAAATGGGTAAGCAACATGAGATTTATTTATTTTTTAATTTTTTAACATCTATTTTTTAGTTATAGTTGGACACAATACCTTTATTTTATTTATTTATTTTTATGTGGTGCTGAGGATCAAACCCAGGGTCTTACATGTGCTAGGCGAGTGCTCTACCGCTAAGCCACAACCCCAGTCCGCAACATGAGATTTATAAAGTGAGCTTCAAATTTTGAGTTAAGGCTGTCTTGGCACTGCAGGGTGGCAGAGACTGAGGAAACTGGAAACCAGACCCAGGAGTTTGTAGCTGGGACTTTGTGTGCCTGTCTGAGCCTAGGAATCCAGTGGAAAGTCAGAAACTGGGTGCATTTCACTGGGGGAACACAGGTTAGAGAGGTAGGAGAGAGCAGCCTGTCCCCAGCTTCCTGAGCCCACAGGCTCCTGGGGACTGATGGGACAGGTTTCAGGGAGTTGGAGTCAGAACCCTCAACTTCCCCAGCCAGCTGGTCCGGCACCCACCAGGTTCCAGGGGCGTGCCCTGGGCCAGCAGCATCCTGATCCCCAACTCTCTCCCTCCCCAATCCAGCATCCACTGGTCCCCACCAGGTCCTGCATCAGTCTGGCACCAAATAGGGCCCTCCAGCTCCCCAACCAAGTCCCCAGTCCCCCAACTCCTACCTGCCCACCCCTAATTGCTCCCATCTTCTCCGCCAGCCTCCATCCACTTGGCAGGAAACAGCTGGGTCCCCAACCAGTGGCCAGACCCCAAATTGCCTCACACACAGAACAGTGAATAGTCACAGGACCCGCCCAATCCAGTCCCCACACCTGCCTGCAGGTTTCTGCACAGGACTTTGATATGCACCGTGCAGAATAGTTGGGCCCCAGATGTGGCCAGGCCCCAACTTGCACCACATGCTGCTTAGCCACCATACCTGCTGAGTTCAGCCCACAGCTATGTGGCCACCTGCAGGTCCTGGCACCCTCCCGAGTGTCCCGAAGCCCAACCTTGATCCATCCTGCACAGAACAGCTGACAACCCCACCTAACTGCTGAGAAGGGAAACTGAGAAACTTTTGAACTCCAGTGAAAGCAATTGTTCAATTTTTCATCAGGATCTTCTTTTTTTCCTTTCCTTTTTTTCTCTCACATTTCCACCATTTTTGAAACCGTTTTCCATGCATCAGTTTATTGAGAACTGGGATGTCTGAATAGTATATTTCAGTTTTGTTTGCATTCTTCCATATATACCATTTACTTTCTCTTTAATTTTAAAAATTTATTATATATCTAAATTTATTATATAATCTATTCTCTTTCTCTTTTCTCTGCTAACAATTAACCTTGATTATTCCCTCTTCCACTCTTCCTATAATTTTTTATTTCTATCTTTTCTCCTCCTTCCTCATAAGCATCCCATCCTATACCAGTCCTGTTCTCTCTTTGTCCATCATCTGAAATTGTAAACCCTTTTGCACACCTACTGCTTTTATTGTAGGCAATAACTGAACATATCATTTCTGTTTATTGTGACAAAACTATAGGTGTTGTGGGGAGGGGCTATTTGGTTTAAGGCTATATATATATTGTTAGTATTGGTTGCTGTTATTATTTGCCCTTAAAGGCAAGGTATTGTGAACTTTCAGGGACAATCTAAGCCCACAGGGTAAAAACTGTTGTACCTCAGATCCACACTGCTAGATTGGTAGACACACAACAGCATGAAAAATCTAGGGAACAAATCGCCTCAATAAAAAACCAAAGTGCGGGGCTGGGATTGTGGCTCAGCGGTAGAGCACTCGCCTAGTGCGTGGGCAACCCGGGTTCGATCCTCAGCACCACGTACAGATAAAATGCATTGAATATAATGCATTGTGTACAACTAAAAGCAAAATAAATAGAATTAAAAAAAAAAAAAAAAAACCAAAGTGCTCCAACAATAGAATCCAGTGACACCACAGTGGAAGAAATGTCAGAGAAAGAGTTTAGAATCTACATAGTTAAACTGATCTGTGAGGTAAAGGATGATGTAAGGAGATAAAATTCAGGAAGTAAAAGATCACTTCAATAAGCCTATGATCCCATAGACTCAGGAAACTGAGGCAGAAGGATCAAGAGTTCAAAGCCAGCCTCAGCAATGGTGAAGCACTTAGCAACTCAGTGAGACCCTGTCTCTAATAAAATACAGAAAAAGGCTGGGGATGTGGCTCAGTGGTCAAGTGCCCCTGGGTTCAATACCCAGTACCCTCCCCCATAAAAAAATGATCACTTCAATAAAGAAATAGAGATTCTGAAAAGAAATCAAGCAGAAATCCTTGAAATGAAGGAATCAATAAGCCAAATTAAAAGTTCAATGCTGGGCTGGGGTTGTGGCTCAGCGGCAGAGTGCTCGCCTAGCACGTGTGCGGCCCGGGATCAATCCTCAGCACCACGTAAAAACATAAATGCATTGCATTGTGTACAACTAAAGTAAATAAATAAATATTTTAAAAAAAGAAATAAATAGAGGTTCTGAAAAGAAATCAAGCAGAAATCCTTGAAATGAAGGAATCAATAAGCCAAATTAAAAGTTCAATGCTGGGCTGGGGTTGTGGCTCAGTGGTAGAGCGCTCGCCTAGCACGTGTGCAGCCCGGGTTCGATCCTCAGCACCACATAAACATAAATGTATTGCATTGTGTACAACTAAAGTAAATAAATAAATATTTAACAACAACAACAACAACAAAAGAATAGAAAGTCTGGAGCTGAGGTTGTGGCTCAGAGGTTTAGAGTTCGCCTAGCACGTGCGTGACCCAGGTTCGATCCTCAGCACCATGTAAAAACAATAAAGGTATTGTGTACAACTAAAACAAATAAATAAATATTATTAAAAAAACATTTTTTAAAAATACAAAATAAGGCTGGGGACGTGGCTCAGTAGTTGAGTGCTCCTGAGTTCAAAACCTGGTACTAAAAAAAACAAAAAAAAAAAGCCTACCAATTAAGAAAAGCCGCCAGGCACGGTGGCGCACGCCTGTAATCCCAGCACTTGGGAGGCTGAGGCAGGAGGATCGCGAGTTCAAAGCCAGCCTCAGCAATGGCAAGGCACTTAGCAACTCAGTGAGACCCTGTCTCTAATAAAATACAAAAAAAAGGGCTGGGGATGTGGCCCAGTGGTCGAGTGCCCCTGAGTTCAAACCCTGGTACCAAAAAAAAAAAAAAAAAGAAAAAGAAAAAGAAAAAAGAAAAGCCCAGGACGAGATAGATTCTCAGCTGAGTTTTACAAGACGTTCAAAGAAGAACTAACACCAATACTCTTCAAGGAAGAATTAACACCAATACTCCTCAAATTATTCCATTAAATAGAAAAAGAGGGAACCCTTCCAGACTCATTCTATGAAGCTAGTGTCACCCTGATACCTAAACCAGACAAAGATACATTAATGAAAGTAAACTTCAGACCAATATTTCTGAAGAACATAGATGCAAAAAATTCTCAGTAAAATTCTGGCAAATCACATATTTATATATATGATACACACACACACACACACACACACACACACACATATATATATATATATTTATATTTTTTAAAAATCAGTTTCTTGAATTTTTGTTTTAGTTGTACACAATGCCTTTATTTTTCGTGGTGCTGAGGATCGAACCCGGGCCACACACAGGCTAGGCGAGCACTCTAGCGCTGAGCCATAACCCCAGCCCAAAAAAATATTTTTTAAAGATAGTGCACCATGATCAAGTGGAGTTCATCCCAGGGATGCAAGGTTGGTTCAACTTATGGTAATCAATAAACATAATGCATCACTTCAATAGACTTAAAGGCAAGAAGCGTATGATCATCTCAACAAAGGCAGAAAAAGCATTTGACAAAATTCAGCACCGCTTCATGTTCAAAACACTAGAAAAACTAGGGATACCAGGAACATACCTCAACATTGTAAAAGTTATCTATGCTAAGCCCAAGGCCAACATCATGCTAAACAGAGAAAATTGAAAGCATTCCTCTAAGAACTGGAACAAGAAAAAATGCCATCTTTTACCACTTTTATTTAACATTATCCTTGAAACTCTAGCCAGAGCAATTAGAAGAAAGAAATTAAGGGAGTACCAATAGGAAAAGAAGAACTCAAACTATCACTGTTTCCTAATGACATGATTCTATATTTAGAAGATCCAAAAAGTTCCACTAGAAAACTTCTAGAACTAATAAATGAATTCATCAAAGTAGCAAGATATGAAATTAACACCCATAAATCAAATCTATACATCATTGATGAATCCACTGAAAGAGAAATTAGGAAAACTATCCCATTTGCAATAGCCTAAAAAAATTTTTTTGTGAATGAAGCTAACAAAAGAGGTGAAAGACCTCTCCAGTGAAAACTACAGAACACTAAAGAAAGAAATTGAAGATTTAGAAGATGGAAAGATCTCTCATGTTCTTCAATAGGAAGAATTAACATTGTCAAAATGCGATACTACCAAAAGTATTGTACACATTCACTGCAATTACTATTAAAATCTCAGTGACATTCTTCATAGAAATATAAAAAGGCAATCATGAAATTCATTTGGAAAAATAAGAGACCCAGAATAATCAAAGCAATCCTAGCAAGAAGAGTAAAACAGTGGCTGGGGCTGTGGTTCAGCGGTAGCGCATTTGCCTGGCATGTGTGAGGCACTGGGTTCAATTCTCAGCACTGCATATAAATAAATAAAATAAAAGGCCTATTAGCAACTAAAAAATTTTAAAGAAAGGGTTGGTGTTGTGGCTTAGCGGTAGAGCACTCGCCTAGCACGTGCATGGCCTGAGTTTGATCCTCAGCACCACATAAAAATAAAGGCATTGTGGGGCTGGGGTTGTGGCTGAGCGGTAGAGCACTTGCCTTGCACATGTGTGGCCCGGGTTCGATCCTCTGCACCACGTAAATATAAAAGCATTGTGTACAACTAAAACAAATAAATAAAATATTTTTAAAAAATAAAAAATAAAGGCATTGTGTACAACTAAAAGCAAATAAATATTTAACGAAGAAGAAGAAGAATAGTAGTAGTAGTAGTAAAGCAGGAGTCATCACAATACCAGACCTTAAATTATACTACAGAGCCATTGTAACAAAAATGGCATGGTATTGGTACCAAAACAGATACATAGACCAATGGTACAGAATAGAAGACACAGAAACAAACCCACATAAATACAGTTATCTCATACAAGACAAAGGCGTCAAAAACATACATTGGTGAAAAGATAGCCTTTTCAACAAATGGTGCTGGGAAAACTGAGAATTCACATGTAGCTAAATGAAATTAAGACCCTGTCTCTCACCCTGCATGAAATTCAACTTAAAGTATATCAAGGACTTAGGCACTAGAACAGAGACCCTGCACCTAATAGAAGAAAAAGTAGGCTCAAATCTCTACCATGTCAGCTTAGGAACTGACTTCCTTAACAAGACCCTTAAAGCACAAGAAGTAAAATCTGAAGGGCAAAAATCACACCGGAGACAACTGTAGGAGCCCTGTTTGGGGAGATGGTTTGAATTGCGGTTGACTATGAGCCATAGAGATTTGGGCATTGTCGCCTTCCGTAGTCTCACGGGACTTGTCCCGGGATCTCGAGTGACTTGGCCGAAATTGCTGATCGGGTCAGCGCCATTTTGGTGGTGTGTGTGGCGTGTGTTAGTCGTTGTTAGAACCAGAGAGAAAAGTTATCAGAATAAAAAGCTGTTTGTCTCCAGTTTGCCTCTGAACTTCTTCCCGCGGCTCCGTTGCTCCAAGCGCTTCAGGCGGCAACAGACAACCATGCAGCCAAGAGATTTATTCACCAGACTTTATGGCTGGTTGGAGGTAGAAGAAGTATGGGGAGAGAGGAGTCAGGAAGAGGGGAGTGTGCAAGCTCTGGTGGAAGAGAGGAGTCAGGGAGAAGGGAGTGTGCGAGCTCTGAACAGAAGGTGGGTGCCTGGTCATGCTGGCTGTGGTCTCTGGAGCTGTTGGCTAAGGCAACTGCCATCAGGCTGGAGACAGTGGGTCTGGAGCTGTCGAAGTGGCTGCCTCCTCTAAGAAGGGAGGAGCTGTTGAGACTGAGCTCAGCACAGGCAGGAGATTTAAGTAGGGATTTCTCGTGTGTGTGTGGGGGTGTACCAGAGTGATCTTTAACGCTATTGGCTCTTTTCCCAGGAAACAGGGTGACTTTTAAGCCCATTGGCTCCTGCCCAGGGGACAGGGCAACCTTTAAGCCCATTGGCGCCTGCCTGGGGAACAGAGTGACCTTTAAGCCCATTGGCTCCTGTTCAGGGTTCAGGGAAAATGAAACAAGGTTGCTCCTCATGGAAATTTCCAAGGAGGAGGTGGCCCATTGGCCCAAGCCTATCTGTCAAAATAAAAAATCAGTAAATGGAACTGGGTACAGTGGGGCATGCCTGTAATCCCAGAGGCTCTAGAGGTTGAGGCAGGAGGATCACAAGTTCAAAGCCAGCCTCAGCAAAAGTGAGGCACTAAGCAACTCAGTGAGACCCTGTCTCTAAATAAAAAACAAAATAGGGCTGGGGATGTGGCTCAATGGTCGAGTGCCCCTGAGTTCAATCCCCAGTACAAAAAAAAAAAAAAAAAATTAAATTAAAAAGGGCTGTGGATATGGCTCAGTTTAAGTGCCCCTGGGTTCAATCCTTGATAAAAAAAAAAAAAAAAATTAATGGGATGAAATCAAACTAAAAAGCTTCTTCCCAGCAAAGGAAACAATCAATAATGTGATGAAAGAGCCTACAGAATGGGAAAAAAATCTTTACACCACGCACGTCAGATAGAGCATTAATCTCCAGGATATATAAAGAACTCGAAAAACTTAACCCCAAGGAAACAAATAATCTAATCAGAAAATGGGCTAAGGAACTGAACAGACACTTCACAGAAGAAGAAATACAATCAATCAACAAATATATGAAAAAATATTCAACAGCAATTAGAGAAATGCAAATAAAAACTACACTGAGACTTCATCTCACTCCAGTTAGAATGGCAATTATCAAGAACACAAGCAACAATAAGTGTTGGCGAAGATGTGGGGAAAAAGCTACACTCATATATTGTTGGTGGGACTCCAGTTGGTGCAACCACTATGGAAAGCAGTATGGAGATTCCTCAGAAAACTTGGAATGGAACTACCATTTGACCCTGCTATCCCACTCCTCAGTTTATACCCAAAGGACTTAAAATCAGCATACCATCGTGATGCAGCCACATCAATGTTTATAGCACTCAATTCACAATAGCTAAACTATGGAGCCAACCTAGATGCCCTCAACAGATGAATGGATTAAAAAAATGTGGTACATATACTCAATGGAGTATTACTCAGCCTTAAAGAAGAATGAAATTATGGCATTTGTGGGTGCATGAGCAGAGCTGGAGAAAATCATGCTAAGTGAAATAAGCCAATGCCAAAGAACAGAAGGCCGAATGTTTTCTCTAATATGTGGATGCTAATTCACAATGAAGGGGATGGCTAGGGAAGAGTAGAGGGACTTTGGATTAGAGGGGAGTGAAGGGAGGGGAGAGGGCTTGGGGGTGGAAGGACAGTGGAATGGATCAGACGTTATTACCCTGTGTGCACGTGATCACACACTGGTGTCATTCCACATCAGGTATAACCAGAAGAGTGAGAAGTTATATTCCATTCTACCGTTATGTATAACTAATTAGAACAAATTTTAAAACTTTTTGAGCTTATCTATTGAGTTTACTATTTCAAAATATAGACTGTTTTTTTTAAATACTTATTTATTTGCTTTAGTTGTACACAATGCAATCCATTGTATGTTTACGTGGTGCTGAGAATCGAACCCGGGCCGCACACGTGCGAGGTGAGCGCCGTACCGCTGAGCCACAATCCCAGCCCCTAGACTGTTTTTAAAGCCAAAGAGACTGCAAATACCCTTTCTTTCTTTCCTTCCTTCCTTCCTTCCTTCCTTCCTTCCTTCCTTCTTTCTTTCTGTATTGGGGATTGAACCCAGGGGTGCTTAGCCACTAAGCCACATCCCCCGCCCTTTTGATTTTTTGAAAAAATATCTATTTGTAGCCGGGCGTGGTGGCGCACACTTTGGGAGGCTGAGGCAGGAGGATCGCGAGTTCAAAGCCAGCCTCAGCAATGGCGAGGCACTTAGTAACTCAGTGAGACCCTGTCTCTAATAAAATACAAAAAAGGGCTGGGGATGTGGCCCAGTGGCCAAGTGCCCCTGAGTTCAATCCCCAGTACCAAAAAAAAAAAAAAAAAAAAAAAAAAAAAAAAATCTATTTGTTTGTTTTGGTTTGGTTTAGTTTTTTTAGGTGTACATAATGGCTTTAATTTTTACGTGGTGCTGAGGATCAAACCCCAGTTGCGTACGTGCTTAGGCAAGCTCTAAATCACTGAGCCACAACCCCAGCCCCTTGATTTTTTTTATTTTGAGACAGGGTCTCACTAAATTGCTGAGACTGGCCTCAAACTTGCCAACTTCCTGCCTCAGCCTCCTGAGTCGCTGGGATTACAGGCATGTGCCACAACGCCCAGCTTCATAGTTCTTTCTGTGCACTAAATGAACCCTCAAGAATACCAGAGGTAGAGTGCTGGCCTAGCATGCGGGCAGCCCTGGGTTCGATCCTCAGCACCACATAAAAATAAATAAATAGAATAAAGGTATTGTGTCCAACTACAACTAAAATAATAAATATTAAAAAAAAAAAAAGAGAGCCGGGCGCGGTGGCGCACACCTGTAATCCCAGCACTTTGGGAGGCTGAGGCAGGAGGATCGCGAGTTCGAAGCCAGCCTCAGCAATGGCGAGGCACTTAGCAACTCAGTGAGACCCTGTCTCTAATAAAATGCAAAAAAGGGCTGGGGATGTGGCCCAGTGGTCGAGTGCCCCTGAGTTCAATCCCCGGTACCACAAAAAAAAAAAAAAAAAAAAAAAAAAAAAGAATACCAGAAACCTTGTTAATAAACTCAGAGGCCTTCATGTTTGCCTGAGTGCCATAGTTACCTGGAGGAGTGGTGAGCTCCTGGGCTGCTCCTTTGGGCTTTGGTCTGGAAGGGCCTGGGTTCATGAACCTCAACTTGGCTTGGTGAAGCCCCAGCATTCACTGCCCCCCCCCAAAAAAAAAAGGAAAGAAAGAAAAAAAAAACATGAAGTGTCTTTTATCTATTTTTATTTAGTTTTTTGTATTGGGGATGAGCACCAGGGTACTTTACTGCTGAGCTATATCCCCAGCCTTTATATTTCTTATTTTGAGACAAGGTTTCACTAAGTTGCCAAGGCTGCCCTGGAATTTGCAATCCTTCCTTAACCTCCCAAATCACAGGGATCACAGGCCTCCCCCCCAGCCCTGGTAACTCCTGCTTTGCTTTCTGTTTCTCTAACATGTCTTTTCCAGAATGTCATGCAGATGGAAACATATAGTATGTAAATTCTGAGACTTGCCTCTCTCAGTACCATGCATCTGAGATTCCTCCACATTGGACATGTCAGTAATTTGTTTTTTTATTGCTGTGTAGTATTCCACTGCTTGAATGCACCACTGTCAATTCATTCAGTAGCTGAAGGGTTTGTTGGCAATTTTCAGTGATTATGAACAAGCTGGAGAACTTCTTTTTCTTGGCTGTTTCACATTGCCTCTCATTTCATGGTGAAAGTAGAAGGAACTGGAAGAGGACTTGGACTAGCTCCATCTACTGTGCCTCTGCCTCCCCATACCCAAATCCATAAATATGCATTGTTTTTTGGTACCAGGGATTGAACTCAGGGGCACTGGACCACTGGGCCACATCCCCAGCCCTTTTTTGTATTTTATTAGAGACAGGGTCTCACTGAGTTGCTAAGTGCCTCGCCATTGCTGAGGCTGGCTTTGAACTCGCGATCCTCCTACCTCAGCCTCCCAAGTGCTGGGATTACAGGCTTGCGCCACCGCGCCCGGCCCATAAATCTGCATTTCCTCCTGTTGCCCAGGGTGCACTCTTAGGGCTGCTACATAGGGCTCACCTTCTTGTGTACCACATTCCGTCTCATTTCTGGCAATTTCCCCTTGCTTCATTAATTTCTCCATTTTACTTGATCATTTTCATCAGCATATAAACATGCTATAATATCCCCTACCTTAAAAACAACCAGGTGTGGTGGCGCACGCCTGTAATCACAGCGACTTGGAGGCTGAGGCAGGAGGATTGTAAATTTGAGGCCAGTCTCAGCAAATTGGAAAGACTCTGTCTAAAAATAAAAAATAAAAAGGGCTCAGGATGTGGCTCAGTGGCGAAGTACTCCTAGGTTGAATCCCTAGTTACTCCCCCCCAAAAATAAAAGGCATGTTTCCCCACCCTGGCCTGGGTCCCTCTCGTCTTCCTCACTCTCCTTGTTGGTTCTCACAAGCTCTGGCCCTTGCTCCCTTCTCTGCTCACACCCATTCCCTAGGTGACCTAACCCCATGTCGCTGTAGTTTTCAAGTGCACTGATGGTGCCACATTTACACCTCTAGCTGGGCGCGGTGGCGCACATCTGTAATCCCAGCACTTGGGAGGCTGAGGCAGGAGGATCACGAGTTCAAAGCCAGCCTCAGCAATGGCGAGGCACTTAGCAACTCAGTGAGACCCTGTCTCTAATAAAATACAAAAAAGGGCTGGGGATGTGGCCCAGTGGTCAAGCACCCCTGAGTTCAATCCCTGGTACCAAAAAAGAAAGAAAGAAACATATGCACCTCTAGCCTGGCCTCTCCCCTGAACTCCATTCCCAACTGTCCACTTCCAAGTGGAATCAGCATCTTGAACTCAATCTGTCCCAAGCCCAACCAATTCCTCATCTTCCCCAGAAAGCTGCTCTTCCCACCTCTACTCTTCTAGTTGCTCAGGCCAAAATCATTGCAGGGTCCCCTTTCCATCAGACTCTAATTTTAAAATTCCCGTGCTTCCAGAATCTGGCCACTTGCACCCTTCACCTGCTTCCCCACTTACACCCGCTCCATACAGGGGACCCAGAAGGCTCTTATAAAAAATGCAATCAGGTGGGCTGGGATTGTGGCTCGGCGGTAGAGCGCTCGCCTAGCACGTGCGCGGCCCGGGTTCGATCCTCAGCACCACGTACAAATAAACCCATTGTGTACAACTAAAGCAAATAAATAAATATTTTTTAAAAAAATGCAATCAGGTGCTGGACATGGTGGGCACACCTGTAATCCCCGCTACTCAGGGGACTGAGGCTGAAGGATTGCAAGGTTGAGGCCAGCCTCAGAAATTTTAGCGAGACTCTGAGCTGGGCGCGGTGGCGCATGCCCCATAATCCCAGCACCTCGGAGGCTGAGGCAGGAGGACCACGAGTTCAAAGCCAGTCTCAGCAATGGCGAGGCACTTAGCAACTCAGTGAGACCCTGTCTCTAATAAAATACAAAAAAGGGCTGGGGATGTGGCCCAGTGGTCCAGTGCCCCTGAGTTCAATCCCCGGTACCAAAAAAAAAAAAAAAAAAAAAAAAAAAAAAAAAAATTTAGCAAGACTCTGTCTCAAAATAATTTTTTTTTTTTTGACTGGTGATGTAGCTCAGTGGTAGAGCACTTGCCTAGCAGGTGCCAGGCCCTGGATTCAACCTCCAATGCTGAAAAAGAATGCCATCAGGTTTTGTCACTTTTCTGCTTGAAGCCCCTCCCATCTCACTCGGAGAGCAAGCCCTTGCCAATCTCATCTCCTGGGTCACCTGTGAGCCCCAAGGGCTCTCCCTGCCGTGGGGCCTTCTCCACTTGCTGAACCCTGCTTGACCCGCCCCCTCCCAGGTAGCCATAGGGCCCCTCCCTCACCTCCTACAGGTCTCCAGCCCCTGATGCGTCCCCACCCTACTTAAGCCTGTCCTTCCTAGCACCCACCCCCCAAACCTAAATGTGTCCCTTGGCCCCCAGTGCTGGGGGTGGGACCCAGGGATTCAGGAATGCTAGGCAAGCTCTCTAGCACTGAGCTACACCCCCAGCCCTGGAACCTAAATTTGAATTTGTTCAATATATATTTGGGGGATCTGGGAGGCCACAATTTTGCCAGCTTCTGGTCTCTTTTCTCTTCACTGACTTATTTTTCTTTCTGACACTTATCCTCCGCTAAACAAAGATTTTTTTCTTTTCTTTTTTTTGAATATTGTTTTAGTTGTACATTGACAATATCTTTATTTTTATTTATTTATTTTTATGTGGTGCTGAGGATCGAACCCAGGGCCTCACGCCTACGAGGCAAGGAGGCAAGCGCTCTACCCCTGAGCTACAACCCCAGCCCCCAAAGACTTATTTTTTCTTTGCTTTACTGTTCATTTCTTCTTGGAAGGTGAGCAGCGAGGTTCCTTTGCCCAGTTCTGCCCCCTGGAGTTAAAAGCAGAACCTGGAGACGCCTGTTGAATGAATAAACGAGGGCCAGTGCCCAGGCTGCTGTCCCTTCACTGTCCCCAGCCCATACCACCCTTCTTTCTGTCCCCACTGCCAGGGTACTCCCAGGCACCTGGGGTGCTGGCTCACTGAGATCCCACTTTGAATGCCCCGGGGCCTGGAATATGCTGAGAACACCTAACACTGAGCTAGCATTTCCCTGTACCCGGGCCATCATTAAGCTGGCCTTCATAAAGGTGACCTCTGTGACATGGGCAGGGCAGGCACTATTTGCCCTGTTTTATAGATGAAGAAACAGATCCTGGTGATGTGAAGCCACTGGCCCAACCTCCTGTGTCCCTCGTCACATGTCATGGCCTGCTGAGCTATCTCTGTTTGGCTACAGATTAAAAAACTAGCAATCCCTAGCCACTGTCAGATCCCCAAGACCTCAATTTCCTCGGCACTATCTAATCAGTCCCTGGAGCACCTCAGCAGGAAGCTCGGGACTTCTTCCAGAGATGGGCCGGGTAACAGGAGGGGCCTACATTACTCACCCCACAGGAGCTCCTAGCTGGCTGAGACTGGCTGAGGGTGCCACTGGGGGTGGCACAGGTTGACTAAGAGAGACAAGCATCTCAGGTGGGTGGCCCGGGTGTGATTAGTGGGGTGGGGACTGTCCTGGGGCCTTCCAGCCCCCTTGGGATCTGCAAAGTAGGCTGATGTCAAAGTGATGATCTGCCCTGACCTCGCCTCCATAAGGTCCAACGTCCAACTCCAGGGCCAAGTCTGAGCCCAAGGCCAAGGCTGAGCTCCTGATAAATCAGAATCCAGAAGAACCTGAGGATGGCAAAACAGGCCCCGCCTCTTCCCTGGCAAACCAGCTGAGCAGGTTTCTGGCTCTAGGGAGGAGGGCAGAGGAGCCAGTGAGCTGCAGGAGGAAACAGGGCCCGACTACCAGAGCCCGAGGCTCTGCGGGGAGGGGGTGGCGGTTGGCTTCAGTCACACCTGGGTTTGATCTGGAGCTGCTACTCTGGCTGTTAGGGTTAGAAGGCTTTTAGATGTGCTTGGAGGCAGAAGGATTTGAGGCAGGCCTCTACGGGGCATTATACTGGTGGTAAAAAGCAATTCCATCACCATCAAGAACACCTGGGGAAGCCGGGCGCGGTGGCGCACGCCTGTAATCCCAGCACTTTGGGAGGCTGAGGCAGGAGGATCGCGAGTTCAAAGCCAGCCTCAGCAATGGCGAGGCACTTAGCAGCTCAGTGAGACCCTGTCTCTAAATAAAATACAAAAAAGGGCTGGGGATGTGACCCAGTGGACGAGTGCCCCTGAGTTCAATCCCCAGTACCACCAAAAAAAAAAAAAAAAAAAAAGAACACCTGGGGAGGGGCTGGGATTGTGGCTCAGCGGTAGAGCGCTCACCTAGCACGTGGGCGACCCGGGTTTGATCCTCAGCACCACGTACAAATAAAATGCATTGAATAAAATACATTGTGTACAACTAAAGCAAATAAATAAAAATGTTAAAAAAAAAAAAAAAAAAGAACACCTGGGGAACCTGTTAAAAAATACATTTCTGGGCCTGCAAAAACAGAATCCCCAAAGGCTGGGAACCCAACATTTTTGTTGTTACTTGCAGTACTAGGGATGAAACCCAGGGCCTCACTCACACTATGCAAGTGCTCTACCACAGCGCTGCACCTCAGCCCCTGCAAGTCTTTTTTTTTTTTTTTTTTTTGGTGGGGGGGCGATGGCGGGGCTGGGCTATTGGGGACTGAGCCCAGAGGCACTTTATCACTGAGCTACAACCCCAGATCTTTTTCATTTTGGGACAGGGTCTCACTAAGTTGTTTTGGGCCTTGCTAAATTGCTGAGGTTGGCTTTGAACTCGCAATTTTCCTGCCTCAACCTCCTGAGCCTCTGAGATTATAGGGGTGTGCCACTGCACCTGGCTAAATATTCTTTTTTTTTTTTTTTTTTTTCGGCACTGGGGATTGAACTCAGGGGCACTGGACCACTGGGCCACATCCCCAGCCCTTTTTCGTATTTTATTTAGAGACAGGGTCTCACTGAGTTGCTAAGTGCCTCGCCATTGCGGAGGCTGGCTTTGAAGACCCCCAACTGAGCCCAGTGAGGCGGCACATGCCTGTAAACCCAGTGGCTTGGGAGGCTGAGGCAGGAGGATCACAAATTTGAGGCCAGCCTCAGCAACTTGGTGAAGCCCTAAACAACTCAGGGAGACTATCTCTAAATAAAATACAAAAAAGGGCTGGGGATGTGGCTTAGCACAGGAGAGGCTGAGGCAGTTAAACAGTTAAAGCTAAGGAGGGGCTTTGCTCTGGCTCAGAGTTCCTGGCTTTGGGAATAAGAGGATCCCTGAAGGATGCAAAGCCCTCTGCTCAGAGGGATCAGGAGCAAGAGGCCAAAGTGATCCCAAGGTAGAGGCTGTTCATTTGTGGCCAGTGGCCTTGCTGATAGGTTGGGGTCTGGTGTTTGTTTGTTTGGTTTTTTTTGGTAGTGGGGATGGAGCTCAGGGGCACTGAACTACTGAGCCACATCCCCCTGACCTTTTTTGTATCTTATTTAGAGATAGAGTCTCCCTGAGTTGTCTAGGGCCTCACCAAGTTGCTGAGGCTGGCCTCAAATTTGTGATCCTCCTGCCTCAGCCTCCCAAGCCACTGGGTTTACAGGCTCAGTTGGGGTCTTAGGCAGATAAAACTTGGGCAGAAGCACAGCAGAGATTAGTGGCTAAGACTTTGGGCTCATGGGCTCAGGGAGTTCTGGGTTCAAATTCTGGTTCCTCCTTTTATTTTATTTATTTTTTTATTTTTTTTTTTTTGGTACCAGGGATTGAACTCAGGGGCACTCGACCACTAGGCCACATCCCCAGCCCTTTTTTGTATTTTATTAGAGGCAGGGTCTCACTGAGTTGCTGAGTGCCTCGCCATTGCTGAGGCTGGCTTTGAACTCGTGATCCTCCTGCCTCAGCCTCCCAAGTGCTGGGATTACAGGCGTGCGCCACCGCGCCCGGCTCCCTCCTTTTCTTAATGCATGACTTTGTGCAAGAGACTCAGGAGAGACTGCCCTCGGCTGGGGAGGCAGCTCAGCACAGGGTCACCTAGCCCGCTCTGGATTTGGAGGGCTCTGTGCTCTCTGGACCTGTGACCCTGGGCGAGTTTGCTCCTTGGGATATGGGGATTCTCCACCCGACCACCCCTGGCCGAGGGGCCGGGGGCGGCTGCAGGTGAGGTCTCAGGTCCGTCTGACCCACAGTTGCGTAAATGCTGGTTATCGCAGTCATCAGCCCCATCTCAGGTGAAACTTTTGGCTCATCGCAGGTTTAGGTGTGTCACTGTCAACTTTCACCTCATTTTTAGTCCCTGTCCACCTGATATGGAATCTGATGCTTTGTCACAATGCCTCCAGGGCGGCAGGATTGGGACCCCACCACAGAACTTCCTCCCCTCCCCCTCTCCTGAGCAGAGCGTGTGGGTGGGCTTTGATGCCTGTGGTAGCAGGCTGCCCAGAACTGCCCCTTGGGGTCCCCTGGGCTGGGAGTGCAGAGTATATTGTGTTAGTGTTTTGAACTCCTTAAGTCCCAGATGATGAATTTTTTTTTTTTTTTTTTTGTGGTACCGGGGATTGAACTCAGGGGTGCTTGACCACTGGGCCACATCCCCAGCCCTTTTTTGTATTTTATTTAGAGACAGGGTCTCACTGAGTTGCTAAGTGCCTCGCCATTGCTAAGGCTGGCTTTGAACTCGCGATCCTCCTGGCTCAGCCTCCCAAAGTGCTGGGATGACAGGCGTGCGCCACCAGGCCCGGCCAGATGATAAATTTTTAAAAATCCTTTTTTTTTTATTTCAATTTTGTATTTTGAGATAGGGTCTTGCTGTGTTGCCCAGACTGATTTCAAACTCCTGGGTTCAAGTCCCAGCAGCTGGGACTACAGGCATGGGCCACTGCACCCTGCTTGAAAAGATAATTTTGAGGGGCTGGGGTTGTGGCTCAGCAGCAGAGCGCTCGCCTGGCACGTGCGCGGCCCGGGTTCGATCCTCAGCACCACGTAAACATAAATGCATTGCATTGTGTACAACTAGAGTAAATAAATAAATATTTAAAAAAAAAAAAGATAATTTTGAGTAGGATTTACACCGGATGTAACCAAACCACCCACCTATGTATTCACACAACGTCAGTGAACCTCGGCCAATTGTTTCTAGCACCCTAGGGGCACACCCTGAAAAATGTACATCTCACAACTAGGTGGCTTCTTATTGCCCCGTACTGGTGACTTCAGGCTCCTGGGAACACTGCCAAAAAGAACCCCTCTTCTGTGAGGGGAGCTCTGAGATCTAGACTGGCCTGTGGCTTGGCAGGTGAGCACCCGTCTAGCAAGGCCCTCCACTGGGTGTGCTGCGGAGCTGTTGGGCCCATCTCTGGGCAGACACTGCCCCCTCAAGGCCTGTGCCTGCTATGACACCAGGGAGAGCGGACCTTGCATGGGAGAAATGGACCCAGTGATGCTTTTCTTCCCTGAGCCATCCTTGGGTACTTAAGATGGGCCCAAAATGCAGAAATGGGTTACAGTTGTGCTTGGGTGAGGCTCTGATCTTGCACCAGGAATTCAAGTGAACACGGCCTTTAAATCACCTTTCCTAGCCACCCTTCAACCAGACTGAATCCTTGTGTCCTGGACCCATTACGTTCTCTGCCTCTGGGCCTTTGCACATGCCGTTTCCCCACCCAGCTGGAATAATCACCTACATTCTCATCTGCGTGGATGTCTCTTCCATCCAAAGGCCCCCTAGTGTCTCAGATTGGTTAGGAACTGCCCAAACATGCTCCTCTAACCATGGCCGCCTTGTGTCAACCTGCTTAGGTCCTTGACTTCCTGCTGGCAGGTGAATACCATGTAGCAGAGACCCAAAGATTGTGGCTCTCATGCACCTAGCACCGAGAGACTTTTGTGTGGGCAGAGGCAGGACAAACCTGGTCTCCAATGGAGGAAAGCACATGAGGCGTGGGAAATGGCCTTCTGGGGCTCCCCACCCTGAGCCTGGCCACATCCTCCCCTCCTCCATGGTAAAACGATGTGGGCCAGGAATGAGTCAAGGTCCTTGCTGCCTCAGGTGAGGTGACAACAGGTGGGGCCTAAGAAGACTGAGAGTCTTAGGAGCCCATCCCAGTCCTAGTTCTATTTTTTTATTGTATTTTATTTTATTTTTTGGTACCAGGGATTGAACTCAGGGGCCCTCAACCACTGGGCCACATCCCCAGCCCTTTTTTGTATTTTATTAGAGACAGGGTCTCACTGAGTTGCCAAGTGTCTTGCCATTGCTGAGGCTGGCCTTGAACTCTTGATCCTCATGCCTCAGCCTCCCAAGTGCTGGGATTACAGGCGTGCGCCACCGCGCCCAGCCTGGTTCCATCTTCATTAGGTTGCCTGCTCCCACCCAAGACCTAAGGGAACCAGACCAGGACGACATCCAACTAGACACATGCTGTGCACATGTGAGGTGCAGGTGGAAAGGGGGTCAGCATGAACCCCACAGTCTTGTTCTAAGAGGGCCCCTGGGCTAGCCAAGTCCAGCATGAGGCCTCTCCCAGTTTGGATCCAGCTAAGGAGCCGGACACCCGGGCTCTGGTCCTGACCCAGCCACTGGGTCTCTGTGGCCGACAGATTGCTCCCCTCTCTGAGTCTTAGTTTCCTCACCTATAAAATGAGGACAATAATGGAACCTATCTTATAAGACATTTATGAAAACCTGTTGCCAGCCTCAGCAATGGTGAGGCACATAGCGACTCAGTGAGACCCTGACGCTGTCTCTAAATAAAATACAAAAAAGGCCTGGGGATGTGGCCCAGTGGTTGAGTGCCCCCAGTACAAAAAAAAAAAAAAAAAAAAAAAAAAAAAAATACAGGTGCCAATTGAGACTTCCCAGTTGCTATGGTGATGCCCTGCTCAAAGGAGGTTCTGTGCCTACTATAGAACTATCGGTTCTTTAAGTTCAGACACCAGCTGCCTGGGGTAGAGAATTGTGAGTGCAAGCTGATAATAATAAGTGGACCAGCGGTCTTCGACTTCATTTCTGTTTGCTTTGAAGAAACTTTCTCACAGAAAACCCATTTGATGTGAAAACCTGTATAATAAATGTGCTGAGCTGGCTCTGGGTCACTATATCTCTACCAGAGGATAATGCCCACCAGGCCCCAGCTTTTTCTCTCTTTGTGTGTGCTTGTCTTTTCTAATCCCTCATCACCCCTCATCCAGATCAATGGTCGTATAGGTTGTGGCAGGATACAGGCAAGTTGCTTTTCATCTTTTTTTAAAAATATTTATTTATTTACTTTAGTTGTACACAATGCAATGCATTTATGTTTATGTGGTGCTGAGGAGCGAACCTGGGCCGCGCATGTGCAAGGCAAGCGCTCTACCACTGAGCCACAACCCCAGCCCTGCTTTTCATCTTTATAGGCGAAAAGAGCTGAGTTTGCCTTGAGTCTCAGAAAAGATTTTAAACTTGGACTTTTGGGTAATGCTGGAATTGTTGAGACTGTGAGGACTCTTTTTTTTTTTTTTTTTTTCCTCGGGGGAGGGTACCAGGGATTGAAATCAGGAGCATTCGACCACTGAGCCACATCCCCAGCCCTATTTTGTATTTTATTTAGAGACAGGGTCTCACTGAGTTACTTAGCATCTTGCTGTTGCTGAGGCTGGATTTAAACTTGCACAACACTATGAGGACTTTTGAAAATGGATTACTTGTATTTTGCATTGTGAAATGGGCATGAGTTCTTGTGGGCAGGGGTGGAATATTAATATAAGGTATTCCCCTAAAAGTCATGTATGAGACAATGTAAGAAAGTTCACTGGTGAAATGATTAGGTTATGAAAGCCTTAACCTAATCAGTGGATTGATCCTTTGATATGGATTAACTGAGTGGTGACTGCAGGCAGGAAGTTGTGGCTGGAAGAAGTAGGCCACGGGGGGGGGGGGGGGCAGGCATGGCTTTGGGGTTCATATTTTGTCCCTGGAGAGCAGAGCTCTCCTGGTTGTCACGTTGAAAATGGATTTTCAGCCTCCACGGCTGTCATGTTGCAGCAGGCCCCAGACTCCTGCCCATGCCTTCTTTCCAGGCTTTTGTCTCAAGAATTTGAAGAATGAAATCTAGGTACATGGAAGAGTGTAGAAGAGTAGGATTCATTCAAGTGAGAAGAAAGAGACAGGGCTCCCGCAAGGTGAGAGGGGTTAACACTTAAGTGTCCTAGTCTAGGGGCCTTATAGCTATTGGGTAGCTACAGCTATGATAAGCACTGATCAATACCTACATTAATCAGGTATTGGAAAAATACCAAGGCTATTGGTCGAGATCTATGCTGAACAGGTATTGGAAAAGTGTTAAGGCTGTAGGTTCAGCCTGCAGCGTTCTGATTGGCTAACCCTGGGGTCTGTAGCCTTTACTCAGGTCTGTTTTTTTTTTTTTTTTTTTTTTTAATATTTATTTATTTACTTTAGTTGTACACAATGCAATGCATTTATGTTTACGTGGTGCTGAGGATCGAACCCGGGCCGCGCACGTTCAAGGCGAGCGCTCTGCCGCTGAGCCACAACCCCAGCCCCTCAGGTCTGTTTTTATCTCCTTTTTCTCACCACCCTGGGACAAAGAAGGTGGCTGGAATGATTGGATCTCATAGGGGTGGCCTTTAATTCAGAGAAGGCTTTGTGGGGTTCATTTCCTCACCTGCCTGCCTGTTTTTTTTTTTTGTTTTTTTTGTTTTTTGTTTTTTTTTGGTACCGGGGGTTGAACTCAGTGGCACTCGACCACTGGGTCACATCCCCAGCCCTTTTTTGTATTTTATTAGAGACAGGGTCTCACTGAGTTGCTAAGTGCCTCGCCATTGCTGAGGCTGGCTTTGAACTCGCGCGATCCTCCTGCCTCAGCCTCCCAAAGTGCTGGGATTACAGGCCTGCGCCACCACGCCCGGCTTGCCTGCCTGTTTTATTATATATCTATCTCCATTTTATTCAATGTCCTGAGCTGCTCTCCTCTTCTAAGTCCTTCCACCATGAGGTTCTGCATCACCTTGGGCCCAGAGGTCTGAAATCAGCTTACCACGAACCGAACCTCTGAAACCATGAGCCAAATAAAATTTTCCTCCTCAGCCAGGCGCGGTGGTGCACGCCTGTAATCCCAGCACTTTGGGAGGCTGAGGCAGGAGGATCGCGAGTTCAAAGCCAGCCTCAGCAATGGCGAGGCACTTAGCAACTCAGTGAGACCCTGTCTCTAAATAAAATACAAAAAAGGGCTGGGGATGTGACCCAGTGGTGGAGTGCCCCTGAGTTCAATCCCCAGTACCAAAAAAAAAAAAAAAAAAAAAAAAAAAAAAAAACTACAGCTCTTTCCACTTTAGAGAACCAAGTCACTTGCTCATGGCCACATAGCTCTTGAGTAGGCAGAAATGGAACTCAAACCCAGACCTGATGCACATAGCTGATTTTTAGAAACTATACTTCCTCAATTGCTTGACAGGCTGTCCATAGGCACTGCTATCCCACGGGAAATCTGGTGAGAACACCCATCAGGGATGGGCCAGATGGCAGCAGGAGCACTCGGAACACCTAGCAAGCCTGCTGAGAGCTCCCGCCATCCTGGGCTGCGCGGGGCAGCTGTGTCACTCTGGTTTCTATTCTGCCAGTATATGACTATTTTCACCACCCCCTTTGGTGCTGGGGATTGAACCCAGGGCCTTAATGCATGTTAGGCAAGCACTCTATCCACCAGCCCATATTTTTTTTTGGGGGGGGGGGTGGGTACTGGGGATTAAACTCAGGGGCACTCAACCACTGAGCCACATCCCCAGCCCTATTTTTGTTGTATTTTATTTAGAGACAGGGTCTCACTGAGTTGCTTAGCACCTCACTTTTGCCGAAGCTGGCTTTGAACCCTCCATCTTCCTGCCTCGGCCTCCTGAGCCACTGGGATTACAGGTGTGCGCCACTGTGCTCTGCCCAGGGCCCTATTCTTTTTCTTTTTCTTTTTCTTTTTTAAATATTTATTTATTTGCTTTAGTTGTACACAATGCGTTTACTGAGGATCGAACCCGGGCCTCGCCATGCTAGGCGAGCGCTCCACCGCTGAGCCACAACCCCAGCCCCCCAGGGCCCTATTCTTGATAACAAACATGCAACAAAGAAGGGATACCAGCCGGGCGCCGTGGCGCACGCCTGTAATCCCAGCACTTTGGGAGGCTGAGGCAGGAGGATCGCAAGTTCAAAGTCAGCCTCAGCAATGGCGAGGCACTTAGCAACTCAGTGAGACCCTGTCTCTAAAAAAATACTAAAAAGGGCTGGGGATGTGACCCAGTGGTCGAGTGCCGCTGAGTTCAATCCCCGGTACCAAAAAAAAAAAAAAAAAAAAAAAAAAAAGGGATACCACTGACTGGCAGAGATTTACAACTGGGGACTGGAATTCTCATTCTGCACATTGACTTACAAGGGAGAGATTTTGCTGTGAAAGTTGTCAGAATAAAAGATTAATGCCAAGCCAGGCGCTGGTGGCTGAGGCAGGAGGAGAGTTCAAAGCCAGCTTCAGCAATGGCCAGGCACTTAGTGAGTCAGTGAGACTGTCTCTAAATAAAATATAAAAAGGGCTGGGGATGTGGCCCAGTGGTCGAGTGCCCCTCAGTTCAATCCCCAGTACCAAAAAAAAAAAAAAAAAAAAAAAAAAATTAATGCCAACATTTAAATAACAAAACATAGAAACTAAAGAGTAGTGATGGGGGCTGAGGCTCAGCGGCAGAGCGCTTGCCTCACACGTGCGTGGCCCGGGTTTGATCCTCAGCACCATGTAAACATCAATGCATTGCATTGTGTACAACTAAAGTAAATAAATAAATATTAAAAAAAAAAAAAGAGTAGTGATGGGGTAGGGATATAGCTCAGTGGTAGAGAGCTCTCCTAGAAAGTGCTTGGCCCTGGGTTCAATCCATAGCACTGCACATCAAAATAAAACAAAATAAAGAATAGTAATATCTGCCAGGTGTGATGGCATGTCCCTGTATCTCAGCTACTCAGGGGGCTGAAGCAGGTGGATAAGTACAGCCCGGGAATTTGAGACTAGTTTGGCAAAACAGTGACATGTTGTCTTACAAAAGAGAAAGAAGGAAAGAAAAAAGCAGCGAAAGTAGTTTGGGAATGCAGTACTCCCTAGCTTATTGCAAGGGGACAAAGAAAAACTTGTAAAGGCAAAACCAAAAGGATTGCATCAGTTATTTTGAAACAATGAGCCTCGTTGCCAAGGATACTCAAAGGATACTCAAAGGTCAATAACAAAATGGTGCCGGGCAGCACGGTGGCGCACGCCTGTAATCCCAGCACTTGGGAGGCTGAGGCAGGAGGATCAAGAGTTCAAAGCCAGCCTCAGCAATGGCGAGGCACTTAGCAACTCAGTGAGACCCTGTCTCTAAATAAAATACAAAAAAGGGCTGTGGATGTGGCCCAGTGGTCAAGTGCCCCTGAGTTCAATCCCTGGTACCAAAAATAAATAAATAAGTAAATAAGTAAATAAATAAATTAATAAATGGTGCCAGTTCAAGGTCGAATAGACAGTTGCTGGGCTGTTGCCTATTTCTTTATTTATGCTGAGGATTGAACCCAGGGCCTCATGCATGCCAAACACACTTGACCACAGAGCTGCACCTCAGTTCCTAGAAATATTCTTCTTCTTCTTTTGTCAATCCAAATACATTCTTTCTTTCTTTTTTTTTTTTTAGTTATTTTTTAGTTTTACATGGACACAATGTCTTTATTTATTTTTATGTAGTGCTGAGGATGGAACCCAGTGCCTCACACATGCAAGGCAAGTGCTCTGCCACTGAGCCACAGCTACAGCCCCCTAGCAATATTCTTTGTGTAAGGCCGTGGTGATGCAAGGTTTTGGTTTTGGTGATCTTCCTTTTCTTTTTGTACTGGGGATTGAACTCAGGGGCACTTGACCACTGGGCCCCACCCCCAGCCTTTTTTTTTGTATTTTATTAGAGATAGGGTCTCACTGAGTTGTTAAGTGCCTCGCCATTGCTGAGGCTGGCTTTGAACTCACAATCCTGCCTCAGCCTCCCAAAGTGCTGGGATTACAGGCATGTGCCACCGAGCCCAGCTTTGGCAATCTTTTATAATAATAGTTTCTTTTCTTTCAGTACTACATGGAACCCGGGGGTGGGGGGGTGGGGGGTGTTTCTACCACTTAGCTACATCCTTGGTTCTTTTTATTTTATTTTGAGACATAGTTTTACTAAGTTGCTGAGTAAGGCCTTGAATTTTCAATCCTTCTGCCTCAGCCTCCTGAGTAGCTGGGATTGCAGGCCTGTGTCCCTACACCTAGCTGCTTGTAAGAGTTCTTGTTATCAGGCATATATACATGAGATCTCTTTTTTTTATAACCTCCCAGATTTATTTTATTTTAGTTAGTGTTATGCTTTAGATTCAAGGTGATCAGGTGTCCCCCAAGAGCTCATGTGCGAGACAATGCTAGAAAGTTTAGACGTGAAATGATTGGTTATGACTTTTAACCTGATTAGTGCATTAGTCTCCTAACAGGGATTAGCTGGGTGGTAACTGTGGGCAGGCAGGGTGTGGCCGGAGGAGGTGGGTCACGGGGTGTGCATTGGGGGAACAGATTTTGTTCTTGGTGAGCGGAGCTCTCTCTGCTTCCTGGTGCCATGATACCAGCTGCCTTCCTTCACCACACCCTTCCACCACGAGGTCTGCCTCACCTCAGGCACTGAGCAATGGATCAGCTGGCGAAGGACTGAGACCTCTGAAACCATGAGTGACAAATAAACTTTTCCTCCCCTAAAATTTTTCTTGTCAGGTCTTTTGGTCACTGCAACCACAGAGCTGACTAAAACAGGGTTTGACACAGTGGTTTTGATTAACAACTTTCACATTTCCCCCTTTTGATCAACATCTTTCTCTGAAAGCATTGTATTTTTTTTTCTGATACTGAAGATTGAACTCAGAAACCACTACTACTGAGCCACATCCGTCATTTATTTATTTATTTATTTTGGTATTGGGAATTGAACTCAGGGGCACTCGACCACTGGGCCACATCCCCAGCCCTGTTTTGTATTTTATTTAGAGACAGGGTCTCATTGAATTGCTTAGCACCTTGCCATTGCTGAGGCTGGCTTTGAACTTGTGATCCTCCTACCTCAGCCTCCCAAGCTGATGGGATTACAGGTGTGCGACACACAGCTGGCTTATTTATTATTTTGATAAGGTCTCACTAAGTTGCCTAGGCTGGCCTTGAACTTGAGAACCTCTTCCCTCAGCCTCCCAAATCACTGGATTTCAGGCATGTACTACGGCACCCAGCTGAAAACATGGTTTTGATTAGTCATCCTATAATTACATTTTGTGTTTGCTGTAGCTGGTTTCAATTTTCTTCAGAGCCAGGATGGATCTGTCCCACTGTGTTGGTCTGGTCCCACATTGGAGGGGAGTAATTGGTGACTGGGGAGTCAGTGTCAAAACTCTTTTAGGCATATTTGAGCACTGAGGAGGTTTAGGAGTAGGCCTCAGGCTAAGTTTAGCTAGAGTTCATTGTTAAGTTCAGTTTTGCCTGTTCTGTAGGCATTGTCTATAATCTCAAAGTCCTGGGCTAGCATAATTGTGTTAGAAATTACACTTCTAGGGCTGGGGTTGTGGCTCAGAGGTAGAGCTCTGCGGCCCGAGGTCAATCCTCAGCACCACGTAAAGATAAAGGCATTGTGTACAACTAAAACAAATAAATAAATATTAAAAAAAAGAAGAAGAAATTACACTTCTAGCTGGGCGTGGTGGCACACACCTATAATCCCAGCACTTGGGAGGCTAAGGCGTGAGTGGCACACGCCTGTAATCCCAGCACTTTGGGAGGCTGAGACAGGAGGATCGCGAGTTCAAAGCCAGCCTCAGCAATGGCGAGGCACTTAGCAACTCAGTGAGACCCTGTCTCTAATAAAATACAAAAAAAGGGCTGGGGATGTGGCCCAGTGGTTGAGTGCCCCGACTTCAATCCCTGGTACCAAAAAGAAAAGAAAGAAATTACACTTCGGCAGAATTTTGACAGGTAACAGGTACAAAGTTTTAAAAGGAGATAAAACCAACAAAAGCAAGTTTGCATTAAAGTTTTGGAGCACAACCTATGTGGGGGGGGGGGGTAACTGGGGTTCCACCCAGAGCCTCATGCATGCTAAGCAAATACACTACCACTGAAATACATCCTTAGTTCTGTTTTTAAAAATTTTATTTTGAGGCAGGATCTCTAAGCTGTGCGGGCTGGCCTTGAACTTCAGCCTTAGCCTCTTGAGTAGCTGGGATCACACCACGCCTGGCTCTGTTCTCTTATTTTTTTTTTTTTGCAGTTGGATCTTAATTTCCCCAGAGGGATTTATCCAGGTACTACTTGTAGTATTAGTAATAACATAGACATTTTTTTTTTTGTACCAGAGATTGAACTCAGAGGCACTTGACCACTGGGCCACATCCCCAGCCCTTTTTTTGGTGTTTTTTTTTTTTTTTTTTGGTACCGGGGGGATTGAACTCAAGGGCACTCGACCACTGGGCCACATCCCCAGCCCTTTTTTGTGTTTTATTTAGAGACAGGGTCTCACTGAGTTGCTAAGTGCCTCGCCATTGCTGAGGCTGGCTTTGAACTCGTGATCCTCCTGCCTCAGCCTCCCAAAGTGCTGGGATTACAGGCGTGCGCCACCGCGCCCGGCTCATAGACATTTTCTTATGTAACCAAGATAATTTAGAGCAATTTTATCATTTAATATAACATGACTGAGCACTGGGCATGGTGGTGCACGCCTGTAATCCCAGCACTTGGGAGGCTAAGGCAGGAGGATCGCGAGTTCAAAGCCAGCTTTAGCAATGGCGAGGCACTTAGCAACTCAGTGAGACCCTGTCTCTAATAAAACACAAAAAAGGGCTGGGGATGTGGCCCAGTGGTCGAGTGTCCCTGAGTTCAATCCCCGGTACCAAAAAAATAAAAATAAAAAAAAAAATTAAAATGTATGTATGTATATATATATAACATATATATAACATGACTGGGTTGAATTAAGAGAGTACACTATAAAAAGGAACTATTACAGAATGGCAATTATCAAGAATATAAGCAACAATTAATGTTGGTAAGGATGTGGGGAAAGGCACACTCATATACTGCTGGTAGGACTCCAATTGGTGCAACCACTGTGGAAAGCAGTATGGAGATTCCTCAGAAAACTTGGAATGGAACCACCATTTGGCCCAGCTATCCCACTCCTCAGTTTATACCCAAAGGACTTAAAAGCAGCATACTACAGAGACAAAGCTACATCAATGTTTATAGCAGCTCAATTCACAATAGCTAAACTATGGAACCAACCTAGATGCCCTTCAACAGATGAATGGATAAAGAAAATGTGATACATATACACAATGGAATATTACTCAGCCTTAAAGAAGAATAAAATTATGGCATTTTCAGGTAAATGGATGGAGCTGGAGACTATCATATGCTAAAGTGAAATAAGCCAAAACCAAAGGTTGAATGTTTTCTCTGATAATTGGATGCTAATCCATAATGGGGATGGGGACGAATGAAGGAACTTTAAGATTGTGCAGAGGGGAGGGGAGGAAAGGGGGTATGGGGATGAGAAGGATAGTGGAATGAGACAGACACCATTACCCTATATACATGTATAATTACATTACCAGCGTGACTTGGCACCTTGTTCAGCCAGAGGAAGGAGAGGTTGTGCTCTATTTGTGTACAGTGTGTCAAAATGCATTCTACTGTCATGTATAACTAATTAGAACAAGTTTTTAAAAAGATAAGAGAGGGTTTGGGTTGTGGCTCAGCGGCAGAGCGCTCGCCTAGCACGTGCGCGGCCCGGGTTCGATCCTCAGCACCACGTAAACATAAATGCATTGCATTGTGTACAACTAAAGCAAATAAATAAATATTTTAAAAAAGGGGAAAAAAGGGACTATTGTATAATTTGAATAAAAAGTTGCATTGGAGATGTTGCCCATGTTACGCTCTAGGTGGATTAAAGGATTTTTAGCTCAGGTTCTGTGAAGTTGTGTTGTCGCCTGAAGCGCTTGGAGTAATGGAGCCGCGGGAAGAAGTTCAGAGGCAAACTGGAGACAAACAGCTTTTTATTTTGATAACTTTTCTCTCTGGTTCTAACAACAACTAACACACGCCACACACACCACCAAAATGGCGCTGACCCGTTCAGCAATTTCGGCCAAGTCACTAGAGATCTTGGGACAAGTCTCGTGAGACTACGGAAGGCGACAATGTCCAAATCTCCACGGCTCATAGTCAACCGCAATTTAAGCCATCTCCCCAAACAGGGCTCCTACAAAGTTGTCCATAGTAGTTACTGATTCTGAAAATTCATTTATTTTATTTTATTTTATTTTATTTCCACCTCTGGCATTGAACCCAGGGGTGCTTTACCACCAAGCCACACCTCCAGCCCTTTTTATTTTTAGGCAGGGTCTCGCTAAGTTGCCCACACTGGCCTTGAACTTCAGATCCTCCTGCCTCAGCCTCCTGAGTTGTGATTGTGAAATTTTGACCACATCATTATCATAGCAAGTGAAAAAAATAGCCATAAGCAATGAAAAATTTAGGAGGGGTAAAGCTATGCTAGGAAGTCTAGTTCTGATGTCAACTCCTTGTCTTGGTTTGTAGCTCAGACGCCTCTGGGTATGTTTTGGTCCACTTTGTGGCCCACACATCAGGCGCAGGGCTTGTCCTCTTGACAAGCTGACATCTAGTTGTTCAGTTTATAGGGCTTTTTCTTTTTTTTGGCACTGGGGAATGAACCCAGGAGTATGTACCATTGAACCACATCTCCAGCCCTTTTTATTTATTTTGAGACAGGGTTTTGCTAACCTGCCAAGGTTGGCCTCAAACTTCATAATTCTCCTTCCTCGGCCTCCTGAGTTGCTGTGATACAGGTGTGCACCACTGGGTCCGGCTCAGTTTATAGGATGTTAGGAAAAGAGAAGTTGTTATTTTTGGCTGGAGAGTTACAGCCAGATATTAGAGAAAACTAGAATAATTTTGTATTTAGTCTAGTCTGCATGTAGATTACAAGAACCTGAACATAATAGAGCTATGATCTAATAAGTTACAGCACTGTATTAGAAATATACTTTTTCTAGCCGGGCGCGGTGGCGCATGCCTGTAATCCCAGCACTTTGAGAGGCTGAGGCAGGAGGATCGCGAGTTCAAAGCCAGCCTCATCAATGGCGAGGCACTTCGTAACTCAGTGAGACCCTGTCTCTAAATAAAATACAAAAAAAGGGCTGGGGGGGGGCTGGGGTTGTGGCTCAGCGGCGGAGCGCTCGCCTTGCACGTGCGTGGCCCGGGTTCGATCCTCAGCACCACGTAAACATGAATGCATTGCATTGTGTACAACTAAAGTAAATAAATAAATATTAAAAAAAAAAAGGGGCTGGGGATGTGACCCAGTGGTCGAGTGCCCCTGAGTTGAATCCCCAGTACCAAAAAAAAAAAAAAAAAGAAATATACTTTTTCTTTCTACAGTCATCCTGAATTTTATCAAAGATAATTTCTAAAATGCAGTTTGTTTCCACAGTCAAGTTTGGTTTCATCAGGTTTGGCTGATGATTGACATGAGTGCAGCAACATAGTGACTCACCAAATAGCAAACAAACAAACAAATAACAACAACAACCAATTGGCAAAATGACTTTTTTTTTTTTTTTTTTGGTACTGGGGATTGAACTCAGGGGCACTGGACCACTGGGCCACATCCCCAGCCCTTTTTTTGTATTTTTTTTTTTTTAAGAGATAGGATCTCACTGAGTTGCTAAGTGCCTCGCCATTGCTGAGGCTAGCTTTGAATTCACGATCCTCCTGCCTCAGCTTCCCAAGTGGTGGGATTACAGGCGTGCGCCACCAAGCCGGTGCAAAATGACATTTTTTTTGTCCTAGACTGACTCGATTATTCCAGAATG
Source organism: Tamias sibiricus (assembly GCA_025594165.1). NCBI lineage: Eukaryota > Metazoa > Chordata > Mammalia > Rodentia > Sciuridae > Tamias > Tamias sibiricus. The sequence goes on along the minus strand of CM046657.1, from coordinate 214,875,464 downwards.
TGGTGAAGGCAACACAGGACAAAATGGAAGGTTTAATTGTCATGGGTTTGAGCCAGTTGTAAAGGTTCTAAGGAAACTGCAAAAGGTTTATAAAAGGAATACTACATATAATCAAAATGGCTAAAATTTAGAAGAGAAAAATTATGTTTTTCCCAAAATTGAACATTAATACACTGATACAAAGCCAGAATTTAGCTGGGTATGGTGGCACATGCCTAATACGTCGGGGCTTGGGAGGCTGAGACAGGAGGACTGCAAGTTCATTCCTCACTTCCAGTTTTCAACTGCTTCTTCCCGACCCAGAAAGGCAGTCCTGCAAAGCTCCACCTTCAGAGTCAGACTTGGGCTCAACTCCCTGCTCCCTCATTTCCTGGCTATATGACCTTGGGCAATCACTGTCTCTCTGAGCCTCAATTTCCTCATCTGTAAGATGGGACAGTAAACTAATTCCTCACAGAATGCTTTAGAGATGACGGGTGTAAGGCTGTTATGACCCCAGGCAGGCTCTCTCTCCCAGGCAGGAACAGGGCTATCAGAGAAGGAACAGACTGGTGCCAAGATTGCGCATGTTTATTAACAAATGGAATACACATGCCCACACACAGGGATCCAGGGACATTTTAGGAACCTTGGAACTGGGAATACCCCTCCCCCCCGAGCCCCTCTTCTCTGAGCTCCCTCCTTACTTCATCTGGGGTCTTCAGTAAAGGGCTTCTAGAATTTTCTCACTGAAAACTTAGTGTTGCACTGGCTGGGCTCTCACTGCTTCTCAAGTCCACATCCACCTATCCCTGTGGGTCTTGGACCTGAGGCCGAGCCGTGGCTCAGTCATTCACGTCCAGACCAAATTCTGGATACAACTCTTTGCTGGTGACACCGCGGATCACGGCTGAAATGAAGAAAAATGAATGAGTGTCCAGTAGGGAGAGGTAGGAGGAAGTGAGCCAAACCCCAGGCCAGCATCACTGGCCTGACCCGCACAAACCAGCACCTCTGGCTTCTAGCTAGTGCTCACACTTACGCCTCGCCCAGTGGCAAAGGTACACAACCTGCTTCTCCTTCTAGGCCTCTCCCTGTGGGCCCTGCCTGGCCACACCACACTTACAGCTAACACTTAAGCCCTCCACGCACCAGATACATGTTCAGAGCTTGTGCTGTGAGCACCTGACTCCCTGGACACTCACCTCATTCCAGAGTGAAATGAAGCTCCCCGGAATCTTTCACCACACAGAGCAAATAAAGCCCCTGCTTGAACTATAAACTGAGGCCAGGCAGTGGTGTGCACCTGTAACCTCAGCTACTAGACAGGCTGAGGTGGGAGGTTCACTTGAGCCCAGGAGTTGGAAGCCAGCCTGGGCAACAATGAAAAAACCCATCTTAAAAAAAAAAAGTTAGAGCCGGGCGCGGTGGCGCACGCCTGTAATCCCAGCACTTTGGGAGGCTGAGGCAGGAGGATCGCGAGTTCAAAGCCAGCCTCAGCAATGGTGAGACACTTAGTAACTCAGTGAGACCCTGTCTCTAAATAAAATACAAAAAAGGGCTGGGGATGTGACCCAGTGGTTGAGTGCCCCTGAGTTCAATCCCCGGTACCACAAAAAAAAAAAAAAAAAAAAAAAAAGTTAGGGCTGGGGTTGTGGCTCAGCGGCAGAGCGCTCGCCTCGCACGTGCGCGGCCCGGGTTCGATCCTCAGCACCACGTAAACATAAATGCATTGCATTGTGTACAACTAAAGTAAATAAATAAATATTAAAAAAAAAAAAAAAGTCTGACCCACTGCTCCTGATATGGACCTTTGTATTAAAAATAAAAACCATGAAGCCAAAAAAAAAAAGGTCAGGGCTGTGGCACACGCCTGTAATCCCAGCAGCTCGGGAGGCTGAGGCAGGAGGATCACAAGTTCAAGGCTAGCCTCAGCAACTTAGCGAGGCCTGGAGAAACTTAGTGAGACCCTGTCTCAAAATAAAAAATAAAAAGGGCTGGAAATGTAGCTCAGAAGTTAAACATTCTTGGGTTTAATCCCTGGTACCAAAAAGAAAAAAGAAAAAGGCAGGCTTGGTGGCATACTCCTATAATTCCAATGACTCAGGAGGATCCACAGTGAGGCCAGCATGTGCAACCCAGTGAGACTCTTGTCTCAAAAAATAGAAAAGGGACTAGGGATGTAGCTCAGTGGCAGAGCATTCCTGGGTGTACAATAGCTGCAAAAAAAAAAAAAAAAAAAAAAGAAAAAGAAAAAGAAAAAAAAAAAAAAAAAATGAGAAAAATTTGTTTTCAGTGTAAATTGATCGTCTCCCAGACCTGCTGAAAACCCAACATCTTAGCATAGCCCAGGCAACAGCCCTTGCAGCTCTGTGGCCTGTGTGAGCTGTCCCTCCTCCTCCTCAGAGACTCATCCTCCTTCCACTGGGAAGGGTTCTCCTCAGCCCCGCTTGGAGCACCTTATATTGTCCTCACTTGCAACTGCAGTTTCTCCTCAGCTCTGCCCTTTGTTTCCTACACAGAACTGAACACATTTTATAACTAATTTGCTGTGTTCCTTTACTTGCCGCCCATTCTGCCCCACCCTCAGGACATCAAAGCACCACGTAAGAATAAACTCATTGTGTACAACTAAAGCAAATAAATAAATATTAAGCCGGGCGCGGTGGCGCACGCCTGTAATCCCAGCACTTTGGGAGGCTGAGGCAGGAGGATCGCGAGTTCAAAGCCAGCCTCAGCCATGGCAAGGCACTTAGCAACTCAGTGAGACCCTGTCTCTAATAAAATACAAAAAAGGGCTGGGGATGTGGCCCAGTGGTCCAGTGCCCCTGAGTTCAATCCCCGTTACCACAAAAAAAAAATAAATAAATAAATAAAATAAAATAAAATAAATATTAGGAAAAAAAAAAAAAAAAAAAAAGAAAGAAAAAGAAAAAAGAAACCAAGCCACAGGACCTTCAAGTGTCTGTTTCACCAAAACAAGCCCTGTGGGGCTGGGGCTGGGGCTCAGCAGCAGAGTGCTCGCCTAGCACGTGTGTGGCCCGGATTCAATCCTCAGCACCACGTAAAAATAAAAAAACGCACTGTGTACAACTAAAGCAAATAAATAAATATTAAAAAAAAAAAAAAAAAAAAAAAAAAAAGAAAGCCCTGTGCAGTGCCTGGCACAGAGGAGGTACCCCCCAAAATACTCGCCCAATAAACCAAAAAGGGATAAGCCATGGGCTCCAGGCCAGTGGACCTTGAAACAGCAGGTCTCAAGCCGAGTTCTAAGTAGACTGCTTCTAACCACTCGGGAACACTCTCCTCACATCCTTTCTTTCTTTTTTTCAAAAAATATTTATTTATTTACTTTAGTTGTACACAATGCAATGCATTTATGTTTACGTGGTGCTGAGGATCGAACCCGGGGCCGCGCACGTGCTAGGCGAGTGCTCTGTCGCTGAGCCACAACCCCAGCCCCCTCACATCCTTTCTTATTGGGCTCTAATCACTCGCCCTTCATCCAGTTTCCTCCTTTTCTCCTGCTTTGGGATCCATTCTCCAACAAAACACAGGGGAAACGGGACTCCTCTCTGCCGTGGAATCTCAAATGCTGACACGACTTCCTGCGCTAAGTGCTGGAACTCATGCAGCGACTGGGCAGCTCTGAACACTACCCCACTGGCTGCTGGACGTCAGGCTGTCCATTAGGCCAGGCCAGCCAAGGGAACTGGGGGTTCTGGATGAGGCCATCAACACATTTTCTTATCTCAAGCCAGCCTTACTTCAGAGACACACAGATGTGTCTGCCTTGGTTAAAACTCTGGATATCCAGATTTAGCTCAAGGAGGAACAGAATACCCTTTTAAGCCACACAGGGTTACCCTTGCACTTCCTGCCTCTTTAGACAGACCTTGAGCCACAGGCGGTATCTCAATCACTCCATAGGCCCCAGAAGAAGGGGGAGCCTTAGCTCACCATCTTGCACATGGGTGAGTCCTGGTCAAAAGCACTTCAAAGCAGACTCTGTGCTTGAGGAAAAATCCCTGGGACTCAGGTAAGAAGAGTCGCAGACCTGCTTTGCTGGGTGGCCAGGGGGAGCAGAGGCTGGTGAGGAGAGGGGCTGGGGCATTCCAGGAGCAGGGAGGGCAGCTGAGAAGAGCAAGAGGGCTGGCAAGTTTGGAGGCCCAAGAGCAAAACCCAACACTGCTAGGGAAGGGGGCACTCTCAGATCCCTGGTGGCTCCTCTAGAGCCTGTTGCTCACCTAGCTTTCCCAGCAGCATCTGTCCCACATCCTTGAGGTCATTGTACTCATGGAGCAGGGAGATGTGTTCCTCCATTTCAGCCTCACTGTAGCCTCTAGGGTGAGCAAGGAGAGAAAGGGAGAGAGCACCGTGGGAAAGTTGGTAAGGGTCCGAGCTAGGATAGCAGTGAGGAACGTGTTTAGCAAGCGTCCACTAACTGGATTACTAGGTGCGAGGCCCTGGGAACACAGTGAAGGTAGGACAGACCCTGCCCTCTTGAAGCTTGAAGCTGGTAGGGGATCTGCTCTGCATGCCCTGTCCCCTAGGTAACCCTGGCCATAGCTGAAGGATTCACAGACGGGACACAAGATCCAGGCAGAATTCCTGAAGTGTGAAACAACATTCCAGGGCTGCTCAGTCTGTGCCACATGGCTGGCTGCAGCAAGAGGGCCGGGGAACTTGGGGCACTGGGCAAGAGCCAGCCTGCCCTAGGACCGGAAAACCCTCCTCACAGCTGGAACACAATCTGGGTGCAGGTGGAAGCTGAGGCCAGAATGCAGCTTGCAAGAAACCAGAAGAGTGTCTACCCTGGACAGTTTTTCAGTTCTTTTTTTTTTTTTTAATTAGTTAATTGATGGACCTTTTTTATTTATTTATTTGTTTATATGTGGTGCTGAGAATAGAACCCAGTGCCTCACACATGCTAGGCAAGCGTTCTACCACTGAGCCACAACCTCAGCCCCAGTTTTTCAGTTCTTATTTCCAAGTTTTCTCCGGTCCAACCAACACTCCACCAGGCCTCTGGTGAATCCAACAGTGCCATTCTTTTTCTTTTTTTTGGTACTGGGGATTGAACTCAGGGACACTTGACCACTGAGCCACATCCCAGCCCTATTTTGTATTTTATTTTGAGACAGGTTCTCACTGAGTTGCTTAGCACCTTGCTTTGTGCTGAGGCTGGCTTTGAACTCATGATCCTCCTGCCTCAGCCTCCTGATCTGCTGGGATTACAGGTGTGCACCACCGCACCTGACTCTTTTCTTTAATGTTTTGTTTAGATGTTGATGGACCTTTGTTTTATTCATTTATTTATATGCGGTGCTGAGAACCGAACTCAGTGCCTCACATATGCTAGGCAAGTGCTCTACCACTGAGCCACAACTCCAGCCCTGCCATTCTTGTTTTATGCCAAGCCAGTGTGACGACTATCAGTTACAGAGCACTAGTTGAAGTTTTTGTTGTTGCTGTTATTTGTGGTACTAGGGATCAAATCCAGGGCCTCGTGAATGCCAGGCACTGAGCTGTGTCCCCAGAAAAGTTATCTTAACCATGCTAGGGAGCCCCAAAAGACTTACCCAGATATTAACTGGGAGATCTCCCTGTCCAGCATCTTCTTCTTCTCTTTTAGTTTCTGAATTTCCAGGTGCAAGGGGTCCTCACTGGTCCCCTCAGCCGCGCCAGACTTGGAAGATGGCCTCTGAGTAGCGTAAAAAGTCATCAGTGGGACTGACCAGTTAGTTACCCACCATTCAGGGCCTAGGTGATGTCCCCCAATAGCTATTACCCACTTTTGCTTAGTAACAGACTCCCTAAGCCCCCAAATAAAGCATTTTCTAGTTTCCTTTGGAATTAGGAATCACCCTATGACCAAGTTCTGCCAAATGGAACTTCATCAGAAATGGTATATGTAAAATCTGGGGAAAGTCCTTCCAGGGAGAGGGGGCCTTTCTCTGGCCTTCCTTTTTCTTGCTGCCTGAAATGTGGATGTAAAGCTGGTGCTGAGCAGCAATCCTGCAAAATGAGGCAGAAGCTACATGTTGAGGATGTGAGGTTTAGGTCTCTAGTGACTGTTAAGGCCACTGTTATTTGGAGTTTTCTTTCACTGCTAGCCAAACCTAATCCTAACTAAATGGCCCACCCTAGCCCCCAACATGACTCCAGAGAATGCACTCCAGGTTGCCTTCTGAGGTTCTCCTCTCAAGTCTGCAAAAGTCACTGGGTAACATAATCCTCTCTGGGGCTTCATCTTTGTCCTTTCTGTCTCTAAAGCCACAAAGGCCAGTGCCTAGTATGTGGCTAATCTTCAGGAAGTGTATGTCAGATGAACTGTCTATGTGGGATACAAGAGGCAGAGAAAGACTTGGTTCCTGCTCCTGGTTCAGTGGCTCCTAACTGGTCACTCAAAGTGGTGGACATCCAGCCCGGCCCCTGCCTTCAGGGAACATGTATCCTAGGCCCAAAGAGAAAACACCCAACAATTAGGCCCTTCCTCCAGACAGGACCTAATTTAAAGCTCTACTCACATGTCACTTCACCAGAAAGGCCTTCCCTGACCACCTGCCTCAGTCACCCACCTCACCCTGTCCCCATGCTGTATTGCATTTCTCAACACCTAAAGTGCTTTTTTTTTTTTTTTTTTTGTGGTACCGGGGATTGAACTCAGGGGCACTTAACCACTGGGCCACATCCCCAGCCCTTTTTTGTATTTTATTTAGAGACAGGGTCTCACTGAGTTGCTAAGTGCCTCGCCATTGCTGAGGCTGGCTTTGAACTCGCGATCCTCCTGTCTCAGTTTCCCAAAGTGCTGGGATTACAGGCGTGCGCCACCATGCCCGGCTCCTAAAGTGCTTTTCATAATTATTTTCATACCCCTGTTATTATGGTAAACTCCATGGGGACAGGGACTTTGTTTTATTCCCTGACAGCAGTGAGTCTATAGCAGTATCTGGCATATAGCAGACACTCAATAAACATTTATCAAATGAATGAATGATAAACTAATAATAAAAAGTGTCCTAAGGGAGTGTCTAACAGGACAGCAGTTTCAGACTGGGTAAGTGGGAAGGCAACAATACTCTGTAGGCAGCTTTCGGTGTCCAGAGAAAGTCAGAGTTAAGAGAGTCACGGGCACTGGGACAAGTTGGAGGCACAGGACAGAGACTTTTGAGGGAGTGTGGAGAAAGAGAACAGCAGAGAGAGATGGGAGAAACTACTCAGAGCCAGGCACGGTGGCACATGCCTATAATGAGGGTTGAGGTAGGAGACTGCAAATTCCAGGCCAGCCTGGGCAACTTAGCAAGATCCTGTCTCAAGATAACAAATAACAGGGGCTGGAGATGTAGCTCAGCGATAGAGCACCCCTGGGTTCAATCCTTGATACCAGGGAGGTGGGGCCCATATTATATAAGGAGGCAGAGGGGCTGGTCACACAGGCAAAGAAACACAGAGGCAGGAGACAAAGCTGACACTCCTGCAAAGAGGACGAAGCTGAGGGTTTGCTCAGGCTCTTGGAGGAGACTGCTGCAGTTCAAGCTCACTGGCCCTGCTGCTGCCTGTGAGACTTTGTCTCTGGCACTCAAGAGACCTCAGGTCAAACATGGGGATGGTAAAGTATCTGCCTCAAAAATTACTGGAAGAACTTGGGAATTATATTAGAGTAAACTGACTGGGATGAAGTAAGTGCTCAATAGAGCCTTCTTAAATCCCTGCATGGTAATGCAAGCCTGAAGACCCAGAGCTTGGAAGGTCGAGGCAGGAAGTTGCTTAACCCAGGAGTTGGTGTCTAAAATTTTTTTAAATTAAAGCCTTGTTTTGTTTTGTGGTGTTGGGATGGAATCCTAGCACTTGCATGCTAGGCAAGTGCTCTACCACTGAGCTACATCCCCAGTCCCATGAATCCTTGTTGTTGTTTTTTTTTAATTATGTATTTATTTGCTTTTAGTTGTACACAATGTGTTTATTTTTACATGGGGCTGAGGATCAAACCCGGCCCTGCACGTGCTAGGCGGGTGCTCTACAGCTGAGCCACAACCCCAGCCCTGAATCCTTGTTTTTAATTAATTAATATAACAGGGATAAAAACTAGGGGCTCTTAACCACTGACCAACATCCCCAGCCCTTTTTATATTTTATTTAGAGACAGGGTCTCACTAAATTGCTGAGGCTGGCCTTGAACTTGCAATCCTGCCTCAGCCACTCAAGCCACTGGGATTACAGGCATGGGCCACAGCACCCAGCAAAGCCTTGTTTTTAAAAAGGGAAATAATGAATTATCAAGAACAAGTTAGGCATTATTTGGAGTCCAGTGGTATAAGGAAGCCAAAGGCAGTCCACACTGAGTTTCCCTAGAAGAAAACATCACCCAACCTGATGCTTTTCACAAATAGTGGTTTCCCACCCTGTCATCTGGGTTTACTGTCACTTATCCATTAGGCCTCAACTTCAGCCCCACCACCTCTGGGGAGGCTTCCTTGAACAACTAAAGTCTGGGCTCCCCCTCTTCAAACCAGGCTCATACTGTCCTAGAAGCTTTTAGTCTGTTTCCTCCTCAGCCTGTGGCTCCTGGAGGGAAGGAAGTGGTGGGCAGTAATCCCAGGTGCCCAGCTAGGGGCAGGAGCTTCATCAGTGAACAAATATTACCAACTCTTTCATGATCTAATTGAGAGGGGTGATGGAAACCCCATCACGGGTCATCAGTGAAGGAGGACGATGAGTTTTTGAAAAGGAGACCAGAAGCTAAGAGTGGATGGCGTGAACGTGGGGCGCTATGGGCAAGAGTAAAGGCGGGGCTGGGTGAAGGGAAACACTTTAGCAGAGGGACTGGAGCAAGGGAGGGGAAAAGGCAGCTGAGGAGGCAGGAGGGGGAGGCCAACATAGCCCTTTGAAGACTGGAGGGCGGTAGGAAGGGAAGGGACTCCGGAATGACCTGGGATTCCTCGGCAGAACAGATCCGCTGGGAGAAGACGTAGAGGAGGGCTGGGCGGCGTGGGATGGAGAAGAGGGTGGGGCACGGACATACTCACAGGGGATCGGAAGGCCCCGCGGGAACTTCGGTTCTGTCCGGGTTCAGTCCTAGAGAGAAGGCCGAGGGAAAGGCTTGGTGGGGCCGCGAGCCGCTTGGAAAGGAACGGGGTTACCGTGGGTGCGGGAGGAGCAGCAGTTGGGAAGTAGGGGTGCCGCGCTCCCGGAATCAGAGCCGGGACCCTCGAGGAAGGAAGGGCTGTGGGAGAGGGAGTGCAAGGAGGTCTGGGTGGGGGGTGCTGAAGGAGGTTTCTGAAAGTCCGGGGAGGGGCTGCAAGCAATCAGGAAAGGGACTGATGCCAGTTCCCGCCCACCTCCTGAGCCCCGGGGTTCGAGGCCCCCGGGCCGGGGGGTTCTGCGGTGTAGGAGGATCCAGGGCGAGGACCGGAGAGTTACTCCTCAGGTGCTCGGGATAAGAATAATTTGGGTACGGAGGCCAGAAACCGTCGCACGGAAAGCTGCGCGCGCACCCAGAGAGCGCAGCCCTGCCCCTTCCCGGAGTGGGCGGGGCCATCGGCTGCGCGCGCACGCAGCTTTCCTTTGTGACTCCACCCGCCCACCCCAGCTCGCGGGGGTCTGGCCACGCCCCATTTCACGTCATCTTTCTTATCCACCAATGATCTGGGAGAAATTGAGGCCACGCCCACCGCGGACGCCTAGTACCGCCCTGGATACGCCTCCCCTGGTGATTTCGCTTCGTGCCGCTTTAGGTGCCGGAAGCAATTTCGCGTTGGATGCTGGGATCTTGGTGATGTGGCCCCCCCTACT